>CM033395.1:4817499-5231862 GCA_019426215.1 Buddleja alternifolia
AATTGATATTTAATTTATATTTATTAGCAATCAAAGGTTGCCATGTGTCAAATGGAGGTGTCTCATCCAATCAAATCAAGTTTCATAGTCCAACAAATCAGTGACTAATCGGATGGTGACACGTGGCACATTTAAATATGTGTCAACCAAATATATATAAATCTGATATTATTTCTTTTAAAAGATTTTTCAAGAGATATATCAAAGAAGCCCAAAATTCTAAGACTCTCCTACTCAAACATCTATAAATAGGGGGTCAAGGGGCTTCATTAAAAAAAAGGACATACAGAGATACATACATACACACAAGTCTACAAGCTAGAGAATTGAAGTCTTCTCTTAGCCAAGTCAAAGCGTTCTTCATCAACCACGAAGGTTCACCATCTTCAAAGTTAATCAAATCACAAGGTGTTTGTCTCTTCTTCAACAAATCCGAGGAGGAACTACATCTTCAACAACAATCAAATCATCAGGGTGTTCATTTCTTCTTCAACAAATCCGAGGAGAAATACGCTCTTGGTTCAAGAACAAGCTTTTCGGCCCTTGAATCGTGTTTGGAGTGAAGAATCAGGGGATTAGTCTTCATTAGGAGATTTATTCTCACGATATTGTAATTTTCTTTAAATTGATTTATTTATTTGTCCATATTATCTTTTCTTGTCTTTTAAAATTGCAGACTTGAAAATTTGTGTGAACAAATTTGGCACGCCCAGTGGGACCGAATCTACCCCTCATCTCTTCCTCCGACATCAAATTTCAAAGTCTACATTTGCAACTCTATGGCTCCAAAGAAGAATCAAGTTGTTGTGACCAAGAAAAATATTGCTAACGTTGTCGATGATCCCGTTGACCAATCTTCTACTGGAGGCAAGATCGGTGACAACAATTATTCTGATGGTTCAAGCCCATCATCTCCAAAGGAAGTCAACTCCAAATTCTCTTCGTTTGCTGAACTTCCGGCAATGATGATTGGAGCGACATCGGTGGATGAACAAGCAACTCAAATGGCTCAAATGGCTCAAGCCATTGCTGATATGCAGAAAGCCTTGGAAGACAAGGATCTCCAAATTGCCCAACTGATGAACAAACTAGAAAACTCCAATGTAGGAGAACCTAGTCATAATCGTGCATCACCTCCAAGTCAAAATGCCAAGGAGACGCCGGTCAATGAACCTCCTCATCAACATGAATCTGCGGAGAAATTCAACAACTCCAACACAACTATTGGCGCATTGTCTGTTCAACAACTGCAAGATATGATTTCCAACACCATTAGGGCTCAATATGGTGTATCTTCCCACAATTCGCTCGTATACTCGAAGCCGTATACGAAACGCATTGATGCTCTAAGGATGCCGATGGGATACCAACCACCGAAACTGCAACAATTTGATGGTAAAGGAAACCCGAAACAACATGTCGCGCACTTTATGGAGACATGCAATAATGCGGGGACTGATGGAGATCTGCTCGTGAAGCAATTTGTACGATCTCTAAAAGGAAATGCTTTTGACTGGTACGTTGATTTGGAGCCCGAATCCATAGATAGTTGGGACCAAATGGAGAGGGAATTTCTGAATCGTTTCTATAGTACTCGCCGGACTGTGAGCATGATTGAACTCACAAATGCTAAGCAATGGAAGGATGAGCCCGTTGTTGACTACATCAACAGGTGGCGTGCGCTAAGTCTGAACTGCAAAGATAAACTCTCAGAGATATCTGCAGTGGAAATGTGTATCCAAGGGATGCACTGGGGTCTTCTCTACATACTCCAAGGGATCAAGCCTCGCAACTTTGAGGAATTGGCCACACGTGCTCATGACATGGAACTAAGCATCGCCAATCATGGATCAAATTTCCCATTAGAAGATCAACGGAAGGAAAAGAAAGACTTCAGGAAAGTTGAGAAATACGTTAAGCCCTCTACCAAGGAGTCTATGGTTGTCAAAGCAACTCCTGTCAAAATTTCTGCAAATGACAAGAAGCACAATGAGAAAGCTGAAAATCAACGCGCTACATATGAGAGACGCCGACTTTCCTTGAAAGAGATGCAAGAGAAGGAGTATCCTTTCCCAGACTCTGATGTTTCTCACATCTTCGATGAACTATTGGCTGGAAAGTTGATTGAACTTCCGGAGCCGAAACGCCCAGAGGAAGCTGGAAAGGTGAACGACCCCAAGTACTGTAAATATCACCGAGTTGTGAGTCACCCCCTAGAAAAGTGCTTTGTGGTCAAAGACAAAATTATGGCACTGGCAAGAGATGGAAAAATAATCCTTGACAGTGAAGATGTTGCAGATGCAAATCATGCTAGCATTGATGTCGTTACAAGTGATTCGCAACACAAGTTTCCTTCCTTATCATCATCTGCAAAGGCACCACTAGCACTTCAATTTGGGAGTCTAGAGCCAGCGATGGTCAAAGTCCTTCTTGCTGATGAAGGAACCGTGAACGAGGAAAATTCTATTGATAAGTTGGAAGAAGTTGGCGAATGGATCCTTGTGACGCGTAGACGGCGACAAAGGCGTTGTATTGACGAACTACATCCATTGTTCTTGAAACAGTCGTACTCACCAACGGTCAGGAAGCCCAATCCAGAGAAAGTTTTGAAAACTCCTCATGTGAACTTTAAGAAGCCATCAAAGAGTAACCATCGAACTCCTGTGACTCTGGATGATTTCTTTCCAAAAAAGTTTTTTGAATCAAAGGTTGAAACCGTATACACTGTAACTGGTGGAGACGAAATCGAACACTCTACTTCCTGTTGTACTACTATCGCCTTCACAGATGAGGATTTGTTGCTAGGATCAAAGCCACATAATCGTCCACTGTTTGTCTCCGGAATTATGCAAAAGCAGAAAGTCAATCGCATACTTGTTGATGGAGGTTCAGCAGTCAATATAATGCCCAAGTTTACTATGAAAACTTTGGGACTGACGATGGAAGATCTGTCTCGTAGTCGTCTTACTATTCAAGGATTTAACCAAGATGGACAGCGAGCCATTGGTATGATCCGTTTAGACTTGATGACAGGAGAACTAAAAGCAAGCACCATATTTCATGTCATTGATGCGAGGACATCTTATCGTCTGTTATTAGGAAGGCCATGGCTCCACGAAAATGGAGTAGTACCATCAACCCTTCATCAATGCTTCAAATACCTAAGGGATGGGGAAGTGGTAAAAGTAGATGCTGATGTGAAGCCATTTACCGAGGCAGAGTCGTACTTCGCTGATGCCAAACTCTATCTCGATTCTGACTTTGTGCAGGGGGCATTGCCACTTAAAACTCCGACTAGCAGCGATGTGGAGAAAAAACAAGCTAAATCTGTGGTTGTAGAGCATATCCCTCAGTTGAATCCTAAAGGAAAAGAAATTGTAGCTGATGTACACGTTCAACCAGGCAGCACGAGCAAAATACAATCTAAGGTGACGAGATCAAATGATTATCAAGTGATGGCAAAAAACTTGATTATGCCGATTACCAAGGTAAATTCTTCACCTCCTAATGATTCCTCGCCTGTAAAAATTTCATGCCAAAAGCTTCAAGGAACATTCAGTCCTAAAGTTTACAAGCTCTTTGAAAAGTCTGGATATAACTTCTCCAATCCATCGGGTCTTGGAAAATTGGAACCAGAATTGACTGGGGAAAAGATTCATGGTCTCACCAAAGCACAACACAAATTGAGGAAACAAGGGTATCAAGTGGATCAACCAAAGACTGGTTTGGGATTTACACCTGTCGAACCAGTTAGGATACGTGTCATGAAGAAAGAAAAATGCGTCAATGTGCAACATATATCCGTAGAAGGTGATGGAAAAGGAAAGAAGCCTAGTGATAATCGTGTTTCCGTATTTGATCGGCTTGGTACTCCTACTGCTCGTCCTTCCGTCTTTGGAAGACTGGGTTCTAGTAGCCGAATCCCTAATGTTCAAGATAGACTTGGTGCGAGTAGTATTCCCCAAAGTTCTGTCTTCAATCGACTTGGAGGGGGTAGCACACAACAACTAAAGAAGAGGAACCATGCTTGCGAGACAGACATGGCAGGGTCGAGAAATAATAACCAAACTCTTATTCTATCTCAGCCGCAAGGAAGTAAGTCATCAGTAGTACTTATTACCATGGATGGGACCGTCAAGGTAAAACAACGCATCATCAGCAATTCTCGTCGTTCAAATGAGAACAACCCAGACGAAGATGAGGTGGAAGTCATCATTAGCTCTAATTATACCGCAGTAGATGAAGACTCTGACCCCGAAGCCTCAAATGATGAAATCCAAGAAGCCCCTCCACAACTTGAAGATGGTGGACAGGCGACTGTTGATGAACTTAAGGAGTTAAATCTCGGTACGAAAGATGAACCACGCCCTATTTTTGTTAGTGCTCTTCTAAGTCCTGAAGAAGAAGACCAATACCACAAGATCCTGATCGAGTATAAAGATGTTTTTGCTTGGTCATACAAGGAAATGCCAGGCTTAGATCCAAAAGTGGCGATTCATCAACTTGGCATAAAACATGGAATACGTCCTATAAAGCAATCACAACGAGTAATTCGTACTGAGCTGGTTCCTCGAATTGAAGCTGAAGTGAACAAGCTCATTGATGCTGGATTCATTAGAGAAGTGAAATATCCAACTTGGATTTCTAGTATCGTACCAGTAAAGAAGAAAAATGGTCAAATACGCATCTGTGTTGACTTTCGGGACTTGAACAAAGCATGTCCAAAACGACTTTCCGCTACCAATCATTGAGCTTATGGTTGATGCAACTACTGGACATGAGGCCTTGTCTTTCATGGATGGCTCATCTGGATACAATCAAATAAGGATGTCACCACAAGACGAAGAGTGCACAGCATTTCGTACTCCGAAAGGTATCTTCTGCTACAAAGTAATGCCTTTTGGGCTAAAGAACGCTGGTGCCACTTACCAACGTGCTATGCAAGTTGTTTTTGATGATATGCTACATAAAAGAGTGGAATGTTATGTCGATGATCTTGTTGTTAAAACCAAAAGGAGAAGTGATCATTTAGAAGATCTTCGAGTAGTATTTGACCGACTGAGGAAGTATGATTTGAAGATGAATCCACTAAAGTGTGCTTTTGGCGTCACATCTGGAAAATTTCTTGGCTTCATAGTTCGCCACCGTGGGATTGAAGTTGATCCTGCAAAAATAGATGCGATTCAAAAAATGCCTGCACCAAGAAGTCTCAAGGAGTTGCGGAGTCTTCAGGGAAACCTTGCGTTCATAAGGAGGTTTATCTCAAATCTTGCTGGAAGATGTCAGCCGTTCAGTCACCTTATGAAGAAAGACACCTCTTTTGTATGGGACAAAGGATGTGAGAATGCTTTTGACTGCATAAAGAAACACCTCATGAATCCACCTGTCCTAGGAGCTCCAGTGCCTGGGAAACCGCTTGTATTATACATTGCAGCGCAAGAACGATCAATTGGTGCTATGATGGCACAAGAGAATGAAGGGGGCAAGGAAATGGCCCTATACTACTTGAGTAGATCCTTGACTGAGAATGAATTGAAGTACTCTCCCGTTGAGAAAATCTGCTTAGCTTTGTTTTATGCAATTAAGAAGCTGAAACACTACTTTGAAGCATATCCCATACGACTCATCTCTCGAGCTGATCCAGTTAGATTTGTGATGTCTAAACCTGTACTTTCCGGACGTTTGGCTAAATGGTCCATCATATTTAATCAATATGAGATTACATATGTACCACAAAAAGCTGTCAAAGGGCAAGCTCTCGCAAATTTCTTATCTGACCATCCTATCCCAGCAGAGTGGGAGCTTTCTGATGACCTTCCTGATGAAGATGTCATGTTTGTTGAAGTCTTACCAGCATGGATGATGTTCTTTGATGGAGCGTCTCGATCAGACGGGGCCGGGGCAGGAGTAGTTTTTGTTTCGCCTGAAAAGCATGTTTTGACGTACTCAATTGTGTTAGGTGAATTGTGCTCCAACAACGTCGCTGAATACCAATCTTTGATTATAGGACTTCAACTGGCGCTAGAAATGAACATTCTTGAAGTTGAAGCGTATGGTGATTCAAAACTTGTCATAAATCAACTTTTGAAGGAATATGAAGTGAAGAAAGACGATCTTGTGCCTTATTTCCAGTATGCCTCAAATTTATTGAAGAAATTCGAAACAATCGTCTTAAGTCATATTCCAAGAAAAGAGAATAGGGTGGCTGATGCATTGGCTAACCTAGCTACTACTTTAGCTCTTTCTGAAGGAGAAACTACGAGTGTTCCTGTGTGCAATAGATGGATCGTGCCTTCACTTGTTTTGCCTGATCAGAAGATTCAAACGCCATTTCAGTTTCATCTAATGATGACCAAGATTGGAGAACACCACTAGTTGACTATTTGAAGCATGGAAAACTTCCCACTGATCTTCGACATAAGACAGAAATACGTCGGAGATCAACTCGTTTCATCTTATACAAGGACACATTGTATCGTCGATCCTTTGAAGGTACATACCAACGTTGTTTAAATGGTAAAGAAACAGTTGAAGCTATGGCTGAAGCACATTCTGGAGTGTGTGGTGCTCACCAGTCAGGACCTAAACTCCATTTTCAAATCAAAAGAATGGGATACTACTGGCCTACTATGGTGAAAGACTGCTTGTATTATGCGAAGAGATGTGAAGCTTGCCAATTACATGCTAATTTCATACATCAGCCTCCGGAGCCTCTACACCCCACAGTTGCCTCATGGCCCTTTGATGCATGGGGTCTCGATGTTGTTGGACCTATCGCTCCTAAGTCCTCAGCTGGACATTCATACATACTGGCAGCTACTGATTACTTTTCTAAATGGGCTGAGGCGGTTCCTCTGAAAGAAGTGAAGAAAGAAACTGTTGTCGACTTCATCAAGTCAAATCTCATCTTTAGATATGGCGTGCCAAGTTATATTATCACTGATAATGGAAAGCCTTTCTACAACAAGCTGATGGACAAGTTATGTGTGCAATTCGGGTTTAAGCAACATAACTCCTCAATGTACAACGCAGCTGCAAATGGTTTGGCGGAGGCATTTAACAAAACCTTGTGTAATCTTTTGAAGAAGGTGGTGTCAAAGTCAAAAAGAGATTGGCATGAGAAAGTTGCTGAAGCTCTTTGGGCATACCGAACAACACATAGGACTGCTACTCAAGCTACTCCATATTCGCTGGTATATGGAGTTGAAGCTGTTATCCCACTTGAAAGTCAAATACCTTCGTTACGTATTGCAATTCAGGAAGGGCTCACTGTTGAAGATAACGCTCGTCTTAGACTTGAAGAACTTGAAGCGCTAGACGAAAAAAGACTTGAAGCACAACAACTCCTTGAGTGTTACCAAGCTCGCATGACGAAGGCATTCAACAAAAAGGTCCGCCCACGGTCATTTCAAGTTGGAGACTTGGTCCTGGCAGTACGAAGACCTATCATCATCAATCAGCGAATGGGAGGCAAATTCTTGTCTAAATGGGATGGTCCTCATATAGTGAAAGAAGTGTATACAAATGGAGCTTACAAACTGGTGGATAAAGATGGACTGCGAATTGGCCCCATAAATGGCAAGTTCTTGAAGCGGTATTATCCATGAAGGAGTATGCTCC
The DNA here is from genome assembly GCA_019426215.1 of Buddleja alternifolia. Lineage (NCBI taxonomy): Eukaryota > Viridiplantae > Streptophyta > Magnoliopsida > Lamiales > Scrophulariaceae > Buddleja > Buddleja alternifolia. The sequence continues at coordinate 4,825,120 of CM033395.1, forward strand.
ATGACGCACGAGCCTAAACTGCATGTTACTCCTGACCCACAAGAGTCTAAACTGTGCACGGTAACCACCAATCGTAGTGTATGTGGCTAAACTACTAACCTACCTCACTGATGGTATTTCATGTGGCTAAAATGTAGAAATACCTCACCTCGTCCAGGTGGCTAAGCTGTGGATACTCCTGGCCCGCATGAGTTTAAACTGTGTACGGCACCCCCCCCTCAAAATAAATTTCGTTGTTGAACTACGTAATGACTTGATCCTCTTATTGAGGTACGTAGGCAGCTTGGCAATTATTCCAAGTTCAGTCATATCTATGAGGGAAGCTTTGTTTGCCCTTGATATTAGTTTGCTGGTTTGAAGGAAAGCGAAGATCAACAAGTTTTTTAACATCATTATTAATGTTATTTGTTTAATGGCAAGTTCCATTGAAATTGGGTGGTTAAATTGTGCAAAGTGTAAAGATCTTGCATTTTGGCAATTATGTAAAAAAGACAAGAGGAATTCAAATTACTCAAAGGTGATACTAGAAGAATGAATTTTATTAAGAATGAAAGTTCTTTTCTACAAGAGAAAATAAATGAATAAAAAAAAAAGGGGGAAAAGGAAATGCTAAAACAACTAGGAGTACAAGTCAAATGCCTTTAGGTTCTCTCGAGATTCTTCAAGCAAAGACTTCATCCTTTCCAAAGCTTCGACTTCTCGGTCGGACAAGTAAGGAGTCTTCTCAAGCTTCAAAACAGTCTCTTTTTGGGTTGCCACATCTTCTCGAGTTTTGGACAAATTTTCCTTTGCTTTGTGAAGTGATATGTTAACACTTTCCTCATTTTGTTCCAACTCTGCAAGTTGCTTCCTTAGCTCTTCTTGTTGCTGATGTATTCTCTGAAGATTGTCGTTTTGGCTTTTGATATCTTTGGCTTGTTCATTCTCTTGTGCCTCTGCTTCAGTAAGACTCTGTTGCGCAGATTTTAGTGCCTCTTCATGAGATTTTTGTGTCTCTCTTTGAGCATAAGCCGACTTTACTTGCGCATAACTTGAAGCATCTTCAAAAAATGACTTCAAAAGTCTCTCCAAAGTGGAAGTATCTTGCACAAACTTCTTCATGTCCCCAATCAGAATGTCTATATCAGACTTTATCTCTGGAAGTTGCTCAAATAACGTTTTGGAGATTTTTTGGCATATACGACTCCAGTAAAATGAGAGTAACATCTTCTCAGCCTCACTTCTGATAGTATTAGGTGAAAATTGGGAGGCTTCGGGATGTGCGAGTGGCCAAGACGGAGCTTCGAAGGATCTTTTAGGTTTTTTGCCAGTATTTTCATCAGCATGTAACTCCTCTGTCACACGAGGGGGCAATGATATCTGTGGTCGTTCGTGATTTTCATTCTCCAAAGTGACTTGAACACCATTCCCTGAAGAATGCGGAGGAGAGTTTGTTTCAGGCAAATTGAAAGGATTAACTTCATTTACCGAACCCGCACTATCTTTGGAAGTGGCTGGAACTTTTGCCTCGAGATTAGCAAGCTGGCAAAAGAAAAAAGAAAAAAAAAAGGGAAGGTTAATTGCAAGCAATAAGATAAATTATTTAAAAAAAAAAAAAAAAAAGAGATAGAGAGAAAGCATAATGCAATATGATAAATAATTATTTTTATTTTTTTACATATTGTGCTAAATCTCTTAAGGGCAATGTGGAACTTGGAACATCTTCAAAGAATTGCGAATTGATGCTGATATTATCTAAATCAAGAACCTTTGGTCTTTTTCGAAGTTGCCATTGGTCGTTGTAATCCTCATTTGAGCATGAAAGTGCAGAAATGATTTCGTCCCCGTCTGTTGGAATCATTTCATCAAGCGCGGCTTCTTGATTATGTGAAGATGGTTGTTTTAGAGTATTTTTTGACTTCTCGGATGCAGGCTCCTTTTCTTTAAGGTTACTTGACTATGACCTTTGTGCTCTTTGCTAGAGAAGCTTTCCAACACTTAGCCCACCAGTCCGCGTATTCCTTCGTAACCAATGGTGGTGAAGAAGTATTTCCTGGTAAGTTAAGCCTTGAAGATGTGCTCAGCAAAGTGCAAGACCTCCAAAGTTGAACAAGCTCTTTCAGGTCACAAGTGAGAATCTCGTTTTGTAAGAGGCCTGGGATGTCTTGACAAAAATTATATTGTCGACTGAATCGATGAGGGCTATAAGACTCGACAATATGCTCTCTTCCATGCCGAAACGTCAAATAAGCAGAGCGTAAAGACACGAATAGATCCTTGTATTGACTAGATAAGTTTGAACCGTCTATAAGCGAGATTTGCTCCTTTTGGTGGGACAATAGGATCCGTATGGTTGATGGATTGACTTTGTGAAATAAAATCCGTGCATCTTCAAGATCGAAGTAATTTGCCATACCTTCTCCTGCATACTTCACCATTTGAGCTCCTACAGTCTTGATTCTGGAGTAGAAATGGGTAGGGAGATAACAGCCAATCCAGCCATAGACATAGTGAATAGGAAAGATGGCAGTAGATTCGCCTAAGTCTTTTGAAGAAGAGATTATCCTCAAACCGCGGTATATGCTGGCTAATACAGGTATCGCTAAGGAGAAGTGTTCACCCCGGGCCATTCTACTTGCAACTTTGAAGACAGTAGCACGGACGCGATATGTTTGGTGATGTGGAAGGACGAAGCTACACAGCCAACACGAAATGAATGCAGCGACATAGGTTTCCTCTCTGATTTCTGCATCAATGTCAAGAGTCTTAAATGGTTCATCATGGTCCTTGGCATGCGGTAAAAGAGATTTGTCGACGCCTCCACAAGGATTATGAGAAAGCTTTGGCCTAGTAGTTCTCTTCCGAGTTGTACGTAGAGGAGGCTCTTTGTATCTAACTGGTCCTTTGAACCAAAAGCTGATCCAATCCGAGATGAGTATGCCTCCAGATGTCTTTGGAAGTTGATGATACGCCAAGAACAAATATTTGCAGCTCCGCGGTAGAGAAGAGTTGTGCTTGCCATCACCGAGCAACTCCTTTGCAGTTGGAACAACCTCGTCGTAGAAATCTCCACGCAAGGGCAATCCACCAAGTCCATGCATATCGCCCAAAGAAATCGATAATTCTCCAATTTCCGTGTGCAGAGTGTTTGTTGAAGGACACCACAGCTCGAGGAAAGCTTGAAGGACATTTTTGTTGCAGACGTAGGTGAAGAGCGACGCGTGGACAGCTGCGTAAATCCTTGCTTGCCGAAGGATGTTTGCATGATATGCCAAGATGTATTCGGTCCACTCCCAATAGCCCGCATGGTAGCAAACTTCGCCAAATTTTGATGAAGGAATTTTTATTGAACCCCCGCTGCTATGAAGATGCTGGTGAGGAAGTAAGAATTCCGGATCCACTAATTTGGTGTCGTGAAGTGAAGACCGCAACAAAATAACTTTGGAATTGGATGAAGCACCGGAACGGAGATCCACACACCCCTTAGCTGCTTCTTCAGACCATACGGAGATATGTGTAGACTTAGCCAAGGATCGAGTGTTGGTGAGGTGGCCATCGATGGCTGGCTCGTAGACAGGCAATATGGTGCTTTTGACTTTGAGGCTGTCTTTGTCGTATCTAATGACGAGAGAAGGAATAGGCTCAGATTGGTCTTCGAGATACATCTCGTTCCAAATCTGCACAAGGAAATAATTATGCGTCAATTTGAGAAGAATAAGGGAAAACAAGCATATGAAATAATATTCATTAAAAAAAAAAAGGGGATTCAAATATCTACTGTTAGAAGCTTGCGGATTTCTTTTGGCTCGGAAGTTTCGAGAAACTTCAACAATATGCAATAAAAAAAATTCTGGTGCTGAAGAGTTGAGCCCGGATGTCCAAAACAATCCTGTTTTAATTAAAATCAAAGTTGTCACATGTTCTTATGAATGTTTATTTTCGTAAATAGGCTTCCAAATCCTTGTTCCACCTGTTGCAACACAAAAAAAAAAGAAAATCAGTAAAAAAGGTATGCAACTTGAAACGGGAAGTAGTTCAATTGTGTAAAGAAGACAAAGACTAAGTTGGATAATCTTCTCGAAGGCATGGGGAATTACGGCAAGTTCTCGATTTTCTTTTTCTCTGTTGCGATACGCCGAGAATTGCGTCCCAATAACAGCAAATTGCTTGGGCAATTCCAATGAATAACTTCAAGACTCTTGGATTCACTGACGAAAAAAAAAAAAAGGAAATTAATTGCAGATTTAGTTTGCCTCACCCTCATGCAATTAATACTTCTTCGAGTAAACTTCAGTCCCTGAATCGACTAGTGGGAAGAATTTGGATGAGTATTGAAACACTTAAGTGTATTTTATTTTCTTTCCTTCTCTGAGAAATTTTATCGAACAGACTGTATGCGTCAATCGGCAGAAGAAGAGGATATGAATCTAAAGTGGGATGATACCCCAATAATTCAGAGTTCGAGTTTCGGTTAACTGATGTGTGTGGAATTAAGCTTCTAATCAAGTGAATTTATAGATAATGTCTTCAAGTTTATCGGTCACCGTGGATTAGTTCAAGTCGGATTGGGAGTTATCCAGATGAGTTGTTTGATTTTAATTAGGATATCAAATCATATTTGAACTAGACTAAATAGTTTCGAGTTGGTTTCTTGGACCGGTTAATTTAAGGAAGAGTTTTGATTCTTTTGGCTCTCCTCTGTGCAGTTGGTTCAGGATAACTTTTGAGAAATCTCCGAGTTATCAGTTCCGAAATCAAACTAGCCAGGATCTCGAATGGATATCTTTAAATTTCGAAAGGCTGAATTTATTTCTTATTAGAACTCTAGTGCTATGGTGAAGTTGATAAAGCTGCGTGAGTTCTCATGGAAGGAGAAGAGTAGATGGGATTCTATGTGGTGGGATACACCTTAAGTGAAGCGGGGCGCACTAAATTTTAAGCCCATTTACATCAAGTTGAATAAAACATGGATCAATTTGTGGTTTTCTGCATGGAGAATTATGTGGGCTGAATCTATTATCAATCTATTACAAAAAAAAAAAAACTCGGTTGAATCACAGATTTTTATTCATAGCCTCAAAGTTTTGGACATCAAATTGAACTTAATTTTGGGCCAAATCAAGCCGCATTCATATCCAAGCCAAGGAAATTATGGGCTTTGTTATCATTTCTTTCCTCTTCAAATTTCAAGAGCCCAAACTTATCTCTTAAGTCCAAGTACAAGATCAATGGTTCTTCCTCGTTTAAAAAAAAAAAAAAAAACAAGTGTGTGTTAAATGAGAAGAATTAAGTACTTCAAGCATCGCCTCTCTCGTCACTGCCCAGCACGTTCTTCGCCGAGCCTTGAAGTGGGGGCATTTGTAGACGAATTAATTTTCGTCCAATTAGAAGATGACATGTGTAAAATATGACATTAATTATTAGTTTGAAATTATTATTTTATTTTATGGATTTTATCAAATTTGATTCCATAAATAAATTATTAATTTTAATTGATAATTTAATGTATATTTATTAGCAAATCAAAGGTTGCCATGTGTCAAATGGAGGTGTCTCATCCAATCAAATCAAGTTTCATAGTCCAACAAATCAGTGACTAATCGGATGGTGACACGTGGCACATTTAAATATGTGTCAACCAAATATATATAAATCTGATATTATTTCTTTTAAAAGATTTTTCAAGAGATATATCAAAGAAGCCCAAAATTCTAAGACTCTCCTACTCAAACATCTATAAATAGGGGGTCAAGGGGCTTCATTAAAAAAAAGGACATACAGAGATACATACATACACACAAGTCTACAAGCTAGAGAATTGAAGTCTTCTCTTAGCCAAGTCAAAGCGTTCTTCATCAACCACGAAGATTCACCATCTTCAAAGTTAATCAAATCACAAGGTGTTTGTCTCTTCTTCAACAAATCCGAGGAGGAACTACATCTTCAACAACAATCAAATCATCAGGGTGTTCATTTCTTCTTCAACAAATCCGAGGAGAAATACGCTCTTGGTTCAAGAACAAGCTTTTCGGCCCTTGAATCGTGTTTGGAGTGAAGAATCAGGGGATTAGTCTTCATTAACGGATTTATTCTCACGATATTGTAATTTTCTTTAAATTGATTTATTTATTTGTCCATATTATCTTTTCTTGTTTATGAAATTACAGACTTGAAAATTTGTGTGAACAGTGAGTACTTAAAAGGCAGAATTCTGGCAATACATACATACCACCCACAGACAGCAGCTGGGTATAGAAGAAGCTGAACAAAGTAAAAAATAAGCTCAAACATGGTTATGTGGATAATAAATGGCAATATGTAAAGAATAGATATCAGAGAATATCCCAAAGCATGCTTTTAACTTCTGCTGACTATGCACGAAAGACTTCAAGCTAAGGAGAGACTCGATAAGTTTATTCTCTTGCAAGATTGCAAATGTGTTTTATGTGATAATGCTACAGACTGTCTTGAACACCTCTTTTTTGATTGTAAGTGGGCTAGATATTTGATTAGATTGCTTATGAATTGGTTGAAGGTGATTCATTATCCTGTCCAATTTAGTAGATAGAGAAATCGGTACAATCCAATATGCATTTAGAAAATGAAAAGTAAGACAGGAAATTATAATTGCTGGTGTTTCGTATAAAATCTGGGACGAGAGAAACAACAGACTTTTTGCTTTAGAGTAAAAAATGTCACTTTACAAGTCTAACAAGCGAAATCATATTTTTCGTCGTACAATGCTCCGTTCCACTTTTAAATTTAATCACGTCGTTAAAGATTTCCATATTTAGTCCACAACTTTTAAAATGTCTTGCATTTAATTTCAAACAAAAATCTTACGGTCAAAGTCATATATTTTGTTAGTTAACACTTTTGATCAATTTTTTGGGGGAGAATTAGTGCATATGTGGTACGTCATATTGAATAGAAATATCGTGATGTTGAATATAATTCATTTCTGACGGTCATTCACGCACGAATTCTCCCAAAAATTCTGTCAAAAATGTTGACTCCAAAAACGTACGAGTCAGACCATTAAAATTTGGACGTAAATTTCAGTTAAGACTAAATGTAATACATTTTGAAAATTATGAGAAACCAATCATGAATGAGCCAAAAATTAAATTAGGTAAAATGATGGGTTTAAAAATTCAATTTTTCCAATCTAAATGTGAAATATATACTGGTCTTTACTTAATTACACTGATTATCTATTCAACATCAATGTTGCAGTCAAACATGAAGAAAATTTAAATAAGAAAAATCCAGACCCATTTGTTAACTTTAATAGGTTGTAAAAAAGCCCAAATCTAAAAAACATGCGGGAATAACCATTGTTTCCTGCATGTTTTTTTAGATATTGGGTTCAATGAAGGAACTTTTCCTATCAGATACTTAGGAGCACCTCTATCCCCAACTAAATGGACAAAAATGAATTGCTTTTACACTTGTGGAGAAGATGACAATAAGACTGAAAAGTTGGGCCACTAGGCACTTGTGGAGAAGATGACAATAAGCTTATTAATTCTGTGTTGCTTGCTTTGCATATCTATTGGTCATCTATCTTAATAATTCCTCAATCTGTTGTGAAGTTGTTAGAGCAAAAATGCAGAAAATTTTTATGGAGAAAACATGATCAAAACAAGAAGATGTCCTTACCGGGATGGGAAAAAGTTTGTAGCAAAAAGAAGAATGGTGGGTTATATATTAAATGTTGTAAAGTGTGGAATGTGTCTGCAATCGGTAAGCAAATATGAGCCCTGTCAGAAAAGAGTGTTACTCTTTGGGTAAGATGGATGGGAAGCTAGTGTATACTTAAAAGGCAGAATTCTGGCAATACATACATACCACCCACAGACAGCAGCTGGATATAGAAGAAGCTGAACAAGGTAAAAAATAAGCTCGGACATGGTTATGTGGATAATAAATGGCAATATGTAAAGAATAGATATCAGAGAATATCCCAAAGCATGCTTTCAACTTCTGGCTGACTATGCACGAAAGACTACAAGCTAAGGAGAGACTCGATAAGTTTATTTTCTTGCAAGATTGCAAATGTGTTTTATGTGATAATGCTACAGACGGTCTTGAACACCTCTTTTTTGATTGTAAGTGGGCTAGATATTTGATTAGATTGCTGATGTAGAACAAGAAGCCGACATGTTTTTGGATAGGTTCGAAGGAAGAAAAGTGAAAAACAAGCGTAACGTTGTCGGCGAAACTTCAAACAGCCATAACTTTTGATCTGCTTGGAGTTACGGGGCCCACAATATACCAAATCGAAGATCTTTTCGAGACGAATCCAATCGAATTAGTAGGACCATTTTACGGTAGCCGATTGACCCCAAATTCCATCGTTTAGGCCTTCGTTCGGTCCGTTTAGTGTTTTTTTTTCAATTTTCAGCGTTTTTGTTTTATTTTTAATTAATTGTCTGGTTGTCGGATGGGGCCCAAATTTTTACACGTGTCATCTCGTAAGGTGAAGTATTTTTGGGTCAAATTTGGTAGCGTTTCGAGTCCGTTAGGATTCTAGTGTTTTTGGAGTCTAAATAGGAGTAGAAATAGGAGTCCTAGTTTATTTCAATTAGGATTCTTTCTTATATTTCCTATAAATAGTTGCTGCAGTTATTTGTCTTTGTTAGATACATTTTTTATCATTAATAAAGATTTTGAGTTATTTTATCTTCAAGACTTTCTTGAATCATCCGGGATTTTAAGACGTGATCTTTAATTTCTCAAATTACTAGCTTCCGCTCCGTCAATTGCTTATGAATTGGTTGAAGGTGATCCATTATCCTGTCCAATTTAGTAGATAGAGAAATCGGTACAATACAATATGCATTTAGAAAATGAAAAGTAAGACAGGAAATTATAATTGCTGGTGTTTCGTATAAAATCTGGGGTGAGAGAAACAACGGACTTTTTGCACAAAAAGAGAGTAGTTGTGAAGTGGCTATTGCTCAGCTGAAACTGGAGTTGCGAGTGAGAATAGAAGTCACAAAAAGAAGATAAATCAGGGCTAGAGACAGGGAGTATATAGACGTATTGTTGCAGTAATATAGTTTCTTCTTTCTTTGCTGCTGCTTTTAGTTTTTGTATAGTGAAATAGTGATTGTGAGTAAGGATTAGTAATCTCCAACAAAATTAGTTCTTAATTAGGAGTACGATGATTTAGAATCTTTCAATGAAAAATGCAGCCCCATAATCTGTCATTGTCAATAACCATCAAGATGGTCCACAATAACCGCCTCAGCTCGATATGACATTCCACTGCAAAATCTGCACAAGCAGATCTTCTTCTTTTTTTTCTTAAATGATTTATTGTCGATGTTATTTGGTGTCGTTCGATTCGTTGCTAACAAGATGAAAGTTGTAAGTTTGCCTACTTACATTTAAGACTTTGCAGTTGTTAACTGAAATTTCCCAATTAACTGAATTTAGAGGGATAAACATTATAGACTAAACAAATAAGAATTTAATGAGTTAGTAAATAGCTAGAAAATGAGCCCTCGTTTCGGGATTCGTTTGATCCTTTTATTGTATTCCCAGCAGTAGTTGCTGACTGTGATTGGGACCCACGAAACCAAATAATAAAACGAGTGACTGACTGTGACTATGTCGGGATTCTGCAATTCTTTATATCACCCTTTTCTCTCGTTTTCCTTGCTTTTCATTCAGACAATCATATTTGTAAATATTAACGAACAAGAAAGGCTCCGAAAATGGCCATCCACCTTCAAACAAAGGTTCCGTTCAATTAAGTTGGCAGCAGATAACACTTTTTTGAATAAAACCCATAAGAAAAACTGGCCAAAATCACAAATTTGCTTGTGCAGATTTTGAAGAAACATATAGTAATTTTTATTATTTTGGGAACACACACTTCTACTTGCCATTTCCGTTGTGGTGTATAGGATTATCAATTTATCGACCAACCTCCAAAGTTGTTTGTTAAAGTTACTTCCATTTGTAAACCATTTCCAGAAAATAATTCAAGAGAGTACCTTTTCGATGAATACTAAAATCAGCATATTCACTTTCATCTATTTTTCTCAGTTATTATTCTAATTTTCAGTAATATAAAGGAAGCCTAAAGAGACATTTCTTATAAGAGACATTTTCAGCAAGCGTCGAAAAATAATACAAGTAGTTACTACCTACATTCAACAAAGTCTTAACACAATCACTATCTCAATTCCCTTCATCATGCAAATTTCTTATAAGAGACATTTTCCCAGCTGGACAAGAATATTTCCATCAAAGAATGCAAGATAAAGAAGAAAAGAATACCAATTAACATTTGAATACTGACCAAGATAATCAGGATAGAGTTCATAACATTCCCACATGACCAAGACAGTTTCCACAAAATATTTGGGGAATCCACTTTTAAGGTTTCACACCACTATTTCATATTGGCTTGGTTTCATACGAAAGTGCTACTTATTTCCCCAGTTTGAAAATAAATTAAAAAGAGACAATAAATATATCAAAAAATGTCTTCATATTCATCAAAGGGAAAAATGACCAAAGGTATGTTGGAAATAAGCTTTAAAATTTCTTCAATTTACATTTTATTTCCAACAAGTAATAATTTTTTAAATCTCAAAATTAGTGTGCCTATTTACTTATAATTTATTTTAGACTTATGGCCTCATTATCATCTTATTTATGTGATATTTGACCACATTATTTTATCATTAGTGGGCCTAATTATTATTTGGTTTTATTGTGATTTTATGATAGTTTTTAGTGGTCCATTAATATCTTTGAAATGGTCAAATTTTAGTTCTCTATATAAGGGGCCATGGTCTTAATTGTTTGTTGGCACATTGAGAGTGTGAGGTATTTTACATAGAGATTGTGATATTATTTTATACTCCCCACAAGAGTGTTTTGGCAACGTGACTAAGGGATTGGTTCCTCGTCTCCTTGTGGTCGTGCACATAGGATGAGACACCACTGTGAGCTAATGGGGTTTTATCTTGGAGTCGTGATCAGCCATCAGAACCTGCACGTAGGGAGGCAATCATGGCTTTAGGACAGCGTCATGTGGCGTGACTCTCCATCGGTGCAGTATCTTATTTTATGTTTTATGTTGTTAATATGTATTATTCCATAATTTATAATTATCATATCATGATCTGTAAATAATATATTTATAATGATTTGAGTTATTTGTATTGGTTTAAACACAAATCACAATATTTACAACAATCTAAAGCCATGAGCGTGATTTGTGTTTAAGCAAATAATTTTGAGATTTATGATTTAATGTAACCCAAGTTTTGGTTGTTTGCATGTGAACTCGATTGAGAAATTGATCAATCCATTGGGATACAACATGTATCCTAATAAATCTATGATGCTCGGCGCCTGCTAGTTGATCTGGGTATGAGCTATTCAATTCCAGAAAATGGTATGACTTTCTCCACTATGAAATTTCTTAAAGAGATTAAAAAGGTACTTGGATTACATAATTCTATTCTTTTATATATGATTGAAATCAACTACATTTCTGACAAGTCCCATATGCTTATTATGTAATTAGTGAACGCATGAATAAATCTTGCTTTTACGTATGAGCAATTTTATGGTTTGGTCAAACGAACATGAGCATGTGTTAATTATCCATTAAGATTTAACAATCTGTTATCTGTTTTTTTAAGTGCTAATTTAAGGATGCTTTATAAGCTATATATGCATTTTTTTGAAACATTCTGGAGGATTAGCAAGTTAAATTTATGTATGGGAATTAAGTTTATAAAAATAATAATAATATAGTTTAATAGGAAACCAATATTCCATTAGTGTGTGATATTTTATCATTCTAAATGAAATTGTTTATTCGATTACTAATCATGATTACAGTTATGATTGTTTTATGTGAGACTATAGGCATTATAAAGCTAATGCATGGTATTATAATTTTAACAAAGTAATTGAATTGATAGAAGATTATATGACCGTTGGGGTTAGAAAGATGGATCAACTTCTTTGCTCTAGTCTTTTATTTCAAGAGATCAAATTATATTTAATGAGATAGATAGTGCATCATTATGCAAATTATACTACTATGTGTCATGTATCAGAAATTGTTTGATACTTAAAAGGATAGGAGTTACATATTTGTCCAACGGCTAATTAAATAGTCAAAGTGTTTAAATGCCATTCTACTAATGAGCGTATAATTGTAATATAATTGTCTGGAAGTTACATGTTGATAATTATTTACATATTGTGCAGTTTGAAGAAAATATATTTCTAGATAATGGTATATGAATTAATATTAATATTAATAAAATTCAAAATCCGGTGGAATATGTATGCATGTGATACCATTGATACCTCATTATATTCCTCAATTCTTTCTTAAGGCTGCATAATTATATAGATGCATCAGTTTTGTAAATTCTAAATTTGCATTTAAATTATATTTGGATATGAGGGTTATGATTAATTAATTAATTTTAATGTCATTAGAATGTCTATTGAAGTCCTTCATGAGAGCATACTTGTGATTATTGCTGATATGAAGATATATATGAAACGATTTCTTTTCAAAGGAAAAGGAAAAAGTTTATGACATGGAATAAATATTCTATTATATTTCATTAAAGGATCAGATAAATATATAATTAATTAGCGAAGAATTTAATTGATGGTGTAGCCGTTACATATGTTTCTCCAACAGCTAATTTATACTCTAATGCATTATCTAACGACTTATTGTGATATTGAAAATGACTGTAAATTGTTACATTTACATATGCAATTAATGCATGAGTTGTTTCTTTGATTATATGTTTGGTTACAGTGGGTGCATGCAAAATAATCAAGACACATTATGAGCTCCTAATAGTAGTAGTGTCAATTTGAAAGTAGAATTAAACTTAAGATAAAATTGTGGATGTCATATTCGGATTGTGGTTTATTTCAAAGTATTTTGTGAAAATTAGATATTAAATTTTTGTGAGGAGTCTGATTAAAATGCACATTTGATACCACCGTGAGAAATTCATAAATTTGATCATTTCATGATACATTGGAAATGTCGGGTTGTCTTTATCCAAAAAATGCTTTATACATGAGATTAATTCTATTGTGGATTAATAGGAACAGTATATTTTATATAGTGCTACATTTAATTTATTTGAAACGGGTCATATGGAATATAATTTTTCTCCCCTAGTGACATGCAGTTTAACTATGGCTATTTTATGAAATGTGATGGTTATATTGATTGTATTCAATATGAAAATATTATGTGATAAATTGTATTCGAGAATTTTATTAAGTGCGGGAAATATATTGTCAAAGAAAATGATATAGCTGTTTGGGAAGACAATAAAAATGATTTTGGTGATGCTAAATATTTGATTACTTTATTTCATAATCGTGACTTGGATCATATATAGAAGGAAAATGTGGGGGTGTATATTGATTTTATTCAATAATAATAATAATAATAATAAAAAAAAACTGTGATAAGTTATTTCCAAAGTTAAATGCAAGAAATATAAAAGGTTGGATTATTTCATAATACATTATAAATATGGGGCTGATTTTATTCCAAAATACTTTATGAGATTAATTTTGATCGTGGATTGAACGGAAAGTTATCTTTTATATTGCTATAATTTAATTTAATATGAAACGGGTCTTATTGGAATATTAAAATTTATTTTCTAATGACTTGCTGATAAACCATGAAATTGTTTATGAAATGTGGAAGTTAAAAAGTGAAGCCAAGATGTTATGAGATTTGAAACTGTTTGAAAATAAATTCATTATGTCTTGGATTAATATGCAGAAAATGAAAAGAAAATATTTATAATATTCAAGAATAGAGATTTTATGACTTTTTCGATGAGTAAAATTATCATATATAAATTCAATTGAAAATAATAATTCTATTTGTGGAGTTGTTTATAACATGCATGTTTATGTGATGTATTGAGAAATGAAAATAAGAGGCATATTATATTTTAATCCATGAGATGGAATTTGCCTCGGGGGACTAACGCAGAGGCTAGATCCTTTATCATCGATGGGGATGGGCTAAGTCCATAAGGGAATCACCTCCGGGAGTAACCCAACCTTTATGATTGGAGACCCCATGAAGAAGGTTCAATGGGTAGGAACAACCTGTAATGCGTGATTCATAAGCACTATTTTGAGGAGAGTATACATCGAGATGCCTCCTTCCCAATCCCTAAGGTGAAGTGCTGTAAAAAGTGTGATGTTAGGATGGGCTTTTGACCCTTAATGAGACCAAGGCGGGAAATCCGCGGGGTAGAGGTCACACGTACCCTTGGGAGGTTTCACCTAAGTGAGAGTCGCCCTGATGGCCGGGGCTATGGGTTTGGGCTGACCCTAGAGACCTCACGAGAATCAAGATCAGAGCGCATGGCCGTTAACGCGCTAACCCGCTATAACCATGTCCTAAAGTCTATATCGTGTGTGTGGTAATTGAAGTTTGGTCAAGGGACCTAATTCCAGGCCTAGTCCATTATGGCTCCCTCAAATGGAGATTACTATCACTAAGTATAGGTTCAAGCCCGGAAGGCACCTATACCGATTGCATGATATAAAGTTGCCACCATTTTACTAGATTTCAGAAATTTTAAATCTTGTGGGGGATTGTTGGAAATAAGCTTTAAAATTTCTTCAATTTACATTTTATTTCCAACAAGTAATAATTTTTTAAATCTCACAATTAGTGTGCCTATTTACTTATAATTTATTTTAGACTTATGGCCTCATTATCATCTTATTTATGTGATATTTGACCACATTATTTTATCATTAGTGGGCCTAATTATTATTTGGTTTTATTGTGATTTTATGATGGTTTTTAGTGGTCCATTAATATCTTTGAAATGGTCAAATTTTAGTTCTCTATATAAGGGGCCATGGTCTTAATTGTTTGTTGGCACATTGAGAGTGTGAGGTATTTTACATAGAGATTGTGATATTATTTTATACTCCCCACAAGAGTGTTTTGGCAACGTGACTAAGGGATTGGTTCCTCGTCTCCTTGTGGTCGTGCACATAGGATGAGACACCGCTGTGAGCTAATGGGGTTTTATCTTGGAGTCGTGATCAGCCATCAGAACCTCCACGTAGGGAGGCAATCATGGCTTTAGGACAGCGTCATGTGGCGTGACTCTCCATCGGTGCAGTATCTTATTTTATGTTTTATGTTGTTTAATATGTATTATTCCATAATTTATAATTATCATATCATGATCTGTAAATAATATATTTATAATGATTTGAGTTATTTGTATTGGTTTAAACACAAATCACAATATTTACAACAAGGTACACCTCGGTAAAGCAGCAACCTTACATCGTGCTCATTGGGCACCACCTCTCCCTTGGGGCACGCAACACGGGCGAATGCGAGACCTGCATAGTCACCGCAACATTCATGGAAAGGGTGTGTTCTTGAAACTGTTTACATATCACATTCTGCCTTTCTTCATCCCATAAGGGCACTGCCTCTGTCCAAAGGACAGGGTTAATGCGGATATACAATCTTTCAAGGACGATTGCAGTTTTAAGAATGTACAAAGCAAAATCGATCTCATTCTTTGTCCTGATAAATCTACAAAACTCCACTTGCTTCAACTGGGAATGATGTACACCGCTCGTTTTTGCCAGACTCTGTCCGTCGAATGCTGCTCCGATCCTTTTGTCTACAACCACATCAAAAATTCCATCTTATGTACAAAGACTTGCGTCTACATATATATATATATATTAAATGTAAGACAAGAAGCCCATGAATTTCGAGACTTTCTAAGATGTAGAGAATTGTAACTTTTGATCCGGAGGAGTTACATGGCACATTACATATGCACGTTTGAGGGCTTTTCAAGGTTTTTTGCATGCCAGTCAATATTAAGTCGTTTTGGTCACTTCCAGACCGCGTACCACTTTTCTGTTACTCTATTTGTTTCGAGAAGAATTTTAGTTATAGTTTAATCCTAGTCCTATCTGATTTGAGTTAAGGAGAGTCATATTTGATTACATTAAGTTAGAAAAACCCTATTCATTATAGAACTAGGTTAGAAGAGTTCCAATCCTTCTACCAATAGGAAAGGTGCTTTACAGATACAATCTTTCTAAGTTGTTGTTATGAAGTTATTAGGTATAAAAGCAGACACCCCCAACCTATGGGAGTTGTACACTTTGCCTCCCCATCCTAACAAAATGTGCACCTGACGCCCTCACCTTTGGTAAATGTTGCATCTAACCCCCTTTGACCATGTTCCGCAGACTCTTAGGGAATGTTCTCTCATTTTTCAGCGTTGTGACATGCACATGATATTACTAAGGTTAAAATCGTCCCTCAAGGGGTAAATGCTACGCATTCCATAGGATAGGATAGGGGTTGTTTGCTTTGATCCTAAATTTCTTTAATCTTCATTTTTTAAATTCAAATTTACATAGTTTTCCCAAAAGAAAAATAAAAGCAGAGGAAAATAAGAAAAACATCAAAATAAAAAATTAGAAAAATCCAAAAAAACCAAAAACAGAAGAAATCTGAAAATCCAAATAAATTAAAAAAAATAGTATAAAGAGAAAAACACAAAATTCCATTAAATTTCTAAAAAACCAGAAAAATGAAAATAAAAATATAGAAATCGGGGTTCAATGTGGAGCCAAAAGAAAATAAAAACTAATTTTCTCAATTTTTCAACTATTTAATTTATTTTTTCTTTTTTTTTCCCTTAATTTTTCAAAAATTCACTGGGTATCATGTTTTTTTATTTTCTGAGTTTCCCAATTTCGGTTTTTATTTTTATGATTATTTCTGAATTTTCTAAGTTTTTTCTTTTGATTTTTCCTAATTTGTTTAGAATCATCTTCTTCCGAATGTTTCCTTTTTCACTTTTTTATTGACTTTTTTTTTATTTCTTTAATTTGCTTTCACGTTCTTCACATTTTTTCTGCTGTTGTTTTTTTGGAAAGTTATGAACTCTTGAATTAAAAAATTGAAGATAAATGAAAGTGAGAAATTTTGGATCAAAGTAGACAACTCTCTATCCTATGGGGTCTATCCTATGGGGTGTGTAGCACTTTATCCCGTGAATAACAATTTACCCTTACTAATGCCATGTGCATGTCACATGCGATGGAAAATGAGGGGATTTTCCCTAATATTCCACCGGATCCTGTCAAAGGAGGTTAAATGCCACATTTACAAAGGTGAAGGTGTTGGGGGCACATTTTGATAGGCGGGGAGGGGGGGCGGGGGTGAGTCAGTGGTGTGTGATTTATCCCTTATTATTATTATTATTATTATTATTATTATTATTATTATTATTATTATATTTTGTATTCAACCTTCGATTTCTCGAAATCTCTGAGGGTATTGGAGGTGTGTTCTTCAAGCTTTCAAGATTATAGCTTCTGCTCCATCATAAATATTTAAACAACATTTGAATTAATAGAACTGGCCACTAAATAAAACTTTTGTAGACCGGGGCACGCATCCAAGAACAAGCTGATCTTTTGTAAATCAAATTCAAGATCTCAAGGAACATGCAGAACTAGCTCCCTGAAGTTGTTGAGTTTGTTAATTACACTTGGTATTTCATCTAGTCCCTGGAAACGAATCAGAAAAAGCAATCCATTATATTTGCCAATACAAAACGAGTTCTAAATAAAACAAACAGTGACAAGATATTTCTCAGACCTTTCTCAGACCTGATAGTACTTTGGACTAGTTGAGAAGGATAGCCTCTTAAGCTGATGCAAGTCTTTAGTAAGTTGACCGAATACATAGGGAATGGCGTTGTCTCCATACAAACTGATGGATAAATTTTGAAGCAGTGGTACATGATTGAAAATTATCTTCGACATTTTAGCATCCAAATATTCAAAAGTAATAAGATTCATGGTGTGTAGATTTATCTCTTCGAGATTATAACAGACTTCAACCATAAGAAACTCTAATAGGAGCTTTGAACCATGGATGCATAACTTGGGTGGAAGCATACATTACAATATTGTTAATAATTTGAGGCTCAAACAATTTGATAAAATGCACTCTACTGCTCCAGGACATAAAGTAACACAAAACAAACTAAGGGTGTTGAGAAAATTGCACGAATTCTCAAATCTCGAGGTTTGCACGAAAACCCCCCTTAACTGTAGATATTTCAAAGCCGGTGTTGTAGAAAGCAATTGATGACAAGGAAAAGTAGGACCCCTATTAGAGGACAAAGGGGACACAAATTAAAGGCTCAAGAGTATGAAAGAATGAGTTGTTCCACGCCCACTTCTCCAAAGTAGTGAAACAATTTACAAAAACTAGCCAAGAAAAATCTAGGAGAACAACATATCAAGTCAAATGACGTAATCTTACAACCGGAATGAAGTTGTAAAAAGGTATTTACTCCTTCCAAAAACTTTTGTTGCAACATCCAGCATTTTCGATTGTCACAATTTATGAAACGCAGTGCGAGCGTGTCGCAACAATGAAACCTGACTCGAGTGGTAAATTTGTAAAGATTTCTCCATCTCCTTGACAAAATGCTAGTCTTAACAGCGTCTTGAGTCAGTAAATGTGAGATAATTAAACAAAGAACTTCATCAGGAAATTGACTAAGTCCATCTTCCATCTCCTTAACAACAACGATGAATTATGGTTAGTTGAAATAATAAGAAAGACTTTGAGTGCATAAAACTGAACTAACAAGTAACCATCGAGCCCATGATTATTTAGGGAACATTAACTATGTTGCCAACACACGCACACTGAGAGAGAGAGAGAGAGAGAGCCTCTTAAAAGCAGCTACAAATAGGTAGGAGATAAGAATTAGTCAGAAAAGAAGTTGAAAATACCTTAACTGAATAACATTCTATGTTAGCCTTAGTCTTTGAAGGTGAACACCTTGTGCGAAACAACAGAAAACATGTGATTCCTGCTACCAGAAATGGCAAATCCATGTTCTTACAGCTGATAGTTGGTACTGAAAACCAAAAAACAATTAGGGATTGTATCTGACTTGTTCATCCACACTCGAAACAAAACTAGGACTTCTAAGCGTCGCACAAGGATGATAATCCATGGAATTGAAGGGACAAACGATGCAAACACTCTCCAGTTTTACAGGAATAATTAACATTTTAAGGATTAGTTGATTAGTTCGTTTAAACAGAAATAGTTTTACTTGTCCATTTGCAACAAAATTTCTAGGCTAGACTTAATTGGAATAAACCACAATGTTCCATCTTTACAAGCAAAATACACTCATAATCCAAATAAAACGATCTGTTTTACACAATAATATTCCATCTTTTGCAGTTCATAGAACAAAATATAAGTAAACATAAGTAATGCTTACCACCGAAACTCCACATCATTAAATTATGAATAATTAGCCAGAGAAGAATGCAAAGAGCTTGATTCCTTATTCTGCTTGGTCTTGTTTTCTTTTTGTGGGAAATACAAAAGTTTCATAAGTATGAAAAATAGATCAAACGTCGGGACAGCAATGGCAGGTTTCGCTGGACCTTGGTGTTAGATATTATTATTGCTCTCCTAATTAGATTTGTATTATTATTGCTTTCCTAGTTAGACTAGTGTTCTTATTACCTTATTTATCTTTTACCTTCTTTATAGTTTAGGGTTTTCCTGTATTCTCTCTCTCTTGTAACTCTATAAATATGTTACTCAATAATACAAGTTCCCTATGGGGTTTTCTCTATTCTAACATGGTATCAGAGTCATGGCTTCGAGCCATGGTATCTCGATCTCTCGCTTCCGCCATTCTCAAGTCGCCGACCCCGTCCGGCGCACCTTATCTAGTTTAGTGTTTCTTTATCTAATTTCTTTTTTCTTTCTTTCTCCTATGGCCGCCGCCGCCAGCTTCTTCTTCCTTATCTCGTTTTCTCCTTTTGTTTTTCTATGGCCGCCATCTTTTATTTTATGCCGCTGCCTTCTCTCTTTGGCCGCAGGCCGCCGCCGCTTTTAGTTTTGTTAGTTGCCGCCGCTCACCCTTTGAAAAGGAGGACTTGGAGCCGCCGTTGCCGCCTTTTAAGGCCGCCGCCTTTAATATTTGTTGCCATCTTCTTCTCAAATTCTCTATGACCGAATTTCTTTGGTCCAGTATCAACGTTCAAGAGTCTCACGTTTCGACTGCAGGGGAATGTTAGATAATATAATATCTTTCCATATCTTTCTAGCATTTATGTTAATTTAGGTTTCTTTATGTTTCCTTGTATTTATCTTTTCCTTGTTTATAGTTAGGGTTTCTTGTTTACCAAGTACATGTATCTCTATAAATATGTTACTCAATAATACAAGTTTCCTACGAGATTTTCTCTAATCTAACATGGTATAAGAGCCATGGCTTCGAGCCATGGTATCTCGATCTCTCGTTTCCGCCATTCTCAAGTCGCCGACCCCGTCCGGCGCACCTTATCTAGTTTAGTTTAGTTTAGGGTAGTTTTTTTTTTCTTTGTCTTTGTTTATGTTATTGCCGCTCACCCTTGGAAAAACAAGAACTGGGAGTCACCGCCTTATTTAATGGTTTTCAGACGAAATTGCTCCACATTGAGAAGCGTCTTCATCGAATCGCCGCCTTATTTAATGATTTTCAGACGAAATTACTCCACCTTGAGAAACGTATTCGTCAAAATCTCTCTTCTAAGCATTCTTTATGTCCGGACTGTCGTAACATCTTTTTTCGGTTTTTAGTTCAGTCTCAATGTTCAAGACTTTCACGTTTCGACTGCAGGGGAGTGTTAGATATTATTATTGCTCTCCTAATTAGATTTGTATTATTATTGCTTTCCTAGTTAGACTAGTATTCTTATTACCTTATTTATCTTTTACCTTATTATAGTTTAAGGTTTTCTTGTATTCTCTCTCTCTTCTAACTCTATAAATATGTTACTCAATAGTATAAGTTCCCTATGGGGTTTTCTCTATTCTAACACTCGGAACTGTCCACCCCGACTCTTGTCAAGACATTTTTTCCTAATAAATTGTTGCGGCCAAGCCATCCCTTTTCTTAAAGAATCATCCTCCGAATTCTTGTACCTTACTACAGTTCACATGGTAGGCATGTACTAATGAAATCCAGATAAAGTGAATATAATCAATAAATATTCTCATTACAAGTGTAATCTCACCTTTCAACTGAATTTTAAGCCGCCGGAGAGGAGTGAGATAAATCCTTAACTCACGACAACTAGCGAGGCCAATGCAGAGAGGGGAGAATCAAAGGTACGGTGGGATAGCAAAGCTGAATCCAATTTCTTCCAGAATCCCTTGGTGTTTGTATAGATAAGTTATCGTGACAACGGAGATGAATGGCATCTGAGACGCGCATATATACTATTTAATGGCCACCATGCAATTGCGCATTGACGATGCTGGATATAGATCATTTTCAACTTGTAATGTAAATGTCAATGTCAATCATGGAATATAAGCTTTGTATATAAATCAAATGAACCTAGACTCCTTCAATTTAATTAACTACACTTTTAGGTCCTTTATAAGCCGATTATTTAAATAACAATGTATTTAAATCTAGCCGTACCATTACTTAACATTAGGGGTGTACATAAACCCTCACAACCTGCCCAAACCGCTTGAATGGAGTCAATCCACACGAAAACCACCGATTTAAGATTTTAAAATAATAATAGTAGTTTCAAAATATTAAAACCCACACTTTCAGGTCAGGTGGTGAGTTGAACAATTGCAAAACGTCTAACCCGCAACCCGACTGCTAATTATATGTATATATTGTTAAAGATTGTCACCAAATGTTGAAACAACTTATACATATACACTCTCAAACAAGAATGATTTTATTCATATTCAAGTAACACACTTTATTTTTTATTTGCGCAAACAAATTGGACACCTTGTTTGAAACTTGTTTTAATTTGATTTGAACAGAAGTTTATTTTCCTAATCGGCTGCCCGATCCATCCACTCCTTAAAGAGGAGGCCACCCCAAAGAAAGAACGAAATGGGGTGGGTGGAGATTAGTAAATACCAGGAAGAGCTCCAGAAGAATGTGTTCAGGGACAAGGAAAATTACAATGAAGTGAAGATTCTGAGAACAGACTACACGTGTTCCAAATATAATGGTACTCTATAAAACATCATGTTCTCCCTCCCTTCATCTAACAGCCCACACATATCGAACAAGCATCACCAACAGTAAAAGGTATTTGAAGTTACGAACAAGCAGCACCAACAACACAATCCTAAAGTACAAATCCGACATTCTTTGACTGAATCCATACTGGAGATATTCAAGAGAAGCCAAACCAATGTGCATGCTCACCAAACCAAAACTCTTTCCCATCCCTAACCCAACAAAACACGGGGAAGAACTAAACTTAGGAAAAGAGATTTGAAAAAAGAAAGATAGAGGGATATAATAGTAGATAAGAACGGGTAGATACAAACTACAGAAGGATCCAAGTAAAGCATGTAACCTATAAACCAAAATGAATTGGAAGATTCAAGATCTATTCTGATTCAGAAACCGCATAGCTGCTTCGTAATTCAAAGCAGAGTGTACAATCATTCTTGCCCATTTACCGGTTCAAAGATGAGCAAAACAGTTCTATATATGAACAGAAGCGGAGAAGTGAGATTGAGGATCAAAATGTATTTGAAGCCTGTAGAAAGGTGATGATCCAACATCAAAGTAAAACTAGCAGAAGATATCATGAAATTCACTGTTGAACAGTCACATCGTCTATTAACTTATAATTCTATGATGATGAAGGAATATCACATCAGAATGCAAAAAATCTTGGAAGAAGATACTGTAGAGCAAGTAGATCCATACGCTTCCTCACTTATATTGATGATACATAAATAGGAAAACGGAATTCGTTCGTCTTTAGTAATAGAATAGAATTAATTTCATCAACTACTCAATGCACACGAGTGTTAACTCCTTCTCATTGATTATATAATACAATCAATTTCACCTATTGCTAGAATGCATAAAGTGTTGTGTGAACTAACTAACATATGCGTTCAATTTATATCTTCTGATCAAGCTGAACTAAATCAGTAATTCATAAGTAAGGACCAGAAGAAACATACAAGAAACATTGGAATAATATAATAGTTACACTTTTGGTCCCATAGGATTTTTTTGACACTTTTAGTCTCATAGGAGTGAAAAAGTGATTCTTTTGGTCCCAAATGTTAAAAAATGGACGGAAACATGTCGATTGAGTCACACGCGCCGTTAGTTTTAAAATACAAAAAAAGAAATTCAAATAAATTCAAAATATTAATAAAAAAAAGTAATAAAAAAAAAACAAAAAAGAAAAGGAAGAAAGACACAATCGTCTTCTTCGCCCCCAACCCCTTGCTCTGAATCTATGCCGCCACCGCCACCGCCGCCACCTCCAAAAGCTCGACCCAAACCTCTCCAAAAACAGCGCAACCTCTAACAGCTTGGCTCCCAAATTCGACCCCCAAACCCCTAATCTCCATCACAACTGAAAAACCTCGCCGGCGATGACGGAGGCTATGGTGGTGGGGAGACGACGGGATGATGGTCATGGTGGGGGGTGGGGTGATGGTCATGGTGGGGGGTGCTGTTGCAAAGATGACGACCAGTTGGTCGTCTTCCTTCTTTTTTCTTTTTTTTTTAATTTTTTATGTTTTTTTATATATTTAATTAATATTTTGAATTTATTTGAATTTCTTTTTTTCACCTTAAAACTAAGTGGGCATGTGACCGAATCGCCATTTTTCGTCAATTTTTTAATGTTTGGGACCAAAAGTGTCACTTTTTCACTCTTATGGGACTAAAAGTGTTAAAAAAAAAGTCCTATGGATCTAAAAGTATATATTTTGGACCAACTCCTATTGGAGCAAAAGTGTAATTTTCCTGAGTTACATAAACGAGAAGAAGAATATTTCACAATTACCGAACAAACCAAAAATTAGAAGACAATATTTGATCCATTCCGAAGAATCAGAGTTTTTTTTTCTTAAGCCAATTTGAAACGCGAGTGACAGAATTACAACTTATAGAATCGTGATGAAAATTGTCAAGTAGCAGTAAAACACCAAACACAAACAATTCCTAAAGCTCTAGCGAATTGAACTCCTCAAGAGTCAAGACGAAGCACGAAACACATACCTTCTAGTTCAAGCGAAAAATTCAAACTCTACCAGCGAAAAATTGAACCCTCAATTTACAGTCGCCGATAATTGCACGGGATAGGGATAAGCTTCCATGCATGTTCGTAAAGCGGGTACCAGCGTCGTATTTACCGGAGAATATAATACAATAGATAGACCGTAGACGCAACAATTCAATTAGATTTCAGAGGGAAATAGAGCAAACGACTTGCTAAAAACCTATTAAAATAAACTTTTATATCCCAAAAAATTCTTTCCAAACTAGGGTTAATAAATTTATTGACTTAATTGCCTTTGTTTTCAAGATTAAAATTTAAGCAGACATAATTTTGTATAGAAATTTAATTATTTAAAACTTTTATATTGATCATTGATACTAGTTATGTTTTTAATTTTTTAATTTTCAAATATTTTAATCTTCTTGAAAATTTGAAATAATAAATTATTAGATAGTTGCCACATTACAATAGAACATAAATTATATTAAAATATTTAATATTAAAAAATAAAGGAATCCTTGTCAAGATAATATTCAAAAATATTTAATATTAGATAGTTTGGCTTGACTCATAGTCGTCTCACATTATTTTTAAACTTCAGCTTTATTTTTAAGGGTTTGCTCGCGCTATAAAACAATTCTTGAAGAAAAGAAAAAGAAATCAAAAAGAACTTTCCAAGGGAATAATCCTGCATAATAAACAGATAAAAGTTAAGCTAATAAAAGTATATAATTTCAAAGTTTTAATGGTCAATTAAAACCATACAGTGTTCGATAACGATTATCAAAGTTCAAAGTCTTTCAAATTATAAAGGGATACATGAAAAGAATTAATAGTTCTTTATAGATTTATTATTTGAGTAATTGAATGAGATATTTAAAGTTGTACATTCGGACTTATTTGGACTGAGTTGAGAAAGCTAAGCTCTAACTCATAAATTAATTGGTGTTCAATTTAATTGTTGAAATTCGGCTCTGCTCACTTTTAATTAGACTCAACTCAAATAAAAGTGGGTCAAATATAATATCTGTAGAATAGAATAGATAAACGCAGCAATTCGATAAGAGGGAACGCAATAATAATAGTACTAGAGATACCCAAGAAATAGTACATATATTGCTCATTGTTGAAACAATCTGGAAATTTAAAGATATAGAATGGAAACAAGAATTAAAATTAAAATTATAGAAATTATAAAACATTAAAATAAATACAGAATGTAAATTGCAGAAAGTAAATGAAAGGGAGGCTTACTGAAATCTTGAGATTTGCCAATGATGCCTAGCCTAGTTGGTTAAGGTTGAGGCCCCATAATCAAAAGGTTATGGGTTCGACTCCCACTGGATGCATGTGAGTTTTCTCTCTACTTGTAATAGTAGCTTGTTTGTAATAGTTTGTAGCTTATGATTGTATTTGCTTATGATATTTATTTGTAATAGATTCTCTTGCAATTGATGTATTATGATGTTGTAATCGTTCCTTCAAAAAAAAAGAAATCTTGAGATTTTATTAAAATTGATGATTTATCTATGAATTTGATATAGGAAATGTAGAGGATGTATAGAGATATTAATGATCCAAGACATCATCTTCTAAATTGTGAAATATGAAAGTGTTTGGAAATTATATGAGAGAATACAAGAGTAAGTGTAAGAATCTAAGACCTTCTTTGTTTATGTTTTTGAGTTAGAATCTTGAAGATTTCTTGAGAAATACGTACTACGGAGATTTGTATGAAAATTATGTGATGTGTGTTGTGTCTGTTTATGTTTTTAAAAATGATTGAAATTTGTAAAATGGGTTAAATCAAAAATGATTGTTTAATGTTTGATAGGTTAAATATAAAAAAAATAAAAATTGTAAAGTACGAAAGAGAAAGAGAAAAGTATTAGTAGGAGTAAATGATAATTGTGTGAAATGATGGATGTAGTAATTGATAAGTAATTATATAGGAAAAGGAGAAAGCGAAATTAGAAAAGATGAATTTGGATGAAAAGAGTTTGTTATGCGATTTTTTAGAATTTTGTGATTCAGGATATAGAAAATGGAATTTAAAAACAAAAACATAGCCTCAGAGTTCTAAGTTTTTTCCATTGATGCTTGAGCCTTCCTTAGAGGGTCTTTATGTTGGAAAAATTCTTGAACTGTTCAGACTCCAAAATTTGTTTCTTGAATCCGGAATGCTCTGTCATTCACCATTTTCATCAATCTTGTCAACTTTGTGATGATGATGGATTATGAATTATACCCTCTTTGTTCAAAGTTGTCAGCTTTTATCTATTTTGATTTTTGATTTGGTTTTTCCTCGAATTTAGCATGGTTTGTAGGTATGGGGAGCCATACATTGTCTCCCACTAACCTATCTTTACAACTATTTTTTCCAATATAAATTTTAATTTTTTTAAATTTATTTATTTATGGAATTTGAGTGAAAATTCTGAAACAATCATCCTCATTATCATTTGCAAGCGGTGGAACTCTCTTTATCACTTTGATGATCTTGTAAAAGTTTGTTGAACCCATCTTCATTTGTTGCATGTGCCAATTTTGTTGCCAAATTTTGTTTCTTCAACAAAAAATGTTGTTGTTGTGTATCCAGCTTTTTCCTTAAACTTGATGTAATTCTGCAGTGTGTTGAATTCTCCATGAAACCACTATTTGATAGCTGGTAGTTGAAAGTTTGTAGTGTCCATTTTGTCCTACCATTTGACTGAGACTCTTTTGCCAAAAATGAAAATTTGGACTCCATCTACGCATTGTTTGATTTGATAATCTGGGTCAACTTTAAGTATCCAAGACAAATTGAATTGACCTGGATACTTAAAAATAACAAATCCATCTCTTATATAATCAAGGGGAGGATGTTCTTTAGAAATAATAGATCATTTGTTTTTGTCCAATTTAAGATATATATTTTGAGAATTTCAATTTAAAATAAGAGAACAAATACAACAAAGCGCACAAAGGAAAGACCCCTTGTCACACCAAGCTAATTAGAATACTACCTAGCACCACAAAACAAAAACAATGCAATTTTCCAGATCCTCCAAGTAACTCTAGTTTGGACTTTGTCCCCCATGTTCATCACAATAAGCCCATGTTCAGATTAGTTCTAATGTAAGTTTGGCAACCACCTCATTATAACTTGTCTAAGTTAAGAGTCATCTAGGTGTGGGCCTGGCCAGGGACGGAGCCAGGATTCAGAGCTCAGGGGGCGAATGTAAAAATTTGGGAAAACCTTAATATTTTTAAATCTTGAGGGGGCGAAATGTCAAAAATCAAAAACTTATAAGGGGCAAAATGTAAAAAATTAAAGTTTTGTAGGAAAAAAAAAAATTTTTTTTCCCAAAATTGAGGAGGGGCGTGCCCTCCCCCCATCCGTCTCTGGGCCTGGCAATGGGTAGGCAAGACCCTGACCTAAAAGTTTGACCCAAATCCAAAAATTAATTTTGGATCTAGACCCAAACCCAAACATTAAACTAGACCCAGACCTAGACCCAACCCTAACCCAAAACTAAAACCTAAGACCAAGCCCAAGCCACATCCAATGCAATATATATATATATATATATATATATATATATCAACTCTCTCACAAACCCTAATTTTCCACATGAATGTACACCTCTTATCCTGTTAAAATCTTTTTTTTTTTTTTTTGTGACTATGTTTTGAGATCTGATTTAATATATATTTTTATGTCTTACAGCCTTTTCTTTTATATATATAATTTTTCATATATATAGATTTTCATATATGTATATCTTAAGAATTCATATGTATAATTTTTGACCTATTATTCTAGTATTAAGTACATTGTCAAATTTAATATTATATATATATATATGATATTATATATATTCAGATTTTTTTTGATAAAAAAAAATTAGATTTCTTATTTTGATAACAAAAAAATTCAAATTTCTTGTTTGTATGTATATATATATATTGTAATGTTATTTTCATATTTATTAAATACGAATTACAAAAAAGAATTAACATAATTACAAAAAAAGAATAAAAAAACAAATTGGGTTTAAGGTTAGACCCAAACCCAATCTCTGGGTCTAAATCTAGACCCAAACTTTTGGGCCTGAATCTGAGTAAAACCCAACCATTGCCAGGCAGTCACAGACACCAAAGACCTCACGATATAATCAGGATAGAGTTCACAACGTTCCCACATGTTGCCAACTTAATAATCATTAAAGACCAATTCGATAAAAAATTAAAAACCATGAATTAACCAAAAGCCTACTCGTCGCGACTCTTGATGCAAAATCCCCGAAGAACAGTTTCCACAAAAAAATTGGGAAATCCCTTTTTAAGGCTACTATTTCATATTGGCAATAATATATTATTACTTATTTCCCAAGTTTGAAAATAAATTAGAAAGAGAACTAATAAATATATTAAATTTTGTCATGTTATTCATCAAAAAGAAAAAGAGAGAAAAATGATCAAAGGTACACCTCAGTATAGCACCAGCCTCACCATGTGCTCACCGGGCGCCACTTCTGCTCTGGGGGACACAACACCGGCGAATGCGATACCTGCATAATCACCACAACATTCTTGGAAAGTGCTTGTTCTTGAAACTGTTTGCATATCATATTCTGCTTTTCTTCATCCCATAAGGGCACTGCCTTTGTCCAAGAGAAGGGACATATGCTGATGTACATTCTTTCAAGGACAACAGCAGTTTTAAGAATGTACAACGCAAAATCGACCTCATTCTTTGACCCTCCAAAGCTACAAAACTCCACTTCCTTCAACAGGGAATGATGTACACCACTCACTTTTGCCACTCTTTGTCCGTCAAATGCTGCTCTTTTTGTCTACAACCACATCAAAAATCCAAGCAAAATCAGCTCATGAATTATGAGATTTTCTAAGATATAGAAAAATTGTGACTTTTAATCTGGGAGGGGTTATGTAGCACACATTACATATACAAGTTTGAAGTCTTTTCAAGGTTTTTGTCATGTTCAACAACATAGTTGTTTATATTTATATCCCAAGTCAAAATTAAGTTTAATCACTTTCAGACCACATTTCTTTTATTTTCATTAATCGGGTTCAATATTTAGTAAATATTGTTTGTTATAGTTTAATCCTAGTCCTATTTGGTATAAGTTACGAGAGTCATATTTCGTTTAAATTAAGTTAGAAAAGTACTATTAATTATACAGTTAGGTTAGAAGAGTTCCAATTCTTCTAGCAGCAAGGAAAAGTGCTTTACAAATATAAACTTTTTAGGTAATTATTATTATTATTAATATTATCCCACAATCAACATAAATATATATATTTTGTTTTCTATCTTCGATTTCTCGAAACATTTGAAGGTACTGAAGATGTGTTCTTCAATCTTTCAAAATAGCTTTCGCTCCATCATAAATATGTAAACAGCAATTGAGTTAAAAGAACTGACCACTAAATAAAACTTTTGTAGAACGGGGCACGCATCGAAGAACAAATTGAATTTTTGTAAATCGAATTCACAACCCGAAGAAACATACAGAACTAGCTCCTTGAGGTTGCTGAGTGTATTACTTACATCCGGTATTTTGTCGAGTCCCTGGAAAACGAATCAAAAGGACCAATCCATTATATTTGATAATATCAAACAAGTTCCAAATAAAATAAACAGTGACAAGAAATTTCCAGACCTGATAGTACTTGGCACCAGTTTCAAAGGACAAGCGTTTAAGCTGATGCAAATCTTTAATAAGTTCACCAAATACATAGGGAGTCGCATTGTCTCCATATAAACTGATAGATAAATTTTGCAGCAGCAGCACATGATCGAAAACTATTTCCGACATTTCGGCATCCGAATATTTAAAAGTAATAAGATTCATGGCATGGAGATTTATCTCTTTAAGATTAAAACAGAGTTCAATCACAAGAAACTCTAAATATAGATTTGGACCATGGATGCATAATTTGGGTGGAAGCCTACAGTAAAACATTGCTAACGATTTGAGGTTCAAACAATTGGTCAAAATGCACTCTAATGCTCCATGCCCAAAACTAACACAATGCAACTTAAGGGTGTTAAGATAATTGCACGAGTTCTCAAATGTCGACTTTTGCACGAAAAAACCTCCCAATCGAAGATATTTCAAAGACGGTGTTTCAGAAAGCAACTGATGACATGGAAAAGTAGGTCCCTTATTAGAGGACACAGGGGAGACAGGGAAGCAAGAGGATGAGAGATTAAGTTGTTCCACGCCCACTTTACCAAAGAAACGGAACAATTTACAAAAACTATCCAAGAAAAATCCAGGAGAACAGCACATCAAGTCAAATGAGGTAATCTTAGAACCAGAATGAAGTTGTAAAAAGGTATATACTCCTTCCAAAAACTTTTGTTGCAACTTCCTGAATTTTTGCTGGTCACAATCTATGAAACGCAATCCGAGCATGTCGCAGCAATGAAACCTGACTCGAGTGGTAAATTTGTAAAGATTTCTCCATCTCCTTGACAAAATGCTCGTCTTAACAGCGTCTTGAGTAGGTAATTGTGAGATAATTAAACAGAGAACATCATCGGGCAATCGACTAAGTCCATCTTCCATCTCCTTAACAACAGCGTCAAGATAAAACTGAACTAACAAGTAACCACTGAACCCATGATTGATAAGAGAACATTAACTATGTCGCAGAGAGAGAGAGAGAGACTTTAAAGCTAGCTCCAAATAGGTATTAATAAGAATTTCTCAAAAAAGAAGTTCAAAATACCTCAACTTTATAACATTCTGATTTAGCCTTTGAAGGTGAACGTTTTGTACGAAACAACAGAAAACATGCGATTCCCGCAAGTGCCAAAAATGGCAAATCCACGTGCTGACAGCTCATAGTTGGCCCTAAAACAATTAGGGTGTGTATTGTGACTTGTTCATCTTTAGCAATGGAAACAAAATTAGGGCTTCTAAACGTCACACAAGGATGATAATTCATGGAATAGGAGAGACAAAAGATGCACAAAATCTCCATTTTTACAGAGGGAATTGCCATTTTGAGGATAGTTCGATTAGTTTCTTAAAGAAACAGTTTTACATGCCAATTTACAACATAACTTACAAGGTAGACTTCTGTAACTCTAGTATAGTTATTGGATTAAACCACAATGTTCCGTCTTTACAAGCAAAATACACTCCAGTGTTTTAAAAGGCAAGCTCGGGGCAAAAGCCCGAGGCAATAGGAGGGGGGCGTAACCCCTCGTAGGCATACAGCCATTGTGTTTCAAGTCCATACATTATGATTTTAGGCCCAAATTGAATTTTTTCCAATTTCTAGTCCAAAGCGCAACCTTTTAGGCCCACTTGAACTTTTTACATATTTTATTCTTTTAGTACAAACACATGGCTCACTTATTCAATTAAATCGAAACATTAAAAAAAACCCTTAAGCAACATCAACACGGCTTTTATTCTCTTAATGATGAGACTTTCGATAGTGATTGAGTAAATTAGTGCTCGTCAACTATTATTTTAAATCTTAATTTAGCACAACGCTAGAGTTTGAAACAATTATTTGTGTATCTTGATTATGTTTGGCAAGAGTTGAGGTTGGACTTTTAATTTGCATAGTTGAATATATATATTTTTTTAACTTTCTCTATCTTAAATTTTTACTTAATTGCTTCCTATAATTTTTGTAATTTTTCACTAATTAATCAATTTTTAATATTATATTATCTTTTTTTAATATTAAAAAAAAATTCGCGGGGGCATACACCTCGTGCCTCGGGGATTACGCCTCGCCCCGCGCCTTCGCCTTTTAAAACACTGATACACTCACATCCAAATAAAACAATGTCTTTTGCACAAAAATATTCCATCTTTTGCAGTCTATAGAACAAAATATAAGTAAACTTAAGTAATGCTTACCACTGAATCCCCACATTAGATTATGAATAATTAGCCGGAGAAGAATGCAAAGAACACGATTCCTTATTCAGCTCTAGTTCTTTTTTTCTTTCTATGGGAAATACAAAAGTTTTATAAGTTTAAGAAATATATCAGACGCCAGCAACGGCCAGGTTTAGCTAGACCCAGAACCAGCTTACTCGTGACTGGACCCTGGACCTGCCCGCCCTGACTCTCGTTACGACCTGTCCCCTCTTTTCAATAAAGGGCTGCAATTGATTTCCAAACAAAGTGAACATAATCAATAAGTATTCCCATTATAAGTATAATCTGACCTTTCAAGTGAATTTTAAGCCACTGGAGAGGAGTAAGCTGAATCCTTAACTCGCGACAACCAATGGTGCCAATTTGGAAAGGGGGAGAATTAGAGGTACGGAAGAAGTGCAACGCCGAATCCAGATTCTTTCAGATCCCTTGGTGTCTAAATAAATAAGTTATCGCGATAGCAGAGATGAATGACATCTGAGACGCGTATATATATACTAGTTAGTGGCCACCGCGCTATGCGCAGGGTGACAGTGCCAGTCATAAATCATTGTTAAACTTGAAATGTAATTGTCAATCATGGAATATCAATTTTGCGTAAAAATCAAATGAACCTAGATTAATTCTAATTTAATAACCTTGGTGAGAGTTGATCAGAATTTTTTTTTTGATAAAACTTGTTATCCCACCTCTAGATTTAGCTACATTTTAGGTCCTCTATAAGCCGATTATTTAAACTAGTCGGCAATGCACACTCGATGCACATGCAAAATATAAGATTTGGAAAAAAAAATAACTCGGTTAATTGAGTTTACATAAGTCACGACAAAAGAAGAAGAGATGAGAAATTAAATATAAGAAGAAATTAAAAAGAGAAATATAAGAAAAAAAATCCATATATATCAAGTTTTAGGGACCATGTGATTGTCATTAAGCCACATCACCAAAACTATTAAAACTATTTAGATGGCACAATGCCATTCACATGGTGCATAACACCTGATCCCTAAAATAAAATTGCAGTTGGCTTCACCGAAACCGTTCACATTCCAAAAGCAGTTTCTGTAAGAATAACCAAGACATCAGCAAACATAAGAATAGATATCCTAACGCAATTCCTCTTAATTATTTGGTGCAAGAACAAAGTCATTGCACGGAAACATGAAATCCTAAAACAGTTTGTAACTAATGTTTGTGCTAGAGTATATTGAATAGTACTATTAAACTGACGTTAAAACTACACCAAAGCTTATAAATGTACAAAGTGAACTAGATTTAATCATGACACTGGTCATTATATTTGGTGTATCACACATAAATAATGCATGAAGATAGAATATAGATCAATTTCACTTGATCACTGCCTAAATACCATTGTAGGTGGTCTTTGATTATGGAAGCTAGCGCCAATAAACGAGGAAAACTGCAATTTTTTCTGGTTTCACCATTTTTGTAGTGCTTGTGTTTCATTTGCATTTTGGACCTCTTTAATGTTATGTCCAGTGGCGAAACATACACCATTCTCTCAGATTTAATAAATACACAGAATGGTAGAAAAATAGTAAGTTGTGAGTTCTAGCTTTAAACTTGTGTTGTATCAACTTATTAATCTGACCTTACATAACTTTGTCTCATCTCTCCTGACATGCCAATTGGAAAAATTGGAAAATATTTACAGGGTTTTCCAAATCTCTAGAAAGTTTATTTCGTTTTTACCCCATTTAAAAACAATCAAAAGGGAACATCAAATATCCAAAAACTGAGGTAATGTTTGGTTATGTTTTGGGGTTGTATTTTGGTGAGAATTTTTTGGTAAACGTGTATATTCGATGAGATTGTGTTTTATTTTATTTTGAGAGTTGGTTTTGGGGTGGTATTTTTTTGTGAGATAGTGTTTGGTTTTATTTTCAGAGGGTGCAAAAATTATTGTTTAGGTCAAATCAAGTAAGTTAAGTAAGTTTTTGTCTGTTAATAATTAGTTAATGATTAAAAGTTATATTATAATATTGATATTGTAATAATTGTTATATAGATCAATATATATGCATACATTATAGTAGTTGATATATATATATATGTATATTACTTTTAGTAAAATGTATAAATTTATTTATTTATTTTTTGGTGAAGTATGTATAAATTTATAGTGGTCTATAGTTCACATACAAAAGTATATTTGCATACATACACCACGGTTATATTTATATTTTTCTAATATATATATATACACACACACACACACATTATATCTGTGTGTGTGTGTATATATATATATATATTGTACCTTTTTTTATATATATTTATAAGTATTATGTATATAAAAAAATTTGTATGCATACACACATGTATCTTTATAAATATACTGTATATATACATATTTATTTATAAATATTTTGTGTATATGTTATTTATAAATATTGACAAATATATAAAATATACATAAATATATATATATATATATAAAAAATATACTGATATATATACATGCGAAGGTTTGCAGTTTTAATGGCGGATTATGCTGCTTTTTAATATGTAAATGGTGGAGATGTATGTATATTAGAGAGGTGAGAGATGGAGAGAGGAGAGAGGGAGAGAGAATTGTAGGCTGTGACTTTGACCGACATAAATGACAGTAGTGGGGCATGATAATGGCAACTTGCAGTAGGTTATAAACAAGACTTCCAAATTTTCGGACCAGAAATTTTGGGTTTTTTCCTGACCCAACAAACTCAAATTAGCCAGAATTTTGCGCCTGAGCATGTTGACACACATATACAGATGAAGTGGGGTGGTGAAATTAGTACATACAAAGAGAAGAATGTGTCAAGGGACAAAGAAAATTACAATAGAGTGAAGATTCTTAGAACAGACTACACGTGATCCAAGCACCAACTACAAACATTCCACAATATATAAAACATCATGTCCTCCCTACCCTCATCTAGCAGTCCACACATATCAAACAAGCAACATTAGCAGCAGAAGGCATTTGAAGTTAATAAAATCATATGGAGGGGTTACACAGAATTATGTTCGTGTGATCACTGATGAAACTTCATCTTGGGTGAGAAACACAATAAAAACAAAACTAACCTGATCGACAATAATTCAAGACTCATTTAGCAGAGTTGGTATAGCACAACTGCAAGATTTGGTCTATGAACTCTATACTTATCTTGAGATATATAATGCCAACAGGAAATAGAATGAAATTAAGTTTATGTTATTCAAACATTCCTAAAGTACAAATCCGCCCTTCTTTACGACTGAATCCTTACTGGAGATAATCAGGAGAATCTAAACCAATCTGCATGCTCACCAAACCAAAACCCTTTCCCATCCCCAACCCAAAAAAATGAAGAAAAACTAAACTTAGGCAAAAAGATATGGAAAAAGATAGTGAGGGAAATATAATAGAAGATAAGAATAGGTCGATACAGACTACAAAAGGATCAAAGTAAAGCAATTAACCTATAAAATAAATGAACAGGAAGATTCAAGATCTACTCTGATTCAGAAACCGCAGAGCTGCTTCTTAATTCAAAGCAGAGTGTTCAATCATTAATGTGTATTTACGGGTTAAAAAATGAGCAAAATTGTTCTATAAATGAACAGAAGCAGAGAAGTGAGATTGTGAATCAAAATGTATTTGAAGCCTGTAGAAAGGTGATGATCTAACATCAAATTAAAACAAACAGAAGATATCATGCCATTCTAAGTTGAACAGATATCATGCCATTCTCCGTTGAACAGAAACGCCGTCTTTTCTGTTATCAACTTATCATTCTAGGGTGAAATTAATAGGTAGAAAAGGAATTTCTATTTGCTTTGAGTTGAAACATATTTAAGCTCATCTACTCACTGGTGATGGATCATACAGATAGTTGATTAAAGAATATCACATCAGTATGAAATAAATCTTGGAAGGAGATACTATAAAGCAAGTCGATCCATAAGCTTCCTCACTTATGTTGAAGATACGTAGAAAGGAAAACGGAATTCGTTCAGCTTTAGTAATAGAATAGAATTAATTTCATCAACTACCAATGCACGAGTGTTAACTCCTTCTCATTGGTTACATAATACAATCAATTTCACCTATTGCAAGATGCATCTAGTGTGTGAACTAGCATATGCCTTCATTTATATCTTCTAAAGCTGAATTAAAAAGTAATTCATAAGGACCAGAAGAAACATTTCAGAAACTGCAGTTTCATAATTGAGGTTAACAATATATATTTCAAGAAGTTATTGGACTTCATTGTCGCAAAAGGCAAGAATATCAATGAAAAGGCAAGAAACCGGAATTTTGAATCATATAAATATCCACACAAACGAGAAGACGAATATTTCACAATTTCCGAACAAACCGAAAATTAGAAGCCAATATTTGATCCATCCCAAGAATCAGAACTTTTTTCGCCAATTCGAATGCGAGTGACAGAATTACAACTTATAGAACAGTTCTCCAACCCTGCAGCAACGCCAAACGAAGCCCATCTACACACGCCAATGCCCGGGCAACAATCCCCACTCCTACACTCATCGGGTCAGGAAAAAGGGCTCCATCAAAGTATATTTTCACCCACCCAATTGCTGGCGGAGACCAATGCATGCAGGTTGTATCAATTTTTTGTACTCTTGAAGCAGCCAAAAGCTTGACACCTAGGAGGGTTGAATCTTTTTGCCAAAGGTGCTGAAAAAGAAACTTGATGCTATTACGTACCAAAATCCTCAAAATCATCGAAAAAGCACCTTTGGCCAAAACCAAAACACAAACGCATCAAACAAAACGAAAAGCAAAAAAGACATAAACAAATAAAATGCAGAAATTAAAAAAACGCATAGAACACCACAATAGAATCATATCAAGAAGATGTGGTGAGTCCAAAATCCGACCCAAGAGTTGACCAAGCTCTTGGTCAAAACGGGTCCTTTCAGCCCCGCTCAAGAGGTGGCTTCCATGGTGGAGAGAACTCAGATCCGGCCATAAAGACGTCGGATCTGTCCTTTGGCTCACTAAAAAAGCCCATGACAGTGGAATTCGGCTCGATCTGACCTCAGCGGAAAATGATGGCGAGGGTAGCAATGAACGGCGCTGGCATGGTGGCGGCGTGGCGGAAGAGAGTCGGTTCGGCGAGGTTGAGGAGAGGTGGCGCGGCGGAGGTGGTGGAGAGATGAGATAATTGGTGAGAGAAAAATTTTTGTGAGGGGGATAATACCATTGACATTGTGGGTGATTTTTGGAAGGAAAAGGGGAGAAAATGAGGAAAAAAAGAGGGGAGGCAACCACAATGGGGCTGAGAAAAAACCCTAACAAGAGGGAGGAGGGAGCACTATTCTAGGTAGCAGTTGTTGGGAAATAGATTCAAAATCGAACCCAAATGGGTACGCAGCGGAATTAAAATAGAGACCTAGCTCTTATGCGCACATGCATGACATCAAAAATTAAAGCAAGCATACATACTATGGCTTAAAGCAATTAATTAAAAACTTTAATTAATAATTATTATTGCCTATCTATAGTTAACAATTAAAAGACTACATAATTAAACACTTTAATTAAAATCAGTAATTGAATAACTATAAAAACAATAATAATTGAAAACGAAAAAAGCAAACCTTACACCGAAAATTGGAATTCGCCTGTAGAAGAAGAGCCCATTCACCTCAAAGCCTTCTTCGCAATGCCTCAACAAACTCGGAAGTGTGGGCTCCAAAAAATACTACTAAAATAAAACACCTTAATAGGAATTTTATTTTTTTAAAAGCTAGCTTGCTCTCGTAAAATTATACAAGAACCACCAGCTAAATTTTTTTTGTTTTAATTTTTCACCCCACTTGGTTTTTTTTTTTTTTTTTCTTTAACCCCCCACTTGATTTTTTTTTAATCCCATTTCATCTTTTTTCACCCTATATAAAGGGGTGTCATTTGGAGTTCAAAACACAAAGCCTTCTTCACAATGCCTCAACAAACTCGGGAGTGTGGGCTCCAAAAAATACTACTAAAATAAAACTCCTTAATAGGAATTTTATTTTCTTAAAAGCTAGCTTGCTCTCGTAAAATTATACAAGAACTACTTGCTTTTGTTTTTGTGTTGTGTGTTTTGAACTCCAAATGGCACCCCTTTATATAGGGTGAAAAAAGATGAAATGGGATTAAATACAAAAAAATCAAGTGGGGGTTAAAAAAAGAAAAAGAAAACCAAGTGGGATGAAAAAAGAAAACAAAAAAAATTTAGCTGGTGCCAGCCGGCTGGCATCAGATTTTGCTGCTGGCACGTAAACAGTACGCGCATACTGTTCACGCGTCAATTTATTTATTTTATTTTATTTTCCTTTTTAATTAAATATCCTTTTTCCAAACATATTTCTCATTTTAATTTTTCATCTAAGTTCAAACGTATCCATCTTATGGATTATTTAGTATTTATTCGTATAGTTTCAATTTGAGGTTTGCGAAGGGACCTTAGGGAAAATTAATTTTAGCTCCAAGTAGATTAAATCAAATTATCATCACATGATAATATTTAATACCACTTAACAATATTTAATTCCACTAAATAAATATTGTTGTACTCTAAAATTAACTTCAATTTATTCTTGAGTTCCCATTTTTTCGTAAAGAAATATTTCATTAACTCCTCCATTAAATATCCGTGAAGAAATAAAATTAAGACAACTATCATTTTATTTTTCACATCTTATCCTATAATGCTCAATTTGTTTCTTATCAACTTTTCAAATGAAAAACTATTTTTCATATAATTTCAGTGACACTTCACTCGAAATACTTTGGCCAAAGTTTTAAAAAAGTTGAACATTGCAAATCCATTATAGGGGATATATTTTATCTCTCATTGAGATTATAGATTCCATATGAATGTTCTTTCCAATCACATTTTTATGTCATTACCCAATGTATAAAGTATATTGACCACCGAAAACCTCACTTCTAAATAAATCAAAGCAATGTACACTAGATGCATTAGTCCACGACAATCATAGGATTAAGAGTTATTGTTCCAAATTAATTATTTTCGATAGTAGTCAAAATAAATAATTTGATTGGTCCGGTTCAGTGTTTCAATCTCATTGATTTACATGAATATACCATTTATGGAATCCCTATTCCCATGATTAAGACAAATCATCGAATATAGCATATTATAGTCTTTAGCAGATAAAACGTCCATTCTTATCACCGACTACAACTCATTTATATTAACATATGATATAATGAATCCAAGTCTTTCATGGAACATCACTTCCATTTGGATTCTCATATGTAATTATGGACTATGCCTATCTCATAGGACATTTTATAAATACTCATAACTTATAATATATAATTTATTTATTCATAATAAACACATTAAATAATTAACCCCCCACTTGATTTTTTTTTTAATCTCATTTCATCTTTTTTCACCCTATATAAAGGGGTGTCATTTGAAGTTCAAAACACACAACACAAAAACGAAAGCAAGTAGTTCTTGTATAATTTTACAAGAGCAAGCTAGCTTTTAAGAAAATAAAATTCCTATTAAGGAGTTTTATTTTAGTAGTATTTTTTGGAGCCCACACTCCAGAGTTTGTTGAGGCATTGCGAAGAAGGCTTTGAGGTGAACGAACTCTTCTTCTACAAGTGAATTCCAATCTTCGATGTAAAGTTTGCTTTCTTTGTTTTCAATTATTATTGTTTTTATAGTTATTCAATTATTAATTTTAATTAAAGTGTTTAATTATGTAGTCTTTTAATTGTTAGCTATAGATAGGCCCTCCCTCTTGTTAGGTTTTCTCTCAGCCCCATTGTGGCTGCCTCTCCTGTTTTTTTCCTCATTTTCTCCTCTTTTCCTTCCAAAAATCACTCACAATGTCAATGGTATTATCCCCCTCACAAAAAAATTTCTCTCACCAATTATCTCATCTATCCACCACCTCCGCCGCACCACCTCTCCTCAACCTCGCTGAACCGACTCTCCTCCGCCACGCTGCCACCATGCCAGCGCCGTCCACTGCTACCCTTGCCATCATTTTCCACCGAGGTCAGATCGAGCCGAATTCCACTGTCATGGGCTTTTTTGGTGAGCCAAAGGACAAATCCGACGTCTTTATGGCCGGATCTGAGTTCTCTCCACCATGGAAGCCACCTCTTGAGCGGGGCTAAAAGGACCCGTTTTGACCGAGAGCTTGGTCAACTCTTGGGTCGGATTTTGGACTCACCACATTTTCTTGATATGATTCTATTGTGGTGTTCTATGCGTTTTTTTAATTTCTGCATTTTATTTGTTTATGTTCCTTTTTTGCTTTTCGTTTTGTTTGATGCGTTTGTATTTTGATTTTGGCCAAAGGTGCTTCTTCGATGATTTTGAGGATTTTGGTACGTAATAGCATCAAGTTTCTTTTTCAGCACCTTTGGCAAAAAGATTCAACCCTCCTGGGTGCCAAGCTTTTGGCTGCTCCAAAAGTACAAAAAATTGATACAACCTGCATGCATTGGTCTCCGCCAGCAATTGGGTGGGTGAAAATATACTTTGATGGAGCCCTTTTTCCTGACCCGATGGGTGTAGGAGTGGGGATTGTTGCCCGGGCATTGGCGTGTGTAGATGGGCTTCGTTTGGCGTTGCTGCAGGGTTGGAGTTATGTGGTTCTCGAGGGTGATTGTCTATCCCTCTTCCAAAAAATTAATTCACCATTGGAAGACATGTCTTCTGTGGGTCCTTTAGCTTCAGATATTCGGTTATTGTCTGTCTCGCTTTCTTCTGTTCGTTTTCCTTTCTTTCGTAGAACTGGTAATTGTGTTTTTCGTTGTTTAGCACGTGGTGCTCGTTCGTTTGTTACTGGAGATTCGTCTAATATCCCTGATGATGTTTTGGTTTTGATTGTGGCTGACTTAGCCTAATATATATATTCCGTTTCTCTTAAAAAAAAAAAAAAAGTGCTATCTCGAGATAACCAACTATTTTTTTTTTAATGTTACTTTCAAATCAATTCATATTAATTTGATTAAATGTTAGTGGGAATATCATATACTCTCAATTACTCTAATTACCAACATTTTCAAATCTTTTAGATGTTAGTGGGAAATTAAAAATAGTTTTCAAGCATTTTTTGAAGAAATATACTATTTAAATTATGGTTTTAAGTTATTTCTAATATTTTGTTTGGCGGGATATTTGATTAGAGGTTAGTGGAAAGATCATATACTTCCAATTACTCAATTATCAACATTTTCAAATCTTTTAGATGTTAGTGGGAAATTAAAAATAGTTTTCAAGCATTTTTTTTAAGAAATATACTGTTTAAATTGTGGTTGTAAGTTATTTCTAATATTTTGTTCGGCGGGATAATCAATTGTTTTGGTCTGTTTTTATAGGACTTATTTTTCTTAAAAAATTTAATGAATTATATGTCAGTCATTGTAATAGAAAGAACTCATAATAAGAATAAATTTATCACTTACTTATATTCTCGATAAAAATTATTTCATAACATTTTTTTGGCTGGTGCAGGTTTATTTATTAATTAACTTTTCTTTGTATTGAGGAAGTTGCTAAGAATTGCAAGGTAAAAAAAAGCCATCAAACTTTCTCTGTTAATTCTCCAATTTCAGTATTTCAAAGTTTTATCCTAATTTATTATGTGATGTTTTTCGCATCTTATTGTGGAAGTGGTTAATTTTAGTCAGAACTTCATATAGTTTAGTGAATGTTGGTGTTGTTGAATGTGTGCTCGACTTAGAATCTTATTTATATATGTGGTGAAGGTTTGGGGGGGGGAGGCGCATTTTGTTTCAAAATTGAAATTAGAAGGTCAACATTATATGGACTATGCTGCCACATAGTGAACATACTAGAATAGCCGACACATTTGATGAAAACATATTCTTTGACTACATCTTTGATTAAAACACTAAATAAATCATAGTATGACTTTCTGTATTAGATTAGACTGTTGATTGATTAAGAAACTGATTTCATGTTTTTTACAGAAGCCAAGTGAAGGCTTGATAGCAGTGGACTATTTTAATTGAAGCACGGTACGTGGCCATGACATTAAGTAACATTCCAATTCTACAACATTTGTCAAGGAAAAGAAAGTCTCATGTAATTAGTAGCTTGATTTTGTGATAGCCCAATTACTTTGTCAAGTTGAGAATTTGAATTTTGTTCATGGGTCTTGCATTTAGGCTTCTTTACTATTGATATTTTCATTACTATGCCTTTTCTGCAACCCTTGGACAGATGAAAGAGCTCATCAAATTTCTCTCTACGGTGAGATCTTTTCACATTTTTTTCCTTTTACTTTTCTTTGTTTGAGCCGGTGGAATGACCTTAGAAATCGTAATAAGGAGCTAAAATTATTATTTCTCTCCGGATTTCAGGTTGCGTTGGAAAAAGGCACGTAAGGGATAATTGAGATTATCAGCGCTACATAAATCTTTTTTTATGTAGAGTCAAGAAATATTTGGATGTATGGAAGCTATGCAAGGTAACTTTTCAATGGCGTAAGGTAGAAACATTGGATCAATTAGATTTCTATAGGGATTATTTAATCCAACTTATCGAATGGGTGTAACCCCAACAACTCTTTCATCTTTATTGTTAACCCTACAATGTATGCATTCCTAATAAATTTTATAGCCTCACTTACTTTTTCTCGAAACTACACATAATAGAAAATAGAAAACGTTATTAATTGAAGTTTTGTGGTTAAATATACATCTCTATGAGAAAACAATATTTATTTATGGTTAAATGCACTTCTTCAAATCTATACAAAATTATATCACTTTTTTAAAACTATATTTAAATCAACTTAGGACGCTAGTGATCAAATAACTGAACCTTTTACCATTAACTGAAGATTTAACAAATTAGCATTTACAACTCCTCCAAAAAATTATATGTTTCCTGCTATGTGGTGAATTTTTAAATATTGATCAATTGAACGAACACCAAACAAACAACAAATACAAACAATTCCTAAAGCTTTAGAATTGAACTGACGAAGCACAAAGTAAAAGGAAAATAAAACCATAAATGCAGAAAAAAAAGGCGGACTCAAGAGGAACACAAAACAACATACCTTCAAGTTCAGGCGATTAATCCGGCGCGAAATTGAATCCTCAACAGATAAACAACAGGAGAAACATACATTTATAGTCGCCGACAATTGCACGCCATAAGGTTCCGTGTATGAACGTCGTGTTTGTCGGACAAGACGAGAGAAGAGAAGAGAAGACAATATACGCAGCAAACAATCAATTAGGTTTAGAGGTTCCAGCAAAAACAAGGAAAAAAAAAAAAAAAGGAAGGAATCGGTTTAGAGTGAAACTTGACGACGTCGTTCTGGTACGGAAAATAAGAAAAATCATAAATATTCTCTCAAGTTAAGAAGTTTCAAAAGAACCCCACATTTAAACTTCTTTGTATTTATAGATGTAGGAAGAGAGTACAAAATGTGCAAAATTTGTGAACTTTTTACAAAGTGTAAAGAGGGTGTAGAAGGATTCTAGAAGTGTGTACACAGAGATATTTATAGGCCTCTTCGTAAATATTTAGAAAGACATATCTAGATAGGAAATCTTGGCTGTTAGATTAAATTAATCACCATCACTAATTGAGTATGTGAGTATTATAAATAGGTGTCGTAACCATCCAAGTTCATTCACTTCTAAGCCTAATTAATTGTTGGTGCCTAATAGTTTAATTATTTGCTAGGTTAAATATTGCAACTTTTCGGAGCGACCATAATAGTTTTCTTGCAACTAAAAGTTGGTGAGGCTATGAAATGCAAAGTTACAAGATAGATATAAAATGTTCTTGTGGCCGATTTCAACTATGATTATTCTTGTTTACACTAAAAATAAAATAGGTTGAAAGCTCTAAGAAGGCCCAAAGTGAAAGACCTAAAACAGGCCCAACAGCGATTAATGGGCCCAAAAGTTTAAAAGGCTAAGCCCATCGTAATAACAATAAACATGAAGCTAGAGTCAAAGGCCCGACAATAATATCCCGCCAAAACAAAAGGATTCTAAAAAGAGAAGTTGGAAGCAGTTCTCGACGGTTGAAGAAGCGGGCCCACGACGCAGAAGTACAAAAGCGGGAAAGAAGAGAGAGGATAGCATCATCAAATCAAAGAACAACTTATTTTTCTCTCTTATCATAGGAGTAGGCGTAAATATAATTAGGAGTAGTTTGTAGTGTAGATTTGTTCAAGAATTGCTGGATCCAGTCCCGGAGTTATACCAGTGTTTCATTCATCTGTAACTAGCACGAATTGAAGACTTTTATGGAGGTATAGATTACATGCTTTCAGATTTCATTATTTGACAGTAATTTGTATCTTGACCTGAGTTTTCTATTCATTTTCATCGTTTTAAGAAAAGAAGATTCTCACGTAGGTATAAAATTATTTTGTGTCATATTTAAGTATCAGAGAGATAATTCTTACCTGTACTTGAATTGTTCTTTTATAGCATTATCGTGTCATTCGAAGACAAAATATATATATATATTACAATCAGTTGCGGTCCGAATAATTAGTTTAAACAACACGGCGAAGTGTCAAATTCTGAACCACTGCCTAGCGTATCGAATTTGAGCGCGGGGGTTGAAAGATAATTCTAAGATAAGAATTATCGCGGGGCTTGGAACACGCAGTTGGATCCACCCTAATCTAGATTGTTTTTTTTTACGAA
Source organism: Buddleja alternifolia (assembly GCA_019426215.1). NCBI lineage: Eukaryota > Viridiplantae > Streptophyta > Magnoliopsida > Lamiales > Scrophulariaceae > Buddleja > Buddleja alternifolia. The sequence continues at coordinate 4,869,889 of CM033395.1, forward strand.
ATAAGTTTTGGCGACCACAGTGGGAGACGGTTTTTCTTTAAAAAAAAACTGACGTTTTGATATTTTCTAAAGATAAAATTCTTGTATGATGTCTGAGGATTCATTCAGAGACGATTTGGTTGACGATTGTGATACTCAACCAATTTCGAAACATAAAGTCAGAGCGGACAAAATGTACGAACAATTTGTCCGAGTTATGAAACAGACCCTCGCGGGTGCTCGCGAAGATCAAAGAAGAGAATTCAATGATCAATACCGAGCATTAGCATAGGAGTCAGCCCGAATATTTACTGCAATTGTGCAGGATATCGCAATAAATGCTCGAGATGGTTTGGCTCGAGAGGTTACTAGAGTAATTACAGAATTAGGAGAAATTTTTAATCAGACATGCGACGTTTTTTCGAGCATGATAAATACCCAAGTAGCCTCAGCGCTCGAACCCTTAATTAACAGACATAACATTCTGGTCGAAAAGGTGTCTCAATTAGTGTCAGTAGAGCCTGGGATTCGAACCAGAACAGTTAATCTAGATGAAGTTCCTCTCGGGTATCCTCGAGATACTCGAGCTCAGGAAGGCAGATTCGAGTTTGGCCAGTGCTCGAATCAGATCCCTCCTACTTCAAGTCAAGTACCATTCGAGGGGCAGTATTTCTCGAATCCTTGTGGTGCTGAGGGGCATCCACGTGCGAGTCAGGTGAATGCTTATACAACCCAGCCTATTCGAACTCAGAAAGGGAGGTTCGAGATTGGTCAAGGCTCGAATCGAATCCCTCCTGTTTCGAGTCAATTGCCCTTCGAGGAACAACACTTCTCGAATCCTCACAATGCTGGGGGGCATCCACGTGTGAGTCAGGGGAATGTTTATACAACTCAAGCTATTCCTCAGCCAACAACTCAAGCTATTCCTCAACCAACAAGACCGAATGTCCCTGTACCACCGAACATTTCAGGATCAATGCCCTCTGGGTATCCACCTAATATCAATTTTGGAAATCTTGGGCCAAATATTGGTTATAGTCAGGGATATTACAATGGGCCGCAGGGTGCGCCTCAGAGTTACCCATATATGGGGTCTTCGAACACCCCTTTTATAGGAAGTCAAGGTTTGCCTGCAAACCAAAACTTCCCTTTTATGAGTAACAATGTGCAAATCCCATATGTTGGGGGGCAGTATACGCCTAACAATTGCTTGGGGGGCAATTTTGGACCACAAGCACTAGTTCAAGATCCTCTTCAAAATTAAGTGGAAATGGCCATCGAAAGAATATATGGGCCTGGTTTTCAAAGGAACCACTGTTTGATTCCTGGGAAACCTTACCCCGACTGGGTAGACATGAATTTTCCTTTCCCAAGAACATATAAAATTCCCAACTTCACTTTGTTTTCTGGAGAAGACCATATGTCAGCTCTCGAACATTTGTCTTGATTCACTTGCCAATGCCGAAAGGCAGCTGATCAGGATTATCTCAAATTAAGGTTATTCCCTAGTTCTTTAACCGGGTCAGCGTTTAACTGGTATACGAATTTATCACCTAATTCGATACATACTTGGGATGAAATGCAATTTCAGTTCCAAAATCATTTTGCTCGAACTGAACCGAACATGACCATGAGTGACTTAGCCAAAATAAGACAGAATCCTGGAGAGTCAATAGAAGAATTCTTGGCTCGATTTATGAAAGCTAGGATTAAATGTCATTTGAACATCCCCGAATCTGAGTTTGTTCAATTGGCTCAACAAAACATGGTTTTTGATTATAGAGTAAAATTCGACGGAATGATGTTTTCTGATTTTAGAGTTTTGGCAGAGAGTGCGGTGAGATATGAAAATATGTTACGAGAGGAAAGCCAAAGAAAACATCAGGGTTTCAATGCCTTCGAGGTGGGGATTCCATGGGCATTCGAGGATGCCTATGAAATCGATCTGGCAGAATTTGTTAAAGGGCCACCGTTTCAATGCGGAGCTCTCGAGAGAAAAGACTGTGTAGCTACAGGATCTTTACAGACAAAGAAAGAAAAGGAATATAGTTTCGATGTGACTAAAACCGAGCGAATATTTGACTGGCTTCTTGCGAATAAAAAGCTTAGGTTAAAAGGGAGACATAGAATACCTTCGACATCATAAATTAAAGGAAAACCATATTGCAAATGGCACAATGCTTTTTCACATGAAACGAATGAATGCATTATATTTAGGAATTTGATACAAGAAAAATTGGATTCGAAAGATATAATTTTACCTGACAATCAAAAAACAGATATAGATGAGAATCCATTTCCAGTTCTAAATTTCGAAATTAACACTGTGGATATTAACCAGTTCGAAAATCTTAATGTGCAGGCACGAAAAGAGGCCAAGTTGGCAAGCCAATTGTTCAACAAGCTGATTGATGAAGGTGTACTAACGTTCCCGAAGGTGAAAGACGAAGGTCTGGAAGGCATGTGCAGATGGCATATGAATACTCTGCATACCACTGACCAGTGCCAGATTTTCAGGCGATTTGTAGCGAAACAGTATGAGAGGGGTACGATATGCTTGTCAGGAATCAACAAGAGAATCCTGGATTTTGATCAGGATGGAAAGCCAAAGAACAAAGAGGTGATCGGCGAGACCAAATCAATTGCTCAAGGGCAAGGGGAAAAATCGTATAAGGAGGTGCTCGAAACCCCTGCTCGAGAAATTGTTTACCAGACACCTGCTAGGGTGGTGACGAATTTAACCCAAATGCAGAAGGTTTTGTGTGGACAGTGCGCAGATACCTTACATTACGAACTAGTGAGGCTGCAAGTTATTCCAAATGACCCAGATTGGATTCCCGCATATCAAAGGGAATGAAAAAGGTTTTATTCACCACACAACTGGCATTCATAAACAGCCGGGAAAAGATAAAATTCAAAAATAAGACTTCTTCGAAAGATGTAGGTGGGTCATCACAACTAATAAAGAACTTGACTAAGGCGGTATAAGCGATATTCGCTCCTTTTGATTTACCATGATGTTTTAGCCAGGTTTCGGAGGCTAATAAAAGAGCTCGAGAGTTAGGCAAAGGCTCACCCGTAGGAAGACTTATACCCGTAGGGGAAAGGCCAGTAATTAGAGCAACATCTTCCAACGTAATTGTTTGAAAACCACGAGGTAATACAAAACAATTATACGAAGAATGCCAAGAATACGCATGGGCATCTGTTGTTACCTGCTCGAAAGGGATGATTGGGTAACAGGCTATTCGAATGAGCCCAAGAATTCGGTTACCTTCCCATTTGTTATGAAGATGATGCAACTTTTCGAACCAAGGATATGCATCGATGGCCCCGATCCATCCATTGATGGGTTTGGTCTTATTCGTCCACTCATATTTGTCCTCCACCTTACATTGAAAAGAGGGGCATCACCCTCCAAAGCGGGCCAAGTACCGAGTAAATCAGGAACACCATCCTCAGAGGGTTCGAATGCCTCAGATTGAAATCGAGGCCCGAGCCCAACATGGTTGATAGATTGACCTCGACGATCGCGGACCCAAGGCGGTATGATATGGGTAGACCCTAGAGTCGAAATCTTCACATCACTGTAGTAAGCCTCGAAATTCTTGATGATTTGATAGAGATCTTGGGCATCTTCGCTACCCAAAAGAGTTGCTCGAGCCACTAGATGCGAAATAGCATGAGAGTTAGACATACTCGAAAACGGTTCGAAAAGGTTGTCGAGAAGAGATGGAAGGGGATTTCGAAGAAGAAGGAATTTTCGAAAGAGAGAAAGATAAAGAAGGAAGATGATGAATAGTTGGAGAAAGAAAATAAAGTGAAGGATGATAGTGATGGCTAAGAAAAGGAACAAGATATTTATAGGGCTCTAGGTGTTCGATCACGAAAAGATACTTCTATGCAGAACAGGAAGAGGAAAATTTCAATCGTTTTTACCCGTTTAAAAATACGAAGAGGCTCTTACAGAAAGATGACGTAAAAACGTAAATAAAAAGAAGGGAGGTTTTAAAACCCTGATCACGAAAAGGTGTCGGGAAAAGGAACGAACACGTTCGTCATATCATTCACGAACCCTTTTGAAACGAAACGATGATTAATAAGGAGACGTGTACATTAATATACATGAACTCGAAACGTTCATATACATTAGGGGGGCATTTGTTTACACTAAAAATAAAATAGGTTGAAAGCCCTAAGAAGGCCCAAAGTGAAAGACCTAAAACAGGCCCAACAGCGATTAATGGGCCCAAAAGTTTAAAAGGCTAAGCCCATCGTAATAACAATAAACATGAAGCTAGAGTCAAAGGCCCGACAATAATATCCCGCCAAAACAAAAGGATTCTAAAAAGAGAAGTTGGAAGCAGTTCTCGACGGTTGAAGAAGCAGGCCCACGACGCAGAAGTACAAAAGCGGGAAAGAAGAGAGAGGATAGCATCATCAAATCAAAGAACAACTTATTTTTCTCTTTTATCATAGGAGTAGGCGTAAATATAATTAGGAGTAGTTTGTAGTGTAGATTTGTTCAAGAATTGTTGGATCCAGTCCCGGAATTATACCAGTGTTTCATTCATCTGTAACTAGCACGAATTGAAGACTTTTATGGAGGTATAGATTACATGCTTTCAGATTTCATTATTTGACAGTAATTTGTATCTTGACCTGAGTTTTCTATTCATTTTCATCGTTTTAAGAAAAGAAGATTCTCACGTAGGTATAGAATTATTTTGTGTCAGATTTAAGTATCAGAGAGATAATTCTTACCTGTACTTGAATTGTTCTTTTATAGTATTATCGTGTCATTCGAAGACAAAATATATATATATTTCAGTCAGTTGCGGTCCGAATAATTAGTTTAAACAACACGGCGAAGTGTCAAATTCTGAACCACTGCCTAGCGTATCGAATTTGAGCGCGGGGGTTGAAAGATAATTCTAAGATAAGAATTATCGCGGGGCTTGGAACACGCAGTTGGATCCACCCTAATCTAGATTGTTTTTTTTTTACGAAATAATTCTCACTTGTAATAAATTCAATAGTGATAAGAAAGCAAAAGAACTTACAAAATATTACTTACCATTTACGAAAACAATTTAAACTTGCATTGTCAAGAGCTACCGTTTCGACATTTTAATATCCAAATATTCAAAAGTAATAAGATTCATGGCGTGAATATTTATTCAAGATTATAATAGAAGTCAATTATAAAAAACTCCAATAGAAGACTTGAACCATGGATGCATAGTTTGGATGGAAGCCCAAAATTCAACATTGTTAATGATTTGAGGCTCAAACAATTGGACAAAATGCACTCTACTGCTCCAGGAGCTAAAGTAACGGAATACAATTTAAGGGTGTTGAGGGAATTGCACAAGTTCTCAAATTCAGATTTTTGCGCGGAAACCCTTGAACCTTAGATATTATAAAGATGGTGTTGTAGCAAGCAACAAATGATAAGGAGAAGTAGACCGGGGAGCAACACTATGAAATGTTTAGTTATTCCATGCCCAGTTTACCAATGTAACAAAACAATTTACAAAAATCATCTAAGTGTGCATGTAGCCATCTAACGCAATAAATTACCAATAGAAAAGTCTAGGCTACAAAATATTTATAACCCTTAAACTAACTATTTTGTACCAATTTGGACACTAAACTTAACACTTGAAATTTCTATTATGTACCAAATGTAACCTTTTTAGTTTAACTTAAAAAATACTATTTGCATCCACTACCGGGATAAATTCATTTTGGTCCCCCAGGTTTCACCTCAATCCCAAATTGGTCCCTGTGATTTTAATTTGTCTCATTTTAGTCCCTGTGGTTCTTTAATCTATTTCAATTCAATCCTTATGGCAAAATTAATCCTTAATTATCATTTAACAATTTTACAATATTGCAAATTTGGTACCGTAGGATAAGGCAAGTTCGCAAATGGTACCACGCTTTTCAATTTTCTCACTTTTGGTACCGCCGTTAGTTTTTTGACGGATTTTGACATGTGCACGACACATGTCCGTTAAATTTTGATTTTTGGGGGAAAATATACCGTTTGGGACTGATTTGGAGGGAAATACACGGTCAAATGGGTCAAATTTGACCAATTTAACTTTTCAAGGCCATTTTTTGTGATTTTGCTCATTGAGATAAAATTTTCCGCAACAATACAAGAGAATTGGAGAATCAAATTGTTCCAAATAGGGCAAATGAAATTGGTGAGCTACAATATGAAATTAATGAGCTACGAAATAGTGCGATATATGTATTTCAGCAGAATAATAACAACTTAACCAAAGATTTTTAGCTAACTTTGAATACAAAATTGCTTTGTTCTAGACGTCTCCTGATTATGTGAGATATATGTGTGGATAGCCCTATGTGTCTAGTTTCATGCGAAGAAAATGGTTCATGAATCCGAGCTTTCTACAATGAGTTATGAATTTTCTCGTGAAGACGCGCACAGCTGTCTGCACAGCCGACAGATTTTTAGCTAACTTTGAATATAAAACTGCTTTGTTATAGACGTCTCTTGATTATGTGCGATATATGTGTGGATAGACCTATGTGTCTAGTTTCATGGGAAGAAAACGGTTCATGAATCCGAGCTTTCTACGATGAGTTATGAATTTTCTCATGAAGATGCGCACAGCTGTCTGCACAGCCGACAGATTTTTAGCTAACGTTGAATACAAAACTGATTTGTTCTAGACATCTCCTGATTATGTGCGATATATGTGTGGATAGCCCTATGTGTCTAGTTTCATGGGAAGAAAACGGTTCATGAATCCAATCTTTCTTCGATGAGTTATGAATTTTCTCGTGAAGACGCGCACAGCTGTTTGCACAGCCGACAGATTTTTAGCTAAAGTTGAGTACGAAAATGCTTTGTTCTAGACGTCTCCTGATTATGTACGATATATGTGTGGATAGCCCTATGTGTCTAGTTTCATGGAAAGAAAACGGTTCATGAATCCGAGCTTTCTACGATGAGTTATGAATTTTCTCGTGAAGACGCGCACAGCTGTCTGCACAGCCGACAGATTTTTAGCTAACGTTGAATACAAAACTGCTTTGTTCTAGACGTCTCCTGATTATGTGCGATATATGTGTGGATAGCCCTATGTGTCTAGTTTCATGGAAAGAAAACGGTTCATGAATCCGAGCTTTCTACGATGAGTTATGAATTTTCTCGTGAAAAGGCGCACAGCTGTCTGCACAGCCGACAGATTTTTAGCTAAAGTTGAATACAAAACTGCTTTGTTCTAGACGTCTCCTGGTTATGTACGATATATGTGTGGATAGCCCTATGTGTCTAGTTTCATGGAAAGAAAACGGTTCATGAATCCGAGCTTTCTACGATGAGTTATGAATTTTCTCGTGAAGACGCGCACAGCTGTCTGCACAGCCGACAGATTTTTAGCTAAAGTTGAATACAAAACTGCTTTGTTCTAGACGTCTCCTGGTTATGTACGATATATGTGTGGATAGCCCTATGTGTCTAGTTTCATGGAAAGAAAACGGTTCATGAATCCGAGCTTTCTACGATAAGTTATGAATTTTCTCGTGAAGACGCGCACAGCTGTCTGCACAGCCGACAGATTTTTAGCTAACGTTGAATACAAAACTGCTTTGTTCTAGACGTCTCCTGATTATGTGCGATATATGTGTGGATAGCCCTATGTGTCTAGTTTCATGGGAAGAAAACGGTTCATGAATCCAATCTTTCTACGATGAGTTATGAATTTTCTCGTGAAGACGCGCACAGCTGTCTGCACAGCCGACAGATTTTTAGCTAACGTTGAATACAAAACTGCTTTGTTCTAGATGTCTCCTGATTATGTGCGATATATGTGTGGATAGCCCTATGTGTCTAGTTTCATGGGAAGAAAACGGTTCATGAATCCGAGCTTTCTACAATGAGTTATGACTTTTCTCGTGAAGACGCGCACAACTGTCTTTACAACCGAGAAGCTCCAAAAAGTTAACGGACATGTGCGGGGCACATATCAAAATCCGTCAAAAAACTAACGGCGGTACCAAAAGTGAGAAAAAAAAGCAGTTTTGGTACCAAAAGTGAGAAAAGTGAAAAGCGTGGTACCATTTGCGAACTAGCCTTATCCTACGGTACCAAAATTGTAATTTTTCCTTTTCATATATAAAATATTATATAATTTTGTGTGTGTCAAAGTTAACAGACACGTGTCAAAATCCGTCAAAATACTGACGGCGGTACCCAAATTGAGAAAAAAAAACATTTTTGGTATCAAAAGTGAGAAAACTGAAAAGCGTAGTACCATTTGCGAACTTGCCTTATCCTACGGTATCAAATTTGCAATATTGTAAAATTGTTAAATGATAATTAAGGATTAATTTTGCCATAAGGATTGAATTGAAATAGATTAAAGAACCACAGGGATTAAAATGAGACAAATTAAAACCACAGGGACCAATTTGGGAATGAGGTGAAACCTGGGGGACCAAAATGAATTTATCCCATCCACTACCTCAATGCTATTATCCTCCAACAACAACCTCCACCAATATTTCAATTGCTTGTAAATACATCTCTCAGTACATATTATAATATAAATATTGTAAATGACTAGATATATTCGTCCATACACTTGAAGAAAGGGACTAACTATTATAATACATATTTTTGGAAAATAAATGAAAAGGACTAAATTTTAACGTTAGATGTACTGTCAATTGCATACAAAGTACGAGTCCATATTATATTTTCATATTGCAAATAGTTCAAAAAATTTCCAAATACCTAATTTTAGGAAGATACTGGCAGGCCTAATTCTTTTTCTTTTTTCTTTGAAAGAGGCATAAATTCAATTATATAAATATATAAAACTCAGTCAACAATATAATTAGTAATACCAATTTCCTTTCTGGAAAATCAACTAGCACATCATATTAAAGATTTTGACTCTAGAATTTTATAAGAATTATGCATTTAAAAATGTGTCTTTCAGTAAGATGTAATTTTACTACCTTACGGTTAATATATATACTATATACATATATATACATACATACATACATACATACACTATACTAAAAGTATGGATATCTAATTGTTTCTCCCAATTGTGATTTTACACTTCTACCCTCGTCTATTAATTGATTCCACGACTATCCTATCCTACATAATTAAATGGTCCTAAAAAGGGAATTCACTATTACCTTCTACCCTCAACTTTTCATTGATTCCACTTCCACCACTAACCTACAAAATTAAATAGTCATAAAATGGGAACTCACAAACCGAAAAGACATGAGGCATAAAAATAAATAAAAAGACTCTCTCCAATTCCTCAACACCTTTCCAGCTGCCAAGAAGTCCAAAAGCCCAATTTATTGCATAAGAAATTTATATAAGCAACACCCCTGCAGTTGCCGGTCTTCACACTTTCTTTTCTGCCTTGGATGGATTTTGAAACACATTTGTCAGAAAGTGAATCGAGCCATTTAACTGCTTGAGATTGAGAAGAAAATCCACGAAGACCTGAAGCATGTACTGATCAAATATTACTCACGAAAAAATGTCTGCTATCAGAGATATGAAAACAGTAAGAGGTGTAGATAAAATCAGAAAGATTTGCATCCATTTATGGCATCAAACTAATGAATATTTTCGTTGCCAATATTCACCTTTCGAGCTTTCAAATGTCGCGGTTTATAGCCTCTGTTGCTGCAAATGTAAGATTTACTAAGGTTTGAACGAGAGCCATCGATCAAGAAGGGCGTCTACGCATCAAGGAGACACGTCTTCATGTATGGCATAATTCTTAGCCTTTTGTATGGGAAATTATTTATTTTAAATTTGAGACAGTGGTTCTGTATTATGAATAAAGTAGAAAACGCAAACAATTCTAATTTACCTGAGTGAGGGCATAAGTTGTGCAAGCCCAGGGGCTTTTCACCAACGTTTTATTTGAACTGGTTGATATTATTATTCTTTTTAATCTTCTGCTCCATTTTCCTTCAAATTTCATTAGTCATGAATTCATGCTGGTTGAACTACAATATAAGATTAAGGGTCACAAAACAAACTGGAAAACATTCCATTTAAAAAAAAAAATCACCTAGCTTATCTGTCGTTACATATAGATAATTAAAATAACCCGTAACTAAATAACGTAACATACCTACCTACCTACAACTTTTTAATTACCTATGAGAACCTAACAATCTACTTCATCACAATCATCCTCTCATACCATTAAATATAGGGAAAATTACACTGGGTACCCTTGAGGTATTGTCTAATTACTATTTACACCCCCTAGTTTAAAATATTACATCTAACATCCCTATGCATGGTAAACTAGAACTTCTTGAACTTACTGAATTTCTTGCATTTGTGTTTTTATTTGGTGTAATATGAGCATTTATGGTGTAATATGAGGATTAACTGAGAAACCTTATTAATTCATGAACATTAGAGGATTTTGCCCAACCTTACATCAATATATTAAATTACAGGATGTTAAATGTAATATTTTGAACTAGGGGGTGTAAACCGTAATTAGTCAATACCTCAAGGGTACCCAGTGTAATTTTCCCATTAAATATATATTGATTTGTACAGGAAGTTCTTGTAAGAAGCCAGCATCCTTGTACACAAGTTCAAGTTCTGGACATGGGGGAACAATTGAAATATGAAAAGAATTTACAAGGCGCTAAATTATGAGCTCAAGTGAAATGAAAGCATAGGCCATCTCTGATCTCCCTTATAAAATAGTTTATGTTTTTGTTACTGAAACTTCTTGTTTATTGCATTTACTAGATAGTATAGAAGGCTTGCACCGAATCTTCCAAGGTCTAACTAACTAAAGCTTCTTGATATATATAACATTTTCTTTTATCTAAACCCATTTTCCAATTTATGCAGGCAGTGGACGAGGAGAAGCTTTTTGTTTTAGATTATCATGATGTGTTCATGCCTTATGTGAATTGCGATAGCTTTCCATAGGCAACGGAACTCAACTCTATGGAGTACTTGCCAAGGGAGAATGATCTCTCAATAATCCCATTTGCATTAATAAAGGCCTCCCGAGCCAAACCGTTAATATCCATTGTGTATCGAAAATGGGGATGCAATAGCCTGTCAATTGGGTGCATTGCACTTAGTGGCCTGTTACTGCAAGAAACAATTACAAAAACAAAAACCGAACGGAGAACATAGAGGGATGGACATGAAATATGAACATGGAGAACAAAGTCATCAAACTTCGGAGGAAAAAAAAAGGGAACAAAATGCGCAGCAAAAAAGAAAGAACAAACGAAATAAATTGAAAAAATAAATTTAAGCGGAAGAATTTTCCAGCAAGGCCAATGATGATGTGCAAATAATTTGTGACAGTGATGAAACTGACATCGATATTGAAGATGCCAAAAAATTTGCAATATTTGCAAAGAGGAAATGGAAAAGAAATACAAGAACAAGCACCTACCAAACATACTACAAAATAAGATCAATATACAAAATGATTGAGAAACATTCTTATTTAGACAATTAAGATTTATCTTGTCGAGAAACATTTTACCTCATAATTTTTTATTTATGTTAGTATTTTCTTCAATAATTATATTTGAATATTTGACTTTACGCGCGAAAAGATAAATTCAATTAGTTTTATGATAAATAATAATTTTTAAATTGATGGTAAAACAATAATACATAAGGTTTTGGTGGGGTTAAAAATTGAAAAACAATGTAATAAAAGCCAAAAGGAAGAATAAACTATATCCATATGTAAGAAAGCAAATTCCTGCGCAATTATTTTTCAATTTCTGCCTTTGAACTTCCAATGGTACTTTAGATTATAGCTCAATCCAATGCTAGACAACATTATCATTATAAAATAATTAAAACTATCAATCCGATGTTAGACAAAGTTATTAAATTAACATAAATTATTAAAATAATTGGTATTCACGTGCAACACACGTACTTTATACTAGTGTTATTAAAAGTGTGAAATTGAGGATGAGTTTGCACTTAATGAGATCAACAATAGACCTCATGATAACTTGCTTGACAGTCATCTTGGTGTTGTGTATGGCTGAAAGACGAACTAATCTACTCGATACTCGACTCGAACTCAATCACTAAAAGCTCGTTTAAGCTCGGTTCGTCAACCTATCAAACCAAACTTGAACAACCTTTTGTGTTTGATAAGTTTTGAACTCGGCTCTATTAATAAAAATTAATAAAAATATGTACAAATAAGTTGAACTACTCGAGCTCGATTCGTGTTCGGCTCGATTAAAGCTCGTTTGAGCTGGGCTCGATTAACAATCAAACAAGCTAGAATATAAATTTTGAAGCTCGATTGTAATTCAAACAAATTTAAATAATAACTCGTTTGGATCGACTCGACTCGACTCATTTACACCTCTAGTGTTGTGGCCTCATGACCTACATGTTCATAACATTCCCACATGTTGCCAACTTAATAATCATTAAAGACCAATTCAATAAAAATTTAAAAACCATAAATCATCCATTAACTACTCTTGATCCAAAAATGCCAAAGAGACATTCCACTTTCACGTGGGGGTTCTGCATTCAATTCTATTCTAGACTGCCACAAATTGTAACTTTTCTATCCTGATTTGGAATCTTATAATATATTTGTGGTCCATGATTAAAAACTATCAGCCCAGATTTTTTTGTTAGGTCAGCAAAAAAAAAAAAAAAAATTGCCAAGGAGATAGACAATTTCCACAAAAAAGATGGGAATCCATTTTTAAGGTTTCACACTAATATGTCATAGTGGCTTGGTTTCATACGATATTGCTACTTATCTCCCAAGTTTGAAAATAAATTACAAAGAGAACCAATAAATATATTTTTTAAAAAGTCATGTTATTCAGCAAAAAGAAAAAAAGACCTCACCACGTGCTCACTGAGTGCCATCTCTGCTCTGGGCGATGCAACACCCAAGAATGCGAGACCTGCATAATCACCACAACATTCTTGGAAAGTGCTTGTTCTTGAAACTGTTTGCATATCATATTCTGCTTTTCTTCGTCCCATAGCGGCACTGCCTTTGTCCAAGAGAAGGGGCATATGCTGATACACATTCGTTCAAGGACAACAGCAGTTTCAAGAATGTAAAAAGCAAAATCGACCTCATTCTTTGACCCTCCAAAAATACAAAACTCGACTTCCTTCAAGTGGGAATGCTGTACACCAGATGCTTTCGCCGTTCTTTGTCCGTCAAATGCTGCTTTTTTTGTCTACAACAACATCAGATATCCAATCAATGTCTAAAGACTTGCGTTAACGTATAAAAGTTAATGTAGGACAAGAAGTTCGTGAATTTCGAGATTTTCTAAAATGTCGAATAATTGTTACTTTTGATGTGGGAGGAGTTATGTGGCATATTACATATGCACATTTAAAGTCTTTTCAAGATTTTCATCATGTTCAACAACATAGTTATTTATATGTTTATCCCAAATCAAAATTAAGTCCTTTCAATCACTTTCAAACCACTTATCTATTATTTTCTTTATTCTGATACGAATTTTAGTTATTATTTTTGTTATAGTTTAAATCCTAGTCCTATTCGATATAAGTTATGAGTCATATATGGTTTAAATAAATTATGTTAGAAAATCCTATTAATTATAGAATTGGGTTAGAAGAGTTACAATCCTTCTAATAGTAGGAAATGTGCTTTATAAATACTAACGGCTGATGCACACTCGATGAATGTGCAATCATTATATTGTATATGTAAAGAAATTTTTTCTGTATATAACAAAAAAGAACTTTTCTTAATAAACATGCATAAATGCATAAAATGAAATAAAATTATAAAAGAGTATAGATAAACTTTCTAGGTTGTTGTTATTATTATTATTATACAGTGAAAAAAAATTTAAATATATTTTTTCTATCTTTGAAGGCCCTGAAGATGTGTTATTCAATTTTTCAAAATTATAGTTTTCGCTTCGTCATAAATATTTAAATAGCAATTGAGTTAAAAGAACTGACCACTAAATAAAACTTTTGTAGAACGGGGCACGCATCGAAGAACAAACTGATCTTTTGTAAATCAAATTCACGATCAGAAGAAACATACAGAACTAGCTCCTTGAGGTTGCTGAGTGTGTTTATTACACCTGATATTTTGTCGAGTCCCTGGAAAACGAATCAAAGAGACCAATCCATTATATTTGCTAATATCAAACGAGATCTAAATAAAATAAAGGGGTAAAGACAATAATCCACCCGAACTTTGCTTGTTTTTACACTTTTTTTATCTAAACTATTTTTCGTTACACTTTTTTTATCTCAACTCCACGGGTTTTACACTTTTTTATCTATTAGCATATTCTGGTGGAATATTCCATTGGAGTTACTGCACATAAGGCAGAATTAGATAAAAAAGTGTAAAGAAACAGTAAGTTTGGATAAAAAAGGGTAAACAAAAAATAGTTTAGATAAAAAAGTATAAAAAAAAGTTTTTTAAATTCCACTCCGGCAGAATATTCCTCCGGAATATACTAATAGATAGGAAAGTGTAAAACCCGTGGAGTTGAGATAAAAAAGTGTAAAGTAAAATAGTTTAGATAAAAAAGTGCAAAAACACGCAAAATTCGGGTGGATTATTGTCTTTACCCCTAAAATAAACAATGACAAGAAATTTCACAGACCTGATAGTACTCGGCAACGGTTAGAAAGGCTAAGCACTTAAGCTGATGCAAATCTTTAGTAAGTTCACCAAATACATAGGGAATCGCGTTGTCTCCATATAAACTGACAGATAAATTTTGCAGCAATGGCACATGATCGAAAACTATTTCCGACGTTTTGGCATCCGAATATTCAAAAGAAATAAGATTCGTGGCATGAAGATTTATCTCTTCAAGATTAAAACAGAAGTAGATCTTAAGAAACCCTAAGAGGAGATTTGAACCATGGATGCGTAATTTGGGTGGAAGCCTACAGTGAACCATTGTTAATGATTTGAGGGTCAAACAATTGGACAAAATGCAATCTACTGCTCCAGGAGCTAAACTAACATAATACAAATTAAGGGTGTTGAGGGAATTGCACGAGTTCTCAAATGTCGACTGTTGCAGGAAAAACCCCTCCAATCGTAGATATTTCAAAGACGGTGTTTCAAAAAGCAACTGATGACAAGAAAAACTAGGACCCTTATTAGAGGACACATGGGAGCAAGGGGAGCAAGAATATGAAATGTTAAGTTGTTCCACGCCCAATTTACGAAAGTAACCAAACACTTTACAAAAACTATCTGAGAAAAATCTAGGAGAACAACACAACAAGTTGAAGGAGGTAATCTTACAACCGGAATGAAGTTGTAAAAAGGTATATACTCCTTCCAAAAACTTTTGCTGCAACTTCCAGAATTTTCTCTCGTCGCAATTAATAGAATGAAAACCGAGCATGTCGCGGCAATGAAACTTGACTCGAGTGGTAAATTTGTAAAGATTTCTCCATCTCCGAGACAAAATGCTCGTCTTAACAGCGTCTTGAGTAGGTAATTGTGAGATAATTAAACAGAGAACTTCATCGGGCAATCGACTAAGTCCATCTTCCATCTCCTTAACAATAGCGCCGAATTCAGGCCAGTTGAAATAATAAGGACGACTTTGAGTGCATAAAATTAAACTAACAAGAAACCACTGAACCCATGATTGATAAGAGAACATTGACTATGTTGCTAAAAGATACTCGAGAAAAAAAAAAAAAACCATAGAGCTTTGAAAGCTAGCTGCAAATAGGTCTGAGATAAGAATTTCTGAGAGAAGTTGAAAATACCTCAACCAAATAACATTCTGACCTAGCCTTTGGAGGTGAACGTCTTTTGCGAAACGACAGAAAACATGCGATTCCCGCAAGTGCCAACAATGGCAAATCCACGTGCTTACAGCTGGTAGTTAGTCCTAATAACCAAATCAAATTCCGGCCTGTATTGCAATTTGTTCATTTTTAGCATTGGAAACAACATTAGGGCTTCTAAACGTCCCACAAAAATGATAATTCATGAAATTGGAGGGACAAAAGATGCAAAAAATTCTCCAATTCTATAGAGAGAATTACCATTTTGAGGATAACTCGATTAATTTATTTAAAGAAATAGTTTTACATGCCGATTCGCAACAGAACTTACAGGGTAGACTTCTGTAAGTCCTGTATAGTTAATTTGACTAAACCACACAATCAATATACACTCATATCCAAATTATGTCTTTGCACAAAAGTATTCTGTCTTTTGCGGTTTATAGAACAAAATATAAGTGAACTTAAGTAATGCTTACCACCGAATCCCCACATCTTCAAATTATGAATGATTACTGAAGAAGAATGCAAAGAGCACGATTCCTTATTTTTCTCTAGTTATTTTTTTCTTTCTGTGGGAAATACAAAAGTTTTATAAGTATAAGAAATAAATCAAACGCAAGGACGACAACGGACAGGTTTGGCTGGCCCCTGGACCAGTCGGGCTTACCCAGACCTTCCTGCCCTGACTCTCGTCAAGACCCGTCCCTTTTTTTCAATAAAGGGTTACAGCCAACTGCCAGCCATCCCATTATCAATTCCAAACAAAGTGAACATAATCAATAAATATTCCCAATATAAGTATAATCTAACCTTCCAACTGAATTTGAAGCCGCCGGAGAGGAGTGGGCTAAATCCTTAACTCGTGACAACCATAGGAGCCAATTTGGAGAGGGGAAAATTAAAAGAATGGAAGAAGCGCAAAGAAGAATTCAAATTCTTACAGAATCCCCTGGTGTCTAAATAAATAAGTTACCACAACGGCGTAGATGAATGGGATCTGAGACGTATACATATATACTAGTTAGTGGCCACCACGCAATGCACCGGGTGTCAGTGCCCGGTATAAATCATGGTTAAACTTGAAATGTAATTGTCAATCATGGAATATCAGCTTTGTGTATAAATCAAATGAACCCTAGACTAATTCTAATTTAATAAGCTTAGTGAGATTTGATCACAAAAAAACTGATAAAACTTGCTATACCACCTCTAGATTTAACTACATTTTAGGTCCTCTATAAGCCAAGTATTTAAACTAGTCGGCAACGCACACTTGATGCGCGTGCAAATTTTTTTTTTTTTTACTCAGTTGATTGAGTTTACATAAGTCAAGACAAGAGAGATGAGAAGTAAAATGTAAGAAGAAATTAAAAAGAGAAATATAAGAAACATTTTCCATATATATAGCATGTTTTATGGGTCATGTGATTGTCATTAAGTTACATTACCAAAACTATTGAGGTGGCACAATGCCACTCACATGGTGCATTACACCTGGTCCATCAAATAAAATTGCAATTGGCTTCACCAAAACCGTACATATTCCAAAACCAGTTTCTCGAAGCTTCTCTTCAATTATATATAGTATAGATAACAATGTATTTCAATCTAGCCATGCCATTACTTTTCACACATAAGATTTCAATAGTAGACATTCAAAAGTAACACAATCATCCAAATGAAGCTTCCCATTTATTTCTAGCATTCACAATTATTTTAGATCATAAGCCACTTGCTATAGTACAACTCAGATACACCAAGCAGAACCATCCAGAGCAACACCAATAGATACAGGTAACTTGAACCGGGCTGATACTACTATGCAAACACGGGATAATTTCAAAGAATAACCAAGACATCAGCAAACATAAAAATAGATATTCTCAAGCAATTCCTCTTAATTATTTGGTTCGAAAACAAAGTCATTGTCCCCCACACATTTGCACTGAAACATGAAGTCCCAAAACAGTTTGTAACTAATGTTTGTGCTACAGTATATTAAATAGTACTATTAAGCTGGCACGTTAAAACTAGATCGAAGCTTATAAATGTACGAAGTGAACTAGATTTAATCGTGAAGCTGGCACGTTAAAACTAGATCGAAGCTTATAAATGTACGAAGTGAACTAGATTTAATCGTGACACCATATTTGGCGAATCAGACATAAATAATGCATGAAAATACAATCAGTTTCGCTTGGTCACTGCCTAAATACCATTGTAGGTGATCTTGATTATGGAAGCGCCAATAAACGAGTTTTTTTTTTTTTGCAGTGCTTGTGTTTCATTTGCATTTTAAGACCTCTTTAATGTTCTGCCCAGCGGTGAAACATACACCATTCTGTCAGATTCATAAATAGACAGATGAAGTGGGGTGGGTGGAGATTAGTACATACCACAAAGAGAAGAAAACAGTTGCTATAACTTGCTATTAATAAATCAAAGTTTTTAAAGCCATTTAGAACACGAGTGACAGAATTACAACTTATATAACAGTTCTTCAACAAAATACATAAGTTTAAAGCCAATATGGACCCATACCAAATTGGCATTTACCACTCCGGCAAACAGGAAAAATCTATGTTTCCTGCTATGTGTGAATTTTTAAATATTCATCAATTGAACACCAAACAAACAGCAAACACTAGCAATTGCTAAGGCTTTACAACAACTGAAAATTCCTAAGGCTTTACACCAAACAAACAGCCAAGGTCTTAAATATCGGTTTCGGGGTAGATATCGGTGTAGTAAATTTACGGAAATTTCGATGGAAATTTCGGGGATATTCAAAATTTCGGTTTCGATTGTAAAGAAATCATGGAAATTTATAAAAATATTTGGAAATTTGCAATAAAATTTTGGGTAACTTTAATTATCACTTTTACATCAATAATATTCTATATATAATATATGGATAATGAATTTGTTCAATAATATCACTAAAAACTGTTGCGAAAAATATAAAATAAATATAATTTGAGAGTAAGATAATAACCAAATATCATAGGAACTTCATTAAAATAAAATGTACCAAGATTTAAGTAAAAGTTACTACTGATCAATACCACATCGAGTTTCTAGGAGGATCGAAATCGCTATCACTAGTATTTGTCCTACCTCTACTTTCATATTGCAAGTGAAAATTATTAATTACATGTTGACAATATTCCTCCCATGACATGGAATGTTGGTAATACTGCATATAATGATGATGATAATTTCCTTCTGGTGTTGAATCTTGAAAAACCCCAATGGGTACAACAAACTCGACAAGAGTAGTAACATAAACCTATTACAAAAGATATGAGTAGGGTTGGTGTGACATTGTATCTACTATGTGTATAAATATAATTTTCTAATTATATGATATTTAAAAATTAAAAAAAAAAAAATCAGCCGAAATTTCAGTTTCGGTAAATATTTCGGGAAATATCGGGTTTCGGCCAAAATTTCGATGGATATTTGACAAAATTATTTTAAATTTCGGGGAAATTTCGGGTTTCGGTCAAAATTTCGGAAGATATTCTGCAAAATTGGATCGAAAGTTCGATTTCGCTTCGGAACCCACCGAAATTTCGGTGTTTCGGTCGAAATTTTAGACCATGCAAACAGCCAACACATACCTTCTAGTTCAGGCGAAAGATTCGATTAATCCGAAGCGAAATTGAATCCTCAACAGATAAACAACAGGAGAAACATACATTTATAAACTAGATCAAAAAGCCAACCCAAAAATAACAGCCTCCATTCAACTCCGAGCCAACATAGCAGACCCAATTCTCTCCCTCGCTCTCTCTCTTTACAGCTTGTTTGGTTCGAGAATTTTGGGGTGGAAAATAAAATGCTAGGGAAAGAAAAAGAAAATCAAAGAAATCCGAAATTTTGGAGTTTGTTTCATTGTTTGGTTGTTCAAGGAAAACAATGAGGAAACTGATTTCCTTGGATTAATTGGGTGTATAACCTCCAAATGGTTCCCTTTTAGGCAAATAGCCTTCTTATAAAAAGATATTTCTTTTTTCATTATTTTTATTAATTTTTAATTACAAAGACTAAATTACCCCCACTAACAAATCAACAAGCAATCCTATTTCTTCTGTTTTCTTTCTTCCCCTCACTCACGTGAAACACAACACAATACAAGAGAACAAAAAAAAGAGGGGAAAATCCATCAAACCCCAAATCCCAACCAATCACCTGCTATAACATAACCTCCTCCGTCGTACCGCCATCGCACCGCCGCCGCTGCTATCAACATCTTTCTTTGGCAAAAAAGGTATGAGTTGTTATTACCCAACCAAAAAAAATGGGTAATACACATCCTTATCAAAATCCCCAAAAAAACAAAATGGGTAATTTTATCTCAAATCTTATACTTTTACATAAACTTTGTTGTTTAAAGACTAGATATTCATATTTAATAGTGTAATTTAAAATAATAATAAGATTTATGTTTTTTTTGCTTTTAAAATCTGAAAATTGGGTTTTTTCACGAGGAAGATGATGAACAGTACTGGGTCGACCGGTGACCGGTCTGCCCAGTCGACCCGATCAAAATTTTATTTTTGCCACTGGACTGACCGACCGGTCAAACCGGTAACCAATCTGCCCAGTCAGCCGACCGACCGATCAGACGAGTATACCAATCTGCCCAGTCTGCCGATATAAATAACTTCGTTTTTCTTATTTTTATAGGAAAATATCATAGATTCCCTTATATCATCGATATGACGGTGAATGGAAAAAAAAAAGAGGATGACTCATATGAATGGTTGTCAAGGATGATGAAATGATGAATATATTATTACTAGATGATCCAAACAAGGTAAAACTTTCAGAGCTTCATGACCGTATATGTGAAAGGACTCATGTGGATCGAATAAATATAGATATGAAATTGAGTTATATTCGTTTGTCTTATATGTCTTATAAAGCTTTAAGTCCCAAATATATCATGGATGATGTTGATGCCAAGTGTTATATTTTTTGGATCGTTGTAATATATCGAAATGTAGAAGCATTCTATATGTTGAGCTGATCAAGAAGGATGAACTTGAGACAGGAAATGACACAGGGGTTTTTGATGTTGTGAATAATGAAAGATATGAGAATGGAAGTGATGAAATCTGTCAAGATGAATATTTCAACATCAATATGGAAGAACCAATGGTTTATGATATTGCATCTGCACAAGGTCGTGAGGGTGATATTTGAATGAGCCAATGTCAGTGGAAAATGTTCTCCATCAAGATACAATATCAATAACATCCGCCCTAACTCCAAACCTACAAACTTCACGCCTAGATTTAGATGTTGCCTTCGATCATTGTGTACCACTAGCTATCGATGATACTTGTAAAGCCTTCAGTTTTGTTGATGGCTTAGATATTGAGATCGGGCAAGAATTTATAAACAAGATGGAGGTGAAAAATATGATAATTAATGCTTCCTTGAAATCTTGTTTCGATTTTAACATAGTAAGGTCAACAACGAAACTATTTGTGGTGAAGTGTAAAGTCGAGGATTGCAAGTGGGCTTTGCGTGCGGGAAGTATTTTGGGCTCCGACCGTTTCTCCGTGCGAACTTATACCAATATCCATACATGTTCTTCTAGTTCTGTGGATAAGGGAAACCCAAAGGCTACTTCACTGTTAGTTGCCAACATGGGCATTAGCATATATCCGAACCAAATACCCCATGCCAAGTGAGTCTGAATGGGTCATCCCCAATGACATACTGGCCACGAAGGTGTTACCTCCTGATGTTGTCAAAAAATGTGGAAGGATTTAACAGGCAAGATTACCTTCTGTCGGAGGGCGCCAGAAACGCAAAAGCACAAAAGCGCAACGAGCAACAATCTTCTAAATCCCCTATTTTGATATGATCTTCTAAACTGTAATTTCTCTATCGTATTTGTGTAAGACTGGAGCACATTTTTATTGTGTAATTTCGACTCTGAAAGATAAAATTGTAATTTATTGTTTTTCTATTTTATAGTTTAATGGAAGTTTCTCAATGTTGGCTCTGCTTTCAATCTAGTATTGACTTTGGTTAAGTTTTGTGTCGGATGGATTGAATTTGGAAGAATGAAATAATATTCCACTTTGTTTAGGCTTCCACTGATGCTTTGAAATGTTGTCTTGCATTTACTTAAATGCTCATGTACATTTTCAAATCTGTCTCCACCGAACGGGCCGACTGGTGTACCGGTCTTCCCAGTCGGCTCAGACAGAAGTGAACGATGAACACTTCTGTCTTGACCGACCGGGCCGACTGGTCTACCGGTCTGCCCAGTCGGCTCAAACAGAAAAAGATGAGCACTTCTAAGATAATATTCAATCTGATAAACTTAGGCAAACAGAAACCTATTAGAAAAGATAACTTCTTATGTCGAACGATCATCAAATACCTAATGGCCAAATTTTACTTTTAATCACAATTTTTTTCCGCTCAGCATGGCATTTGTGGAATGCACGAGCAGCACTTACATCAGTTGTAAGTTCTGATACACTGTCATCTGCGAGACCTCTATCATTCCACAAACTAAAGCAATCTCGTCAAAAAATTCTTCTTCATTGTAATTGCGTTGGTTACCAAGTTTAATAGCTACAGCAACTTCGCTTATACTAGTCGTCAACATCGATATTTATTCGCTTAACACATCTATCATTCCCGTTCTATTTTTCTTTGAATCTTCACTTGTCTTTTTGGAACATATTGGAGATTTTGATGTATCTTCATTATTACCATATTTGTCTTCATCATTTCATGCATCTTCTCTGCGTTCTTCCATAAGCTTTTGTTCCCTTTCCCATTCCATTCGCCTTTGTTTTACACCAACAGCTCAACTCCTGGTAGCACGATCTTTTCCAAAAATCTCATTCAAGTTTTCATAGTTTGGAATTGGAGTTTATCGAAAGTTTGATGCAGTTGGCTTGCCTGTCATAGAAAAAAGTGTTTTAGTCAAAACTATAGAATAAGATAACATAGAATATTTTTGACAGAACAAGAACAATACTAACAACTTTGTACTATAAGTTCTTAGTTTATTTGTTATTCAAATTATAAACCACAAAAAGTTTATCCTATATCCAGTTTCTTATTCTTGTGGCTCTCAAGTGTGTTCGAGCAATTAATCATAAACTTGGACAAAGTATGTCATTTGACTAATCCACACAAGCATGAAAAAACCAAATGCATAGAGAAATAATGCCAAAGAAAATGACAGATTTGTTATCCTTCAAACACATCTTATAATACAACTCATACACCCATCACACCAGAACTCAAAAAAGGTTAAAGAGAGTAAACAATTATGACATTACCTCAAGATAAGCATCCCACACCCCTGCTTCAACTTCAATCATTTTGGTTGAATAATTAAAGCCAAATCCACTATCGTTTTGCAAAATATCTTTAACCAAGTCAGATGTTTGTTCAATGTTTTAATGCGATTCTTTACATGACCAGGATCACAAAAAAAAATGGAACTTCGAAGATACACTTGTAGCTGCAGCTTTGTAAACTGCACTCGTGAAAACAACACCAATCTTTTGTCCTTTGAGCTTTTGTTCCATGAGACAATCAACAAGGCATTTGTCCATTTCTTCATTCCATTTGAGATTCTTTTTTTCATTAACCCTGGAGTCCTCTTGATCATCTTTGTACTACATCATAATCAATAAACAAAAGAAACAAGTCACAACAAGAAGTTGTAATCAATTGCAATCTTACCTTTTCAAACCATTCAACGGTCAACTTCGTAGTAATTCTATCAAAGTACTGGAAACATCAAGAAACCAGATCCAAATCCTTTAGATATGAAACTAGTTCATATATGGAAAAATATAAAAAATATCATCCATAAAATAGCCAGTAAGTTTCAACATCAAATAATTAAGTTTCAAGAAGTTTTATGACTAAAAGTAATGCAATCACTGATTTAAATTATAAGCTCTCCACTTATCATTTGTGATGGCTTCTCTCAACTACTCTCCTCCCCTACATTCTGTTAGGCATGTGCCCTCGATGCCAATGAGGAGTTAGAATATATAGGACACTGGCTTATATTGTACAACATTAAAGAAAGACATTGTTCACTTGTTCACGTAAATCTTAGTGGCATCTATAAGTATTGAACATATAAAGTCCAGAGTAATCAAGAGAGACATTCTCCTCCTTACGGATTAAGGAGAAGGACATTAGAAGCGTTGATTCCTTGATTACTTAAAATGGGTTCGCAAGTTAAAGAGTCTTAATTGGGCATTACGACTCGACTTATATGACACAAGCTCTGACAAGGAGTGTCAATCGATTACTAGGGATTAGTGGGAGCTTGTGTCGTACATATATCAATGGAATTGATATATTCAAACACGACGCGTAGTAATCTGATCTCGTGGGTATTTACTGACTGTCAATGATGCAGTTACTAATCATAATAGTACTGTGAGCCTTAGACCTGAGGGATCACGATCAATGTGCTTGTGACATTGGATCTGTTACTAGAGTAGTTAGGCTCAATTCACCCGTAGATGAGGCCAATCTCGAAGTGCGATCTCAATGAGCAAGTAGCAGTTGTAAGGGGATTGCCAAGAAGGGATTTATTGTCTCAAAAGTAAATGAAAATGTATCTGGTGCTATCATAGGTAAATAAAATTATAAGTCTTTGACCAAAGCATATAAACTAACTCGTGTGGAACTCGGAGGGCAGTTTGGTAATTTCATCTTATTATGATCCATTTCACAGCATCGAGTCATGTGAGTTTGACATACTCCATGACTCTAACTCGATCGGGATACGTCAGTGAAGAGCTTATACTCATACGGTATTTATGATCTAGAGGTTCGTTCTAATCAAATCTTTTTAGATCTTAATTGAGTTTTGATGTGAGTCCACGGGACTGGCTAGGTGACACCCACATCCTTTGGTATCATTCCATTGCCAATTAAGATGAACCTAGAGAGTCGCGCTACAAGGAGTAAGCGGGGTATTTGTGTGTTACGTTGTAACAAAAATTAATAATTTATCATTACGTGGATAAATTAATTAAATGGATGAATTGATTTAATTATTTATTTAATTAGGTTAAATAATATTAAATCAAATCAACTTATTCTCAAATATCTAATTAAGTGATTTAATTAATTATTTGAGATTACATATCAATTAATTAATTAGTTAAATATTTAATTGGATTAAATCGTGAATTAATTAATTATTAGTAGACTAAGTTGACTGGGCCAACTTAGCCCACCTTGATCATCCATAAGGGCCTTGGAGGCACCTACAAATGGGCTTGGAGGATTTATTTAATCCTCAAAGTCTTATGAAAAGAAAAATTCTATGCTATTCCGCCTAACACGTAACAATACAGAGAATCTTGTCCCCTCTCCTCACTAGCCAACTTGGACGAGAAAGAGAAAGCCGAAGAATTTCCATGCTTGCTCTACGTGATATGTAGAGGCAGGAATCCTAGAGATTGTTGCTATGTAGACGGTGCATCAAGAAATGAATCAGCTTCAAGAACGGTAATTGTTATGTGTTCATTATTGTGTTTATATAAAATTACTAAAAGCCAAAGAGCGATTCGACATTAGGAATCCATATGTGTTCATCTTTCGCTGCGCATCTGATCAGATTCCTAACAGTGGTATCAGAGCCAACTTTAATGATTTAGATAATTTTATACGCGTTTATGATTATGTTAGATGAACTTCTTTAGAACTTTCGATTTTGAATCAATATTGTATGGGTAAAAATTTGAAAATTGAAGGAAGTTGAAAGGGGTGGCGGCAGTGCCCAATCGATGGAGCTGATTTCCAGCGACACCACACAGGGAATTGCTGGTGGAACAGCAACAACTGTTATACGAATCGTTCGCACAGCAGTGCTGTGTGGTGGACGAAGGCGGCGCCAAACTCCTCGACAGCGACGCTTTATGCATTGTCGTACGCCACTATAGGGGCGGCGATGGTCGTCGTCTCGTACCTTGAAAAAGGCATCCTTGAATGACGCGGCAGAGCTGGAAGCCCGCCATGCGTCGTTTAACTTGAGGAGAAACCACCGTCGTCGCGATGCCCGATGATGCAACGGTAACCAGCGAAAACGCCATCGTCGGCATCGGGTTGACGACGGGTTACACTTCTGCCCTAATGGGCAGAAGTTTTGTGGTGTTGGGCTAAGCCCAACCCTAGAATTAATTCTAAGGCTAGGCTTGGCCCAACGTAAGATCTCAAGCAGTGGGCTTGACCCCTCATGCTTGAGACTGCTAGGTTGGCCTAGCGCATATGGACTAGAATTGCTAGGCCTTACCTAGCAATTTTTTACATATGTATGGATTGACCCAATACACATGATCTAGTCTAATGAATTAATACATAAACCCGTTTTTAAAATTGAACCTTCGTTTCTAATGAAATTGAATTTAACTGTGTTGATAAAATTTGATTTAATCCACATACCAATGTTAAATTAGACGATTTGATTAAATTGGAATTATGAATACATCAGAAATAAATTAGATTTAATTTTGTTGTTATTAAATTAGATTAAATTGTTTGATTAAATTAGATTTAATTTGTTACAATTAAATTATATTTGATTTTTCTAATTTAAATTGGTTTCATTTTATTTCAGTAGAATTGGATTTAGTTGATATAGTAAATTAGATTTAATTATTCCATCAAGATTGAATTAAATTTGAATTTATAATTAAAATTGAATTAGAATTAGTTCAGCTTTGATTAAAAAAGACTTGGTTTTTCCATCTAAATTAAATTTGATTTCATTATGATATATATAAGTTGGAATTAATCATAAATGATTAAATTAGATTTAATTTCCTCATTTAATTGAATCTCTCTATAATTTTATTTGATCTAATTATATGAGTAAATTAGATTCAATTTACCCATCGTAATTAAAAATAATTTAATTATATTTTGATTAAATCAAGTTTAACCCTCCTATCAAAATTAAAATTGGATTTAATTTTGTCATAATTAAATTGGGTGTAATTATGTATAAATTGAAATTTGATTTTAATTTATTCTAATGCCAACATAATCTTAAATGGTTTATTTAAATGCTTTGATGTGTTTATCGTGGGATGCCTTACATGGACTAAGATTTATTGCTTTGGGTTTTATTTGGGTTATATTGGGCCGGAGTTTGAGCCCCCCGATTTGTATTTTAATTTTCATAGATATCTATATAGGATTTTTTTATGTAATAATTAGATTAGGGCCTCGGAGATAGAAGTTCTTGTTGGAGCCTGGAGCTATGAAGTTAGACATTAGGTGGAGATCTCTTAGGCCCCCTACCCCATAATTGGGCCATTGGCTTGACCCAATTTAGTAGAAGTCCATGGAAAACATGTGTGGTAGAATTGTTAGGCGTTTTCTGCTTCATTTATTTATATCCATATTTGTGCTTAAGAAATAAATGTGCAAAGTGAGACCTTAATTAAAACAATCAAAATTCTCTCAATCTTTAAATACTGAATATTTTAAAGGGGAATTGGATGTCCTGGCTCTCTATCAAACTTATGAAAAATGGATTCATATCTAATGCATAATTTCTTCCCAGTTAGTGGGGGTTATGTATGTATTTAGATTTCCTAAGTGTGTTAGATGCCACCGGTCGAAGCAAATTCCGCCCCATATATCGTCAAACGGTTGCAAGGTAGAATTCAACTGTTAGATTGATAGGAGTTGATGGCCCAAGTTCAGATAGATCACAACATATATATCGTTAAAGGGTTGCGGTCTCGTGAACTATGAGCCAAACGAGATTGAATCGCCTGATAGACGAGACTGGCAAGGATGGCCACTTTGATAAATCTGGTGAGCCATATATCGTAGAGGGTTGCAACTCACCGAATTTGTTAAAGAACTCAATCACCCACTACTAAATCTGTCCAACGAGATTTTCGATTATTGCAGTGGGAGTGCAATGTTTCAAAAAATGTAGTGGGAGCCAAGTGAAGATTAAAGTCCTAATTTCACTTAGGTACAATATGATTATCTAACTGAATCTTGGTTTATTTTCTGAACTATTGTTATCTCTCTTATTAGACAAAAAACCCATTATTTATTTAGTTCGAGAAAAATGTTATCATTGGCCCAACTTCATCAACTGACCCTGAAACTTGATAATAGTCCTCAGTTTAGGGTCATTAAAAATATACGTTTGAGGAAAGCATCACTCGTGTCCCAAGGAGGGGCGATGAGTGGGGTTTTTAAAGAGGCTCATAGGAATAGAATTTTACGTTTTAGAAACTAATATTCTATGACCGTCTTTCTCACTTCTTGGATTCTAGATCCCAGAGCTAGAGCTCACATTCTAAATTTCGAATGGAGATCTAAAAAGAAGTGGAAAGCTGGAAGAATAAAAGGTGATCTACATTGGAACCAGACATAGTGTCAGTGGGATCAACATAGGATTCACCTCTGTTCTTTTAATTCTGAATATACCACTACCCAAGATGGTTGTCTTGTTTTACCAAATAACACTTAGATATTGATCTTTGACTTGGTCAGGAAACATATTTCTTTAAAAAGTTTGGTATTAACTTACATGATATTTATTTTTGAAATAAATGCAAGGACAACACATCATTGTTGAATTGTTTGAACAAGTTGAAATGTCTGGAATAAGTGTACTTTGAACACAAACTAGAGAATGTAGTATTGATTGGCACCTAAGATTTTATCATGCCTATGAGAGCATAAGATCCACAAGTTAGGAGAAACATGGGAACACAAGCCCATTGGGATTGGATCCCTATCCAAACATTGAAATCTTATCTCATATGCAAAGAGATCAAATCCTTCTTCACCGAGAAAATGTTTAAAGCGCCACTCAAGTTTTAAAATTTGATTCATAATGACTCTAGAGGGCACCATACGACTAGATCATTGTAGGAATATATATGATTGCCTAAGCCAATCCATTCTTAGAAGAATGTGACATGATCTCACAGCTGACACTTCCAGCAATTTCACAGTTGAATAAGGTAATAAGTATTCAGTAACGAAGTACTGTTAGACATGATTTATTCTATACTTAGCAATATAAGAGATTGCTCAATTTAATGTGATTATGCGCTGCTTATACGAGCATCTTGAATAGAAGTCCCTCCAAATTCATTCCTAAGATGCCATATGAGATATGACATAAGAGGAAGCCTAATCTTAACATGTAAAGATATGAGGATGACCAATCTACATAGAAAAGACAAAGGTAGGGAAACTGGAGGCTAGATCCTTAAAAAGGGACGTTTTGGTTATCCCGAATCAATCTAATGGATAACCCTTCTACCTATATAATGATTGAAAGATCACTATGATCTTAGAGGCTTACTCTCTGAAGGAAGGTTTCTTTGGAGAGATGGTAGGAAGATTTTTCTAGAAGAACAAAAACGAAGCTCTTTTGGAGACTAATATTCAAAAAATCTGAATTAAACTTTCTATAACACAAACACCAATGAATTGGTCTGATAGAGTATCCTACCACTTATAAGGATATGATAGTCTGCTGCAAGGAAGACATAATATGTATGTTGTAGCTGAGAAAAACCAAAGATATAATCCCTCTATACATGACCAATCGATGGTGAGTATAAAATCGGTAAGATGGTGTAAGGTTGTTAAAAACAAAGATGGATTGCATATAATTAGATCAAGTCTATGCCCTAATATATTGCCTTGGGGTATTGTACCCGTCATTGGCGAGTGCATCTACAAGAAGGAAGACTGATTACAATGGCAAGGCCAGGGTAATGGGAAAGGGTATAGTCATAAAGGGGGCTTTGATTATGAGAACACCCTTTTTTTTCCCTAGTTGTGACAAATTCTATTGAAATCTTGCTTTCGATAGTGACACAACTAGATTATGAAATCCAACATATGAATGTAAAGACCCGTTCATTAATGGATTCCTCAAGGAGGACATTTATAGTGAACAAGCCCAAGTGTTTCGCATCTAAGGCCATTTCTAATAAGGTCTGCAAAATGTATAAATCCATTTATGGATCTAAATGGACCTCTTGTAGTTGGAATCATTGTTTTGGCAACATAGTTGGGGACTATGTTGTCATTAATAATCATGTGTCTAGAATAAGGCCAGTGGGAGCAAAATATCATTTCTAGTAGATGGTATTCTGCTTGTAGGAGATGATATATGCTTATTGACTTCGATCAAGACATAAATCTCAAACACATTCTCCATTAAAGACTTGGGAGAAACCACATATGTCCTTGTAACTCGAATCTACGGGGATAGATTGAATAGGACAATGAGACTTCCTCAAGCCCTCTACTTAGTCTATAAGCGACTCAGTATCTAATACTTAGTCTAAAAATCTACAAAGATAAAAATTTCAAGCCTATAATAATTACAAACTTTCAAACGCTTAAACAATGATCTATGAAAACATAAACTTACATTTTATTTGCGATCTAACATTGAATCCTATCTTGTCATCATCGAAACATCTAACATGAAATTTCCTAACAATTTCCCCCTTTTTGATGATATCAAGACTTTTAACTCTTATAACTCTTTTATAATTTAAGAGTTACTTAAAAGAAAAGCCCAAATGAATATAAGTTAGCGTTTAAAAAAGTTAGTAAAGTTAGCTAAAGTTAGATTAGCTTCAACAAGTTGTTTCAGCGATAAATCATTCATATATTGAAAGAATAAGCATACATGATTTATACTGAAAGTAATATCATAAAAGCGATAACAGAAATACAAATAAAAAAAGAAGGATTCATTCACTTTTTTTGTCGCTTTGCTCTTTCTTCGCCTTGGAGAACTTCTAGAGCTAAGTCCAACAAGAGACGATCAATGTCGATCATTGTAGTATGTTGAACTTCATCGTAATCATGCCTATGAAGTCTAGCACTTTCATTGAGTTCTAACAACCTTTCTGTCCATTCTCTTGGCGAAATTCCAAGCTCACGAATTAAATCGTGATAGATATTTTTTCTTGGATCTTTTGATGGTTTCCAATTGATAGGTCGTCTTAGCGGACCGGAAAAAGGTTGAAATCCCATACTTTCCAAGAAATCGACGTCCAATTCTGGAAGCGGATATTTTCCTAGATAATACCTTGGCTTTCTCTTTTTAGTTAACATCTTCTTAATGCTCACTAGTTCTTCAAACATTGATCGTCATTGTTTATTATCTGTCTTTGATATCGCTTTGGACGCGTGATGCTTTTCTTTTTCATTTTCCCCCTTCTTGGCATCATCAAGAGAGATTTTGAGTTCAGCGACATCTCAGCGCAAGAGTCTAACTTCTTCGACGAGAAGAGCAACTTGTTGAGCGACACTCTGAGCGGCGGCATCGGATGAAGCGTGTCTTTCAGCATCAGCCGAAGCGCTCTGAGCTAAGTGACGGTTGAATTCAGATGAGAGCTCAGCGATAAGAGGTGATATGCTCTTCATGATAGCAATAGTGCTTTTATTTGCAGCGTTTCCAATATCACGACTCCGCGTATCCGAAAGTATGCAGATATGTCTATCAGCAGCCTCAAAGATTTTGGAGCAGGAACCCTCAATGTGGGTAAGCGAGTTCCGAACTGCCTGTCTGAAGTCTCTAGCCTCTGAATCGCTCTCAGAATCTGAATCAGAAGAAGGACGCTCTGGGGACGGGAGAAGTCCGTAAGAACTGGAAACTGCAGCCTTACCTTTGGATTTATCTCTGATAAAAGGTTCTTCAGGCTCTTGAGCAATTTCAGCGTGCACTTCTTCAATCGCTTGATCCATTGAAGGATCTGCAATCGCTGGGGGCTCGACTACCGGGGCACTAGAAGAATCTGGCAAAGAAGCCTCAGGCTGTTGAGCGACTTCCGCAGTAGGAGCAACATCCTTTTCTATAATTTGGATTGGGGGAGAAGGTTTGCTAATACCTATGACCCAGAGGGGGCCAAGGGCTTTCAGCACATGCCTTGGACTGATCAGGCTAGATTGTGGGATAAAGAATATAGCGTCTTCACGCTCTTCTGTACTTAGTGCAAGTTACACACCTTCCGGTAAAGCAATCCCTGAAGTATAACAGTTGAAGAAGTCCAAAATCAAAGGCATGAGCGCTTGAGCTGCTTCTTGGTCTACTGGCCTAATCAGCGAGATCATCTTGGCCACTTGAACATTTTTTTCACTAAAGAGCACAGGGTGAAGAGTATATCCTCTGAAATTGTAACACCCGGAATAGTGATTGAAACTGATGTCTAGCGCTTGGGCATTTTCAAACACTGCCCTCATTTCTCTGTGGAACTCAGCGTGTTCATTCGAAACATCCACACGAATCTAACTCTGGCCTGGAAAAAGTGGTCGTATACTTGATGAAGCGTCTTCATTTAGGTCAGGAAAGACTCGTTGAACAAACCCTGCACGAGGATGCAAAACATAGCGTCCGCCTTGGCTGTATAAGGCAAGTTGCTGGCGAATGTAGCTTTCGATTGGTTGTCTATATCGTGGCAAAGTGCTAACATTCCCTGCAATAATCTGACGCTGTTGAAGCAAAAAGGTTGCTTAACCTCGGCGTCTGTACTCTATCCCGAATTCAAACAAAAAGGGATATCTGATCAGTTCTTCAATGGTGTAAAAGTGAAGAACAAATTCTTCAGCCCACTTGGTTATATTCATCATCCAACGTTTTCCAAGTTTGTCCGCTTTCTTTTGCTCTTTCTTAGCGGCAAGGAACTTCTCAAAATGTTTGATCTCTTCATCATAGTCGTCAGCCCATAATCTGGCTAGATATTCACGAGCCTCATCTTTTATCCACGAGTTGACCGGATTTGGGCGCTCCGCAACAAGCGGTCCTTTACCTTTCCATAACTTAAGTGGATTAGGAGAGAGAGCGTTCTGGGGAGACTTGACAACGGAGGGGAGAGCCGAATAGCCTATCTTGTTGAGATCTTCCTCATCTGGATTTTTGTTCCAATCACCCATGTGGGGGTTCTTGAAAACAATCTTGCTTTGGCGCAGAGGATAAAAGGACTCGTCCGAGCGACCGTTTATATTGAAACGCTGAAGATCAAAGTCAGCTCTGTTGAAAACTGGACGACGAATATACTCAAAGCGTGAGTGAAAACGCTCCAAGTTATATAGTCCTAGATTGGCAATACGCTCGAAAATTTCAAACTTGTGAGAGTTGGACATATCACGCCGATGGAGAGTTGTTTGAAATTGTATTTCCAACTCGGCAAGCGTTTTAGTGTCTCATTCTCTGGCGGCATAATAGAATTCAACATCTGGAGTATATCCACGCGGGAAGAAATCGATGACACGGGGAGGAGGTCCCGTTGGCGTGGGAACAATGGCAATTGCTTCTGTTGGGATGGGGGCCACTTCTATCGACCGCTCAGCATTTAAAGTCGCTTCACTGGCTGATGATGTTTCAGCGTCAGGAAGGGCTTGAGATGCTTCCTTAGCGATATCCACAATAGTTGCCATATCCACATCTACTTCAATTGGAATCTCGGAGAGTGGAGGGGCATCAGCGATTGGTGCATCTTGAGATGCATCTTGAGCAGATACATGTAAGCGATTGAGAAAAGCAAGCAAAATTTCTACTAAGTAGAAATTACAAAGAAAAGACTAAAACGCTTACCCTGAGGAATATCATTGACTGACTGAGTCGCTTGATCTGTTTCTATATTAGGGACAGGCTCTGGGACTTCTTCTTCTGATTCCTGAACACGAGAAAGCCTCTCAGATTGAGTAGCGGCTTGAGGATCTGAGCTGATTTCGGGAGCAGCGTCAGAAGGAGGAACGCTCGCTGACTCTTTAAGCGCTGGTTTCGCTGAAGCGCTAGAGGATGCTGCGGCAGTAGAAAGAGGAGTACGTCTTCATGCAAGTGGTACTTCTTCTTCTACTACTTCCTCTTCCTCGGGAACGGAAAAGATAAACGCTGGAGGAGGCGATGGAGATTTAGGAGAGGGAGAAGGAGAAGGAGAAGGAATCTTTTGCTTCTTTTTGGGCTCCGGCTTCTTCTTCTTGGGTTCAGGCTTTTGTTTCTTTGCTGGCTTGGATGGCTCAGCGACTTTGAGAACTATGTTTCTCTTAGGTCACTTGACCACCACTTCTTCTTTGGACGAAGAGGATGATGATGAAGAGGAAGACGCTTGATCTTCATCATCACTACGAACAACTCCTAAAGCACGAAGTTGCTCACGCTCTTCTTTTGGAACAGCTGCACCACCTATCTTCCTTGGCTTTTGCAGCTCACCGATCATTTTCTTTCCGTAGAATTTTGTTGCTGGAATCTTTTTGCCAAAAGATTTTGCATAACCGCAAGCGCTATGAATACGACTTAACACAATCCCATAAGGCTTAGGTTTTACAGATTTGGCCATTGCTGCCTTGAAGCGATTAAAAACGTAGAGAGACCAATTTACCTTTAATTTGGTCAGAATGGCCACCATCATTTTATATTGGATATTCGTGACTTTATCGAATGACCCTTTTCTGTATTCGATCATCTTTGAGCATATATCGGCGAGAATAACGTATTCGCCCTTCATATCGTTCTTCTTGAAGTTTGGCTCATACGCAGTATCAACATCTTCTTTCTTGACCAATTCCCTGACTTTTGTAGCATCTCCGAGAGTGACGTGTTCCACCTCAGTGCCATCATTGGGTAGAACCAACAATGAAGAAATCAAGGAAGGGGTGAGAACAAAAGTCTCTTTAGCAAAAGGGAAGACGCAGGATATGGAATTTCCGTCTTCAGAAATCTCGCATTGTTGAAAAAGTGTAGACACTCTTCTTCAAAATAGTTGAAAAATGTAGTAATCATGTCTCTCAAACCAGACTCTTGGACGAGTGGAAGAATCCCAATTGATTAGAAATCCGGCATTTAAAGTAACTTGTTTTTCTGCTCGAGGAAGATTTTTCGGCAGCAGACTTGGAAGTTTTTGAAGATTTGGGGGCTTTGGAAGCTTTGGGTGCCTTGGGTGCCATTGCTGAAGGTTTGAAAGCTTTTTGAGAGAGAGAAGTATTTGCTTTGAGAGAGATGAAGATTTTTACAGTAGAGAGAATTTGGGAAAGTGATAAAGTCTGACTGTAAAAACCTTGAAGGGTTTAAATAGAGGCAAAAAGTAACTTCTTAATGGCTACGATTTTGACACGTGACAATCAAAGAGTTTGAATTTTGAACGGATTCAAATCTGATACGTTTTAAGGAAAATATGGATGCAAAAGTGCGGTAAAATAGTTTATCAGTTACCAAAAAGAGCGAAATTTTGGGATCCGTAGTTACCAAATTAATTGAAAAACGATTGAAAAAAAAATTGAAATTTTCAGCGTGAAATACACGTGCCTGATTGGACATTGACACGTAATCAGACTCGTGCAGACCTGAACTGTCTCGATTTTAGATAAAGGTCATTAACCGTCAGTTTGATTTGATAGACACGCATGAACAGTATCAAATTTAATCTTTTGTACTTATCCACACGTTTCTTTAACATCGAAGTCTTTTTATGAAATATTGTTAATTAAAACAATCAATCGCTTGGTTTTAAAATAATTTTTTTGTTAGAGATTGATTTTGTCATGCATAAAGAAGATAAGCACTAATGGTCAATGCAAGTATGTTAAAATCATTTTTGATCATAGTCGCTTATGAATTGTCACAAGTACAATTTTAAAGTTCACTAAAATTGATAACTCGTTTCAATTTTGAAAGACGCTTTAGATGTATATATAGAGTGGATTCCTCCTAAAGCGTATGCCTATGAAAGGAATGATGCTCGTATGAGTTAAGCGTTTAAATCGATCATACCTAATTCACTTCTTAAGGTGAGAAAGCGTTGTTCGTTGAGCGCTTTGGTGAAGATATCTGCCAATTGTTTGTCTGTACCAATGAAGTGCATGGAGATATCTTTCTTTTGAACATGGTCACGCAAGAAATGGTATCTAATGTCAATGTGTTTAGTTCTAGAATGAAGGACAGGATTTTGGGTCGTATCTAAAGCGCTTTGGTTATCACAATGGAGTGGGGTAGGACCTAGTATTGTTCCATAATCTCTAAGTTGTTGCCTCATCCAAAGGATTTGTGCACAACAGCTCCCAGCGGCTACATATTCTGCTTCAGCGGTAGAAGTCGCTATGGATTGTTGTTTCTTACTATACCACGAACTAGTCTATCACCTAGAAATTGACATGTACCACTAGTACTTTTTCTATCTATTTTGCATCGTGCAAAATCTGCGTCTGAATAACCAATTAGTTCAAAAGGAGAGTCCCGTGGATACCATAAGGCCACATTTTGTGTGCCTTTTAGGTATTTAAGGATTCTCTTGGCAGCATTTAAGTGTGCTTCTCTAGGATCTGCTTGAAAGCGTGCACACATGCATACCGAAAATATAATATCAGGTTTACTAGCGGTAAGATAAAGAAGTGATCCAATGATATCTCTATAGTTAGTGATATCAATTTTATTCCCACTTTCATCTTTATCTAACTTAAGCATTTGGCTCATTGGAATTTTTGAAGATGATGCATTTTCCATACCAAATTTCTTAATCATATCTTTTGTATATTTAACTTGGTTTATAAATATTCCATTAGGGAGTTGTTTAACTTGTAATCCTAAGAAGAAAGTTAATTCACCCATCATGCTCATTTCAAATTGATCTTGCATCATTTTCGAAAATTTCTCACACAATCGCTTATTTGTAGAACCAAATATAATATCATCAACATAAATTTGGACTAAGAGAATATCTTTATTATGGGTAATTTTAAATAATGTTGTGTCAACGCTGCCTTTTGAAAAGCCTTTACCTATAAGGAAGATAGAGAAAGTGTCATACCATGCTCTTGGTGCTTGATTAAGGCCATAGAGTGTCTTATCCAGTTTGTAGACCATACTTTTGCCATGGTTGTTGATGAATCCTGGAGGTTGCTCCACATAGACTTCTTCTTGGAGTTTACCATTCAAGAATGCACTCTTCACGTCCATTTGGTACACCATGAATTTGTTGAATGCGGCAAACGCTAGGAACATCCTAATTGCTTCAAGACGGGCTACTGGGGCGTATGTCTCATCAAAATCAATACCCTCCTCTTGACAATAACCCTGAGCGACTAATCTAGCTTTGTTTCTTATAACAACGCCATCTTCGTCCATTTTGTTCCTAAAAACCCATCTAGTCCCAATAACTCCTTGATGAGTTGGCCTTGGTACTAGCGTCCAAGCCTTATTTCTTTCAAATTGGTTAAGCTCTTCTTGCATCGCTTCTACCCAACTTGAATCACTGAGCGCTTCATCCACTTTCTTTGGTTCCATTTGAGATAGAAAATTTGCGAACATGGCCTCATTAATTGTAGCTGACCTAGTTCTAACAGGTGCTTCCATATCTCCAATTATTAGCTCTGGTGGATGGTCTCTAAGCCATTTACGGTCTGGTTGGAAAGGGTTGAGAGACTCTTGGTTATCAATCGCTTGATCCATGTTTGTCTCTTGCGCAGTCGCTTCATCATTCACAGTTCCAATTTGCTCTTGATGATCATTCTCTTCATGATCATCAGCGATTCTGACTTTATCATCATTTGTAACCTCACGAGTAACCTTAGGAATGGGCACAAAGATCTCATCATCCTCATTATCACTATTATCATCAAGATTAATTTGTGACGCTTGTTGGGAAAGATCTTCGACTCGGTTCTTGGTTAGCATCATCAAACACAACATGAAAGGATTCTTCAACCTTCGATTTGATCTTATTTAGGATGCGAAAAATCTTTCCATTCTTGGCATAGCCTAGAAAGATTCCATCATCCGCTTTAGGATCAAACGTCTTTAGGCTGTGGGATCCATTGTTATGAATGAAACATTTTGAACCAAATACATGAAGATACAAAACGTTAGGCTTACGTCCCTTCCACAACTCATATAGAGTCTTCTCATGTTGCTTGTTGATCATACACCGGTTCTGAGTGTAACAAGCGGTGTTGATAGCTTCGGCCCAAAACCTTTGAGGCAGCTTAGACTCTGCAAGCATTGTCCTAGCGGCTTCTTTAAGCGTTCTGTTCCGTCGCTCAGCAACTCCATTCTGTTCAGGCGTTCTTGGAGCAGAATACTCATGAAGTATTCCAAGATCTATACACAACTTCTCAACAAATTGGTTAGTAAATTCAGTTCCTCTATCGCTTCTAATTCTTGTCACCTTTAGATCTTTTGAGGTTTGTAATTGACGAATTAGCGATGTGAGCTTGACACTAGTTTCATCTTTAGTCGCTAGAAATTCTACCCATGTATAGCGAGAGAAATCATCAACTATTACTAGCGAGTACTTTTTACCACTAACACTCATGATTTGAATAGGACCAAACAAATCTAGATGCAATAGTTCAAGAACTCTAGAAGTAGATAGTCATGGTTTCTTCTTAAAAGATGATTTAACTTGTTTACCCATTTGACATGCATCACATAAGCGATTTTTTTGAAAAGAACCTTTAGGTAATCCCTCTACAAGATTTAGCGATATTAATTGAGATATTGCCTTGAAATTGAGGTGATTCATTTTTCTATGCCATAACCAACCCAATTCATTTTGACTTTTAGCAACAAAGCATGTGAGGTTGTTATCAAATGTAGAATCCCAATCTACTAAATACACATTATTTGTTTTTTTTCCTCTTAATTTAGTAGACTTAGTCTTAGCGTCGTTGACATAGCAGAAGTCGCTTGAAAATTTAACATCAAAGCCTTTATCACAAAATTGACTAATGCTCAACAGATTATGCTTAAGACCCTCAACATAATATACATCACTAATCATGATGTTCCCCCTATGCATGATACCTATACCTTTGGTTTTACCTTTAGAGTTACCACCGAATATAACTTGAGGACCATTGGTAGCTCGATAGTTGACTAGGAGATCTTTTGATCCAGTCATGTGCCTTGATGACCCGCTATCGAAATACCAAATTGAAGTATCGGTGCTGGCTCTAGGTACCTGCATTAAGGATAGTTCTAATTTTTCTTAGGTACCCAGGTGCTCTTGGGTCCTTCGATGTTAGTAACCTTGTTTTGAATTAAAACTTTAGGAACCCATATCTGTCGAGTCTTCATTGTAGGAATACTGGCCTTTTTGGGTTTCACATTGTGTTGTGTGTGCTTTTTGTTCACCTTCTTTTGGGTGTGCTTTTTGGGTGTATAGTAATATCCTCGATTATAGTCATAATCATAATCATCATAGTATTGATAATATGATCTTGACTGCCTTGGATATTGACGTTGGTATTTCCTTGGCACTGGCTTGGGTTGCATTTTTGGTGCTGGTCGCTTAGCGCTTGACTCATAGTGATTAGACTTATCCTTAGCCTTTTGAGCGTTTGGATGAGTTTGTTTTTGTGAATCATTTTCTTTAGCCTTACCCTTGCCTGAGTCAGTTTTGACTTTCTCATTTGGCCTCTTACCGTTGTCGCTAGGTTCATTTAGCGTTTGGCTTTGTGAACTTTTCTTAACAAAGGTAACATCCTTTCCTTTGTTGTTCGTCGTAACATTAGATTTATTAGGTTGTTTACCAAATTTATCACATCCTAAACCGGTCTTTTCACCAAATAATCTAGTTACCTCAGTCACATTATCCAACTTTCTAGAAGCTTTTGATAATGATGAGATGAGCTGCTCTGATTTAGCAAGTCTAGCGATCAGATCAGCTTCTCTCTTGACTATTATATCAAGATCGCTTTTCAATTGAGAAATTTCTCTTTCAAGCGATTGGTTTTTCTCAATGCATTGTTGCTGAACTTGCAACTCTGCTTTGAGTGTTACTTTATCACTTGTAAGCGATGAAATAATGGCAAGGTCATTTTGATATATTTTGGCGGCCTCTTGACAATCTTTATAATATTCAT
This sequence comes from Buddleja alternifolia, assembly GCA_019426215.1. Lineage (NCBI taxonomy): Eukaryota > Viridiplantae > Streptophyta > Magnoliopsida > Lamiales > Scrophulariaceae > Buddleja > Buddleja alternifolia. Next base: position 4,909,592 of record CM033395.1, read on the forward strand.
TGACTTTGTCAAGTAATTCATCATAAGAAAGAGGATGAGATAATTCATTTGTTACCTCTGGTAGCGATTCGTCAGACGCTTCATCATCTCTTGCCATGAGACAGATCAACGCTGAGTCGCTTGTAGGCTCATCATCACTGCTTTCATCTGATGATTCCAAATTCTCTTCAGGTGCAAAGAATGGTTCGGATTCCGCTAGCAAACCTTGTTGGCGAAGGTTGCTCCTGAATTGGTTTCTATCCACATAGTCTTGCCTTGTGGGCTTAGACACATTTGGATAAGAGCAATTTACCTGGTAGTGCCCTAGTTTCCTGCAATTATAACACAAATTAGTTTTCATTTTCTGTTCAGTGGATAATCGCTTTGATCCAACTGGCGCTGAGAGATTCTGAGTAGGCGATGCAGGCCCTTGATATGGAACTGGCGCTACTGGTTGAGGTGCGGAGTACACTGGCGCTTGATACTGAGGCGCTGGTGCTGGGGGAGGAGTTTGAAATGAAGTTTGTCCAATAGGATTTCTCTTTTCATATCTTAGAAATTTCTTGAATTTCTTGACTAACAAGGCCATTTTCTTTTCTTCATTTGATTCCACAGATTTAGCCTCACTAACCGCTTTACCCTTATTTTTGGTGGTGGCGATTAATGCTCCTGATTCAGTCACTGAAGTTGTTGTGTCGCTGACTTCACCTAACTCGAATTCAAATGCCTTTAACTCTGAAAACACATGTTCTGGAGTAAGAGTCTCCAAGGTCTGTGATTCTCTCATAGCAACAGTCTTAATCAAATATTTACTTAGAAGACTTTTGAAAATCTTATTGACCATTTCCTTGTTGGTCAATTCCTTGTCTAGTGACGCTAACTCGGTAATGAGCAAAGTAAACCTTGCGTCCAATTGTTCTAGCGTCTCATTGGGCTGCATTTTGAAATGCTCGAATCTTTGCATGGCTATGGAGAACTTGTTCTCCTTCATTTGTGCAGAACCTTCACATACTATAGCTAATTTATCACATATTTCTTTGGAAGTCTTACATTGCTTGATCTTGTTGAACTATGCATCGTTATCTCCTAACGGTGAGAAAGTGCACTTCGTCCAACATTATCCAGATTTACTCTTTTTCTATCCTCTGGCGTCCATTCTAACTTAGGTTTCTCGACATAACCATCTGGAGTAGCCTCGGTCGCTCCAGGGGCTCGAGTTACAACTTTCATAATCTGAATGGGGCCATCTGTAATCACATCACACATTTCATTATCGCACGAACATAAATATGCGAATGCTCTAAGTTTCCAGGAATCATAATTTGATTCTACCAACTTAGGCATTTTGTTAAAAGCCATAATGAGATGTAAGAGAAAATAAAAGCGATTAGGTTTTTAAAAAAATGGATCTAAACAAGCAGTTATGCTCGGAAACGCTTAGGTTTCTACTTCAACCGATCTGATACCACTTGGTTGTCCCAAGTGGCATAGGAAAGGGTCTAGAAGGGGGGGTTGAATAGACCCTGAAGTCTTTTTCGACTTCAAAAATTTCGTATCACTTTAAAGGTTTGAACGCTTGAATAACTGAGCGCTTGGGTCAGGCGCTTCAGGAAAGTTAACTTAGACTTAGTGATTTTAGCAGTTTACCAAAGTAGGGCAACGCTTAGATCGCTTAATCAGGGTTAGCACAGCGGAAATGAGTTTTAGCGTTTTTTTAGTTAATTTAATCGCTTTGCACTTTAACTTGTCTCTTTCAAAGATAAATGATGTAATAATAATAGTAAGACAGTAAAGATAAATAACACAAGATATATAAGGGTCACTGGGTCATTGATAGGGTGTGAATTTACATGTTTTAGAGCCTCATATTTATTGGATTTATATTGGTTTATGCATGATTTATACCACATTTGCGTTTAATTTGTGTGCTTATCAAGTAAAGGTGGAAAATCACTACAATAGAGGAATAACGCGCTCAAATACAGATTTTATGTATATTTTGAGGTCGAATTTGAGGAAGTTTCCTTCAACAAGGTTGTATATCTCTGTGTTAGCTTCACTTGGCAACTTGAATCATCCAAATCGGAGGTCCATGGAGAAAGTTATGAAGGAAACACGATTGCTGCGCTGAAAACCAAGAAAACGGTTCAGACATTCGGCTTACCACGCCCAAGTGCCCTTCCAACCACGCCCAGGCGCCGCTGACATCCAGCTATGAGGATTTGCTTCGCACTCCTGTGCCTAGGCGCCATCATACCCACGCCTGGGCGCGGATTTTGTAACACCTTCCACGATTGAGCGCTTTTTCTGTACATTTCAAGACCGAATTGGACGAAGGTTTCTTCTACAAAATTGTAGATATATGTCTTAGCTTCATGTGGGAACTTGAATCATCCAAATCAGAGATCGTTGGAAAGAGTTATAAAGGAAATACGATTGCTGCGCAAAAAAGTAAGAAAGCTGCCTAGACTTCACACATACGCGCCTAGGCGCCGAAATACCCGCGCCTGGGCGCCGACACCTCCGACATTTGATTCCTTTTAGCCAAAAGTTCAGCATTTTAAGTGGAAGGGAATCATTTAAAGCCAAGAGGTCAGCACATGTGTTGAGGGATGGTCATAAGTGTGTTTCTTGGTAGATTTACTTTATGGAATTTTATACTATGAATATGTCTATGAATATTTATATGAATCCATTTATGTCTATGAATATTTATATGAATCCTTTTATGTCTTTTATGCTTTCAATTATGAACTAAATTTGTAAGACTAGGGCCATGTAAGGCCAAATTATGATTTATGCTTATAATAGATGATTGTTGAGGTTATTCTTATATTGTTATGTGATGTGAATTTGTATTTTTGCCTATCTTGCATATACTTGATCACTATATGTTAGAATCTTATGACTAGGTGAATATTTCGGGAGAAAATTGACTTAGGGTGCAAGAAATTCACATCATGACCCGCACCTATTGAGGAATTGCCCTAGACATAGGTAAAGATTCCCGGGTGAAGTTGTTCGATTCAAATCGAGTGAACTCTAGTAAGTTAATGCATGTTTAGTGGTTAGATTTCTGGATAGGAATATTTGGGAAATCACGATCTAAGCATAGAGGTTTAACGCAAGACATCGGTTATTCTCTACCCTAGGAGTTTTCACCATAACAATATAAGCGTAATTTTCCAACGAGAACCTTTATAAGTATATTTGATCAATTTGGACCTAGCATGTGCCTTAGTCTCTCTTTACATATTTGTTTAAAATCATTTGTGCAACCTCGTTCTTATTGTACGCATTTTACATTCAATTTACTTTAATTGTATTTGTTCTTTATCGTTATAAAATCATAAACTAAAATTCAAATCTCCGTGGTTCGACAACCCGGACTTTTAGTCCACTTATTACTACACACGACTAGTGCACTTGCTATCATAGCACGTTAGCTTTTAGCGTGTCAAGTTTTTGGCGCCGTTGCCGGGGACTTGTTTATTTTAGTTTTTGATTTTCATTTACGTTTTTCATAATTCTTGGTTTGTTGTTTACTTCTTGCTTTTCTTTCATTTCCTTGTTAAGTCTAATTTTGTTCCTTGTGCTTAATTGATAGGTTCGATTTGTGGTGCATGACCCGCTCCTCAAATGAGCCTTTACTTGATTTTGTTATTTTTTTTAAACATGTGCTTCGGGTTTGTAGATGAGTTCGAGAGATGGAGGGCAATATCTATCAACCAAATCCGAATGCACATTTCCCAGATTTGAATTTACCGGAGAATCGGGAGTGGTTACGAGGCATTCTCCAAACTATGCAACCACCTCCTTTTCAACCACTTCCATCTGTCCGTGATAGTCTATCACTGAGCTTCTTCACCATACAGGAGGGATATTGTTTATCCCCGACTCTGGAGGAACGAGAATGGGTTCGACAACTCCTATACGAGTTACAACTCACACTGGATGATTTGGATCAGCTAGAAAATATGAAATTGGTACACAAAGCCATTGATGCTTTGTATGAAGGACCAATTAAGGAGGCTCTAATGATCATTGAGGAAATGAAAAATGAGAGGATTTCTATTAAGGTGTCATCGCCTCAGCGTTGCACACTTAACATTCAAGCATCCGAGGCAGAATCTCCAAGTTACGAGAAATCCACTCTTATTCCTTCCCCAGTGATACCCGGCCCCATCTCCACGGGTACGGAGGCAATTAGTGCCCATGATAGTAAGTTGTCCTCTAGTATAGGAGATGACATGGTTATTTCTGATAACTATGAGGTTTTTAAGCATCCAGTTGATTCTACATTATCATTACGCATTGATGCTTTTGATCCTTTTAGTGTTGAGCTTTTTCAGGAAAGAAGAACCAATAACCTCCTCGAGTTCTACATCACAAACTCCAAGTTTTCCATCTCGATGGGTGAAGAAAAATGGCCATCTACTTATAACTTGGAGAATAGTCCAAGTCATCACTCGGTGCAGTGGGAAGAAAGAGTGATGGAAGTGGTGATGGACTATGAGAAAATATGTGAGTGGATGATTGCTTGGTCACTACTCATCGTATTTTCTATTAACACCGGGCCAAAATTCATCCCTACTTGGAGAATGAACAAGGCATTCATTCGGAAACCGCCTTAAAATAACTCGGTAAAGTCAAGCTAATGACTTTAAAAGAGCGCTTCTTGGGAGGCAACCCAAGTTTGTAAGTTTTCTTTTCTTTTTCTTTTTGCTTTTGTTTTTGTTTTGTTTAATTTGTTTCTTTTTGTTGTGTTCAAGCATGCACTTTTAGCATGTATGTGTCTTATGCTTGATGGTTTAAAGAGTTGAAGTGTTAGATATAATGCACATTTGGACCCCATGTTTAAGAGATGCTTATTGTACTCGAGAGGAGAGGAAGCTATAGGATTATGTATTGGAATTTTAAGGATGTTGTTCAACATCCTTGGTTGTAAGTGTTCTTGTACCGTTGTGTATGCTTGTCATAACAACATTGGGGACAATGTTGGATTTAAGTTTGGGGGTAGAAGAGTACTTATTTTGAACTTTGATGATGCAATCCTAATTTGTAGCTTGAGTTTGGGGGAAAGTTGTTTGCTATCATATTTATATGCTTCTTTGTTGAGAAAATCAAGTATGAAAAAAAAAATTTAGTCCTTCCAATTGATGCATTGAAATTGATTGACTTGGAGAAATGGCATGATCTCTTGAAATAATTTGAATTTAATGGAATATATATATATATATATATCTTTGAAATTGCTCGTGGAGACACTAGACTAGGATTGATTCTTTAGATGATTCACATTGCACAATGAATCGAGGGTAGAGGAGTTGAGAGGATAACCATCTTGAGACACTTAAGGAGTTTTTCCCGGAAATATTAACTTAGATTTCTCATAAGGTTATAAGTTAAGTAGTAATTTTATATGCTAAACAATGAATTGAAAAGGTTGAATTTTGGTATGACCAAAAGTGGTCAGGCTAATACGTACCGGAGGTGAAAAGTTTCATGCCTATATACTGTACTATTATACTAATTTGAGCTAAGCTCAAGCCAAAAAGAAGTGAATTGTTTAAAAGATCTAGTTTTATTTCGTGGCCTTTGACACTCGAGTGATTAAATCCTTAGGAGTGTCTCCACACTTAATGCCTCAAAACTATCTAGTTTGAGAGTCATTGATCTAAAGCTTGCTACATGGGTGTCATAGAAAGCCTAATGGAATAAAACATTGCACATGATCTAGCCTTAATGAAGTTTAAATGGAAATTTCATATGAATTGAAAGTTGAATGTTTGAGATAATGAAATTTAAATGGCTATGAGATTTTCTATAATTCTTGTGCTTTGCGTTTGATCGAAAGTTGATAGATATGGGATTAATGTCCAAAATTTGGTAAGGATGCCTCTCGACTATAATACCTTAGATTTATTTTTCACTACACCCTAGAGAGTCTTTTCAAGTATTGGTGTCACATGAGCAAAAGTAGTTGATATGTATATATATTTGTGAATTTTAAAAGGTTGATTTTATGTCATTCATTCTTGTTGATCATGTTGAGGTGTATTGATTTGGTTGGATAAATTTTGTTAGATTTTGTGGGTATATCGCATGCAAACCCTCACGAGACTATAACTCGTCCTTTGAGGTAACTCAAGGGTTTAAAGGCTTGTTGCACCCGCTAAGTGCAATCGTTTACTCCACGAAAGTGAGTTAGTTAGTTGTTTGTTTTCTCCCATTGAATGATGTTGATCTTGTCTTATAGCTCTCATTGCTCGAGGACGATCAATGGGTAAGTTTGGGGGTGTTGATAGAGTGTGAATTTACATGTTTTAGAGCCTCATATTTATTGGATTTATATTGGTTTATGCATGATTTATACCACATTTGCGTTTAATTTGTGTGCTTATCGAGTAAAGGTGGAAAATCACTACAATAGAGGAATAACGCGCTCAAATACAGATTTTATGTATATTTTGAGGTCGAATTTGAGGAAGTTTCCTTCAACAAGGTTGTATATCTCTATGTTAGATTCACTTGGCAACTTGAATCATCCAAATCGGAGGTCCGTGGAGAAAGTTATGAAGGAAACACGATTGCTGCGCTGAAAACCAAGAAAACGGTTCAGACATTCGGCTTACCACGCCCAAGCGCCCCTCCAACCACGCCCAGGCGCCGCTGACATCCAGCTCTGAGGATTTGCTTCACACTCCCGCGCCTAGGCGCCATCATACCCACGCCTGGGCGCGGATTTCGTAACACCTTCCACGGTTCAGCGCTTTTTCTGTACATTTCAAGACCGAATTGGACGAAGGTTTCTTCTACAAAGTTGTAGATATATGTCTTAGATTCACGTGGGAACTTGAATCATCCAAATCGGAGGTCTTTGGAAAGAGTTATAAAGGAAATACGATTGCTGCGCAAAAAAGTAAGAAAGCTGCCTAGACTTCGCACATACGCGCCTAGGCGCCGAAATACCCGCGCCTGGGCGCCGACACCTCCGACATTTGATTCCTTTTAGCCAAAAGTTCAGCATTTTAAGTGGAAGGGAATCATTTAAAGCCAAGAGGTCAGCACATGAGTTGAGGGATGGTCATAAGTGTGTTTCTTGGTAGATTTACTTTATGGAATTTTATACAACACACTTTAGAGTGATGGAAGACACAAGAGAGGGACAACACATGGGATGGAGGAGAATATACACCTATAAAGGCAATCATCTCTTGTATTCCTAATCAATGAAATGGGAGAGGGGGGCAGCCCCTAATCTGATTTCACCATCATTCATCACCATTCTTTATCATTGGGAGAGAGGGGAAAACGAGAGGAAGGAAAAGAGCTTGGGGATTGAAGGCTCAACTTGAAGATCCATAATCATTCACCATTTAGGGAGTTTTTAAGAGCTTTCCATTTCATTTATGTCTATGAATATTTATATGAATTCTTTTATGTCTTTTATGCTTTCAATTATGAACTAAATTTGTAAGACTAGGGCCATGTAAGGCCAAATTATGATTTATGCTTATAATAGATGATTGTTGAGGTTATTCTTATATTGTTATGTGATGTGAATTTGTATTTTTGCCTATCTTGCATATACTTGATCACTATATGTTAGAATCTTATGCCTAGGTGAATATTTCGGGAGAAAATTGACTTAGGGTGCAAGAAATTCACATCATGACCCGCATCTAATGAGGAATTGCCCTAGACATAGGTAAAGATTCCCGGGTGAAGTTGTTCGATTCAAATCGAGTGAACTCTAGTAAGTTAATGCATGTTTAGTGGTTAGATTTCTGGATAGGAATATTTGGGAAATCACGATCTAAGCATAGGGGTTTAACGCGAGACATCGGTTATTCTCTACCCTAGGAGTTTTCACCATAACAATATAAGCGTAATTTTCCAACGAGAACCTTTATAAGTATATTTGATCAATTTGGACCTAGCATGTGCCTTAGTCTCTCTTTACATATTTGTTTAAAATCATTCGTGCAACCTCGTTCTTATTGTACGCATTTTACATTCAATTTACTTTAATTGTATTTGTTCTTTATCGTTATAAAATCATAAACTAAAATTCAAATCTCCGTGGTTCGACAACCCGGACTTTTAGTCCACTTATTACTACACATGACTAGTGCACTTGCTATCATAGCACGTTAGCTTTTAGCGTGTCAGTCATGTAATCCCAGCTACGTCCTTCTTCTCCTTTTCACTCGGAGGAATTTACTAGGTTGATTTTCAAAGAATCACATAGAATCTTCTACAAGATAGTAAAGGGTGAAAATGATCTTGGGCTCCTTGATCACACAGACTTCAGCATCAATGAAGATCGTCTTCTTCAAGCTTCTCTCACTTAGAAATACTGCCTGAAAGGGTTCAACAACTTTTCTCACTCAGATAAAAGGTTGAGGTTTGTCACTAAGGTTTTGTTTATTTTTGGGAAGGTCCAACAACTTGGAATATCTCAGTTGGAATTTAGGTTTCTTCTTTGGAAGATGTTTGAGATATTAGCAACTGTCTGGAATGTAGATAAAAAGCTTGAAAGATCTTGGCTATGGAGTTTCTAAGCTTTTTCTCAACAAATGTACGTATCTTTGGTAATAATTTCTCTTTTTTTTTTTACGTATCTTGTATGTTTAAGGTTTGCTGGGGTAAGGTATTTATAGGCAATTTTTGGGATATGTCCGTTGGACACATGTGAGAGAGTGCCTTTCACGCAGAGCGTGGTAGTTACCTTTATATGACATTCCTGAATTTCTGCTTGTTCCGATTGGACAGGAGCAGGTATATACTTTTATAGGTCTGACAGTCTAAGTCAAAGGGTGGCTTGTCCACAGGTCATAAACAGCTTATCACATTTAATGCTCTTATCAGGCATTTAATGCATTTTGAATTTAATTTCCGTTGGAAATAAATGCCGGTTGAATGATTGCATTTAAGTCCTTCATGACTTGAGGATTTATTTCAGGTGAATCTAACATAAGTCGCTTGAGAGATTTTGAGCGCTTGATCCATAAATCCTGAAATGAGGTCCTTTAGCGTTTGACGGACGCTAAGTAACAAATCTTCATCTCTGGTTGACTCCAGATGCTGATCTTCAACCGTTTCTCTAATAGACTCACCTTGAATTCTATTAGCGACTCAGTATCTAATACTTAGTCTTAAAATCTACAAAGATAAAAATTTCAAGCTTATAATAATTACAAACTTTCAAACGCTTAAACAATGATCTATGAAAACATAAACTTACATTTTATTTGGGGTCTAACATTGAATCCTATCTTGTCATCATCAAAACATCTAACATGAAATTTCCTAACAGGCATTATGACTCGACTTGTATAACACAAGCTCTGATAAGGAGTGTCAGTCGGTCACTAGGGATTACTGGGAGCTTGTGCCATAGATATATCAATAGAATTGATATATTCAAACACGGCTCGTAATAATCCGATCACGCGGGCATTTACTCACTGTCATGATTCGGTTACTAATCATAATATTATGCGCGAGCCTTAGACATGAGGGATCACAATCAATGTGCTTGTGACATTAGATCTGTTATTAGAGTAATTAAGCCCAATTCACCCGTAGGCGGGGCTAACCTCGAAGTGTGATCTCAATGAGTAAGTAGCGATTGTAAGGCGATTGCCAAGAAAGGATTCACTATGTCTACAGAAAACGAGAATGTATCATGTGCGATCATAGGTAAATGAAATTATAAGTCTTTGGTCAAAGTATATAAACTAACTCGTGTGGAACACGCAGGGTAGCTTGGTAATTTCATCTTACTATGATCCATTGCGCAGTATCGAGTCCTGTGAGTTTGACATAGTCCATGACTCTCACTCAATCAAGATAGATCAGTGAATGACTTATACTCATATGGTATTTATGATCTAGAAGTTTGTTATGATCAAATCTTTTTCGATCTTAATTGGATTTTGATATGAGTCAAACGGGACTGGCTAGGTGACACTCACATCCTTTGGTATCCTGCCATTGTCAATTAAGACAAACCTAGAGAGTCGCGCTACAAGGAGTAAGCGGGATATCTATTTTTTACGTTGTAAGGAAAATTAATGATTTATCATTAGATGTGCAAATTAATTAAATGGATGAATTGATTTAATTATATGATTTAATAATATTAAATCAATCAACTTATTCTCAAATATCTAATGAAGTGATTTAATTAATTATTTGAGATTACAAATTAATTAATTAATTAATTGAATATTTAATTGGATAAAACTATGAATTAATTAATTATAGTGGACTAAGTTGACTGGGGCCAACTTAACCCACCTTGATCATCCATGAGGGCCAAGGAGGTGCCTACAAATGGGCTTGGAGTGGGAGGATTTATTTCATCCTCAAACTCCTACGAAAAGAAAAATTTTATTCTATTCCGCCTAACGTGTAACAATACAAAGAATCTTCTCCCCTCTTCTCACTAATCGCCTTGGACAAGAAAGAGAAAGCCGGAGATTGTCCCCGCTTGCTCCGTGTGATATCTAGAGGCAGTCGTCCCGGGGATTGTTGCTGTTTAGATGATAGATCAATGTGTTCTTGTTTTTGTTTATATAAAATTATCAAAAAGCCATAAAGTGATCCGAAATTAGGAATCCATATGTGTTCATCTTCCGCTACGCATCTGATCGAATTCCTAACACATTCATCAACTAGCCTAGGATAAGTTTCTAGTTATTTATTCATAAGATCCTCATCAACTTCAGCAATAATTCTTTTATTGGGATCGACACCTATTAGGTTATTATGCAACACGCCAAGACAATGTCCGCTTGAGTATTTATATTGAAATAAGTCCGCGTTTCACTTCATAACAATGTGAATTTCTTCTTCAAACCTCCAAAAGCTTGCTCAATTGAATTCCTCGAGGAAGCATGAATACTATACTCCTTTAGTTGATAATGAGTACCCCGGAAAGGAGCAAGGAACCCAGTTTTTAGTTAATAACCCGCATCAACCAAGAGGTATTCACCTATATCATAGATATTTATCCATCATAATAAATAAAAAAGACACCGAAGACAATGAATAAGACAACTTTATGATTTATACACTAATCATCTTTGGGACCAAACAAAGATCATGTTCTCTAGTTAAAGCATCTTTCAGAATTCTAGAATTCGAGGTTGATCCTTCCCAACCAGGTAGAACATAGGTGAACTTTAGATCAAAATTACACGCATCAAGAACATTTTGAGTTAGGTCCGACTTGCGGCCCCGATACCATGGTGCTCATGACTCGGCATTTTGACACAAAAGTGTGACCCATCAATTGCACCTACGCAATCATGTAATGGACTTATATATATATATATATATATATATATACACACACACAAAGTATAATTACTTAGGTTTTGCATTATGCAAAATAAATTTACCTTAAAGTATAGATAGTATTCGGAATTGCATTTGATCTCTGCAAGGTATTCTTTACCATCTGGTTGCTTTAAAAATAGATCTTCTAATGAAATGATAACTTGAAGCACATGTTTGGATTTAAACTTAACTATTCTATCCCTTAGATTGCGACACACAACATCGAGAAATCTTGCCACTTGTACATTGCTATGAATAGTATGACTAATAAGACCCCTTTCTTTATGAATATATATGAGATTTGCAAATGCATCTTTGCTCATTTGTAATTGATCGTGGCAATCTACATCATTCAATTTTACTAGCATCTCACTAAACTTTGTCTTTCATAGTCTCCCTCCATTAAGGTATACCTATCTACGTAATTTGGACCCGAATTAAAGAAACGAGAAAAATAGCATGAGTTGCATAAGACACAACACAAGCGGCAGCCCATTTTCTCAATTTTTTTCATTTTTCCTCTCTATCGACATCCATCTAGGCAGTGAAAAAATGCATGAAAGTGTTGTGGAAAATTAGACATACTAATGATCTATCATTGCTCAAACATGCAAAAAGATGAAAGACTTGAATATCTCAAAGTAGAAGTTGCTATGTACTGCTCAACAGGATTTATCATTTGAATAATTTTTTATGGCCAAAAGCGGCTTACTGCTTAAGCTGCTAGTAGCTTATTTTAATAATTTTTTACTTACCTTTTTTCTATTTTTCTATTGTAGTTAATAATCTTCTATATAGAGTATTTCAAACCATTTCAAATAGCTAAACAATGTTTCACTGAATAGCCAAGAAGTTTAGTTGGGTCATTTCTTCAAACACTTTGTCAGCCTTATTATATCAGAGGCAATTCTTCAAACATTTTGTCAGCATTCTCATATCAATGACCTTGGCAAACCCATCAGAAAGCAAACTAAAAAATACACACTATTGTAAAAGTTATACGAAAATTTTTAGCAATATAATCTGACCAATATCCAGAAATTTCCAAAATCACATATATTTTAAAAAATATAAATATTCTTTAATTGATTAGCTAACTCAGAAATCACCTCACCATGAGACCATGAGAATATTGGGGCTCCAAATCCGTGTATGAATCACTAGAATTATTCAAAAATTGATCTGACCCACCACCAATTGAACCAATTGAAGGATGAATGGATCTCCTAACAATGTTTCTAAAAGGACCTTTTCGTGTACTGTTGGAGGCAACCGTCGATTGAGGCTCGGTTGCGAATTTTTTTGAAAAGTATTCGATGAATTTCCTCTATATCGAGATAAAAAAAAAACTACTAATCTCAGATTTGTTTTTGTGTTTCTATTGAGTGAAGAAGAAAGAGAAGCAAGAAATCATTGTTAAGTTTGAGCAAGAAAGAGAGAGAGAGAAACCAGAGGAGAGAAAGAAAAAGAAAGTCGTGAAAGTGAGTCGCGTGAAGCAAAGCAACGTCCAATTTTCCTTTCCTCGCCAAATAAAGGAAATTGGTTAAATTAGTATAAACTTTTCCTTTCTATTTCTCTTTCCTCATCTTTTCCCTAGTTTCCCTAGTAACCAAACAAGAAAAATGACTTTCCTTCTATATTTTTTTTTTCACCCCAAAATCCTTGAACCAAACAAGCTGTTAGTCTATGAATTTGAAGTATTTGAACTTATTTTGAAATCTACACTATTTATACTATTTTATTATTGAAGAGGGCCAAATGTGTTTTGGTGTAGAAAAATATTTGGTATGTCATTTTTTTTGGTTTTTATCTTCTTTTTTTTTACCTTTCTTTTCTTAACTTCCCGTTTTTTTCTCTTTATGATCGTCTATATGAAAAGATAATAAACTACCAATTATCCCTGCATGCAATTTCCCACTACACTACCTCTATCTTTTATCCAAACTCTTACTAATATTCCATTCTACTATTAAAGCCCATAGTAAATCCCATGGTCATAACTTGCTTTTCTGGACGTTGGGGTGCTCTCCTGACTCTCTCTCTCTCTCTCTTGGTGCAAGTTAGCAGATTTGCTAACGTGCACTGTTGGCCGTGGCCAAAAGGAAGAAGGGCCCAGCAAAAACCACCATCGATCCAGTGACTATACCGACCTCAACCCTCCTGATTGCATCACCATCTGAGGATAGATTGAAGTCACACCAGCAGCAGCAATCGTTGAGTCAATCTGAATCTAGGGTGAATGATGTTGACAAACAAGGGTCGAATGAAGAGGGAAAGCTAGAAGAGATGCTGAAACAGGTACGGGATTGTGCGATTAACACTGAACAATTGGAGATTTTGCAATCGATCGACCTCTGTCGCAAGAAGGTTCAATGGCGGGAAGAAGAGGGGCTACCAAGTCCGATGCAGAATCCTATGGTACAGGCCACTTCTGATAATGTTTGGAGTAATTTTGATATCACAAAATTAAGAGGGGCTGGTTGTAAGCTCAGTTACATGGAACCTGAAGGACAAAATGGCCAACAAAGTGGGCCTATCTTAGAGGACGACATACAATCGGAGATTGACTGCTGGAGTTCTGTAGTGGTTCGTTATATACTTGGGGCCAACCCACCTTTTTCGGTGATCAATGGTTACATATGAAGAGTTTGGGGTAAGTTTGGCATTGATAAAATTTTAATGAAGCAAAATGGCACGTTCTTGGTGAGATTTCATTCTGTTGAAAGTAGGGAGAATGTACTGCAGTTAGGTGTGACACATTTTGATGGGAAACCCCTAATCCTAGCATCATAGACTGAAAATTATAATTACAACAAAAATCCTGTGGATAAAATACCTATGTGGTTTAGATTGGAGAACTTAGACTTCAAGTACTAGAGTAGTAAATCTTTGAGTACGATTGCAAGTCTGATAGGAACTCCTATAGTGGCTGACAAAATGACTATGAACAAAGAGAGGATACAATTTGCAAGATTACTGGTGGAGGTGGATACCAAAGCTATGCCTGATCAGATTTTATTTGAAAATGAAAAGGGTATTGTGCTGGAACAGAAAGTTTGCTATGAGTGGAAGCCTGTGCTATGTGAGTTCTGCAAAAATTATGGCCATGAAATGCAACAGTGTAAAAGGAGAAAAAACAAACAGATGTGGGTTCCTAAGGCTGCTCCAATCCATGGGGGACAAGGAGAAACAGGGCAGGAAAAAAACCAGGAAATGATCCGCACTAGTTCTGCAGAATCCAACAGTCCAAATCAGAGGGTCCAAAGGGAGAATGAATGGTGCACAATATCAAGGAGTGGACAGAGTAGAAAAGGGGAAACTAGTGGTGCAAAGGCTACTGAGCATGTACTTGAAAGTATTGAAATGGATGAATATCAGGTGGAACCGGGGTTAGTAACAGTTCAGGTTACTAATCCTGGATAACATTGGGGCATGGAATATTAGAGGGCTTAATCGCCCTGGTAAGCAGAGGGAAATACCAGTCCCCTGGAATAAATTTGGTTTGGGTATGCTTGGACTTTTGGAACATAAGATAAAGCAAGTAAACTATGAAAGAGTGTATAATAATATTGTTCATGGCTGGGGCAGCTATACTAACTATAATGCTAGTGCAAAAGGAAGGATTTGGATTATGTGGAAGAAGGAACTCTATGATCTTTCAGTGATTAAGTCTACTCCCCAACTTATTCACTGTAAAGGTTTTCATATAGCAACTCAGAAGCACCTTTTGATTTCCTTCGTGTATGCCTTGAATCACCAGCAGGAAAGGCAGTCTTTATGGGAAGATCTTAAAATGGCAGCAACAACTATTATTGATCCTTGGCTTATTCTAGGAGACTTTAATACTGTTCTAAGGGAGAATGACAGGATTGGTGGGGCCCCAGTCACTGTCCAAGAAACATTGGACTTTCAGGAGTGTCTTGACTCGTGTGAACTTGATGAAATGAGATGGAAAGGTCACTTATATACATGGAATAATTGCCATGAACCTGGGGATAAATTTTATTTGAAACTGGATAGAGTAATAGTGAACCATGAATGGTGCTTGCAATTCTCTAGTGCTGAAACACACTTTGTGGCAGCTGAGTCTCTGACCACACTCCCATGATAGTGAAGTTTCACTTGCCAAGACTGAAAAGAATAGTTGCTTTTAAATACTTCAACATGTGGGCTATAGCTTCACAGTTCAAGACAGTTGTGGAAGAGGCCTGGAGGGGAAGAGTTAGGGGAACTAGTATGTTTCAGGTGGTACAGAAACTGAGATAACTTAAAAGTAGACTGAAGCAACTAAATAAGAGTGAATTCAGTGATGTAACCAGGCAAGTAGATATGGCCAGAATCAAAGTGCAAGAAATTCAAGACACGTTCCAGGCAGATCCACTCAATGAGAGCATCCAAATGACAGAAAAAGAAGCCTTGACAGAGTTACATGCTAAGATTTGAGCTCTTGAGCAATTCTACCAGTAGAAATTAAAAGTTAATTGGATTAGCCTTGGGGATCAGAATACTAAATATTTTCATATGTTTTTGAAGAAAAGACAATACAAAAGCAGGGTAATAACAGTCACTGATGAGATTGGGCAGGAAGTGACAGAGTACAACAAGGTTATAGACCATTTCATTGATTTCTATAAGAATCTGTTGGGAACAAGGGGGGGTAGAAATAAGTCTGATCAATTAGTGTATGAAGCATGCCCTAGATTAAATGTGGAACAGCAACTAGGGATGATACAACCATTTAGCAGGGAAGATGTTAAGAAAGCCCTCTTTAGCATTAATAGCAATAAAAACCCTGGCCCTAATGGTTATGGGATTGATTTTTTTAAGAAAGCTTAGGGTATTGTGGGGGATGAGCATACCAATGCAGTGTTGAATTTTTTTGAAGATGGGCAATTATTGAAGCAAGTAAACAGCACCACTCTAGCTCTTATTCCTAAGGTTGACAATCCTACACAAGAAAGTGAATACAGACCAATTACCTACTGTAATACCACTTACAAGTGCATCTCCAAACTACTAACTGGTAGATTGGCTAACGTGCTACCCTCTCTGGTGAATGAGAATCAAGGAGTGTTTGTGAAAGGAGGGTCCCTCATTGACAATGTTCTCATTAGTGAAGAACTTATTAGGCTCTATAATAGGAAATCAGTCTCACCTAGATGCTTAATGAAGATAGATTTGAAAAAAGTGTATGATTCTGTTGAGTGGGCGTTCTTGAGGGAGATGATGGAAGGTTACAGATTTCCACAAAAGTTTACAAACTGGGTAATGGAATGTGTTAGTACTGTTAGCTTCACCTTATCTATTAATGGATAGAATCATGGTTTTTTTCAGGGAGAGAGAGAGATCAGACAGGGGGACCTTATTTCCTCTCTATTATTTGTTCTTGTTATGGAATTTTTGACAAGAAGTTTGAGACTTGCTGCAATGCACAACTCATTTAGATTCCACCCTGCCTGCAAGTCCCTAAAACTGACAAATATTTGCTTTGCAGACGACTTGATGTTGTTTTGCAAAGCCTCTTTCCATTCGATGAATACATTGTGGGAGCAATTCAGGAAGTTTTCTACCACTACAGGGTTATATGCTAATCAGGGAAAATCTAGCATCTATGTAAGAGGGGTTTAAAGCAAAGCTTGATTGATTTAACTGGCTTCAGAGATGGAGAGTTTCCATTTCGATACTTGGGGGTTCCTCTGTCACCTACCAAGTGGTCTAAAACGGATTGTCAAGGCATTGTGGATAAAATGGCAGCAAGGCTTACCAGCTGGGCTACTAGGAATGTCTCCTATGCAAGTAGAACTCAATTAATTAACTCAGTGCTAATGTCTTTACATGTATACTGGTCGTCTGTGTTCCTGCTGCCCCAGTCTGTGATAAAGCAAATAGAGCAAAAATTTAGAGATTTTCTTTGGGGAAAATAAAAAAGGGCTCTCATCAGCTGGGAAAATGTGTGTGTACATAAGAAGTTTGCAGGGTTAAGTGTGAAAAATTGCAAAATCTGGAATATAGCTGCCATTGGAAAACAAGTATGGGCCTTATCGCAGAAAAAGGATACTTTATGGGTGAAGTGGATAAGTACTGTTGACTTAAAAGATGCTGAGTTTTGGGACTACTCTGCTCCCCTGGATAGTAGTTGGACCTGGAAGAAGGTTAATTTTGTCAAGCTGAAATTAAAGGATAGATTTAATCAAAACAGATGGGTTGTTGAGAAGTCAGGTGTGTATATACTATCAAGAGTGCATATGACTTGTTGCAAGGCGCCAAAGACAAATTTTAGGGAGCCCAAATTGCTTGGAACAAGCTCAATATTCCTAAGCATGCTTTCATTTTGTGGTTAGCTCTCCACAGAAGACTTCAAACAAGAGAGAGGTTGGGTAAGTTTCTGGTACTTTCTGATTGTAACTGTCTGTTGTGTGGCTGCGTTGTAGAATATGTGGAGCACTTATTTTTTTGTTTGTGGTTGGCTTAAACCAATAGTTCATGCTATTATGAGTTGGTTGAATGTGAGAAGATGCCCTAAATATTTCAAAAGATGGATCAGGTGGCTCAGGTTCGCTTTTAGAAGGTGGAAATTTAAACAAAAAGTTTTGATTGCTGCTATGGTTGGAGTTATGTATAAAATATGGGAAGAACGAAATCGCAGACTATTTATCCAAAAGGAATGTGTGGCCTCAGTCATTGTTGGTAGTTTGAAGAGGGAGTTTTGCGTTCGATTTGGAGAGTACAAAGTGAAAAAATTAAACAATAGAGATAGAATATACCTTGAAGAGATTTTACATTCATTTTTGTATACCTGTAACTGAGTTAGCTTCTTTTGACACACATGAGCAATAGGTGATGATGTTTAGATGTGTGATGCCTTGTTGTAAAATTTGTTTGTTGGTAATGAAATTGCTTACTTTACACCAAAAAAATAAAAAAAAATCCCATGGTCCGAAAATCACATTATCCACAATTTTCGAATGTATCTATCAAAAAAGGGCATATCAATCTGGTATAGGGCCGCAGTAAATGACATAGCTTCCTCTTCAATTTTTGTTTCTATTTGTTACCATAGCACAAAAATATGTACAAATCGCATTACCTTCCTATATGATTTTACTTTTGTTTTTGAAATAAGAAAAAACATTACACAACATGTATTTGTTTTAGCGGCAGAAGGTTGTAGACAATCCATGAAGGAAAAAAAAAAGGTTGGGATGAAAACAAAATGAGTAAGGGTGGTGGACAAAATTGATAGAAACATAGTAGAGTAAAGAAAAAGGCAAAAAAATAAGATGAAAAAGCCACACTGGGAAGAATGAGTAGAAGCAATACAAAGAAGGAAAGGTTAGGGCAATTCTAATATTCATATTTTGTGCATAACTTATAATTTTCTAAGTTTCAATTTTTTAAGAGAATAATTATTCAATTACAGTTGGGACGTATTTTATAAATATATTCAAAGAAAAACATATTCATCGAAGTATGCAACCACCTACTACAATATATTGAAGAAAAATTGGATATTTAATGACTAGTGACTTTTTACTATCTTTGATATTAAAGTAATTACTTGAATTTTTCGTTGATTATCTTTTTGCACACACATAGAGTGTGCCTCTACCGACTAGTTTGAATTGCTTTCTTGAGCGGTTCTTCTTTTGGCACTTCTTTTTCCAGTTTTTCATGCCAATGGGAAGATTTGATCCCAATATCTATTTTGATATTATACACGTAAATACGGTGTGTGTATATATATATATACACACACATTAATGTTTGATGTATAAAATATAGATGTGTATGTATACATTAATATATTAATAATATATGTACGGAATATATATTCAATATACATGTTAAACTAAATAGATATACCCATCATATAAAAGGTGGGATAATTGCATCTAACGTCCTTTGAACTATAAACAATTGACATCCACATCCCTTACTTGTGAATTATATATATTGACATGAACCTTCCCTTCTTCAAATTTTTCATTAAATTTATTAACTAAAGACCAAATTGCTAAAAATGTTTAAATATACTGCATTCTTTGTTGGAAAATAAAAAATCGTTAAAATATCATTAAATGACAATTTTAATGATTACAAAAAAAAAAAAAATCACTCAAAATTAAAATTTCTAACTCTAGCCATTAATTAATCAAGAAAACCCCGGATACGTTAGTTCTTAAGTTGAAGTACTAAAGAGCGAATATTAAAAAATTAATTTATGACTATTGTATAAATAAACTATAAATTAATGAAAACATATAACTCAAAAAGTAGCAAAGCAATGCGTACATATATAATCATGAATTAGACGTAGTTACCTGAAAAAGGAAAAAAACCCAAAGTATCACACTAAATCCTCAATTCTGAATATAAAATAATACTAAATATAATGTGAAAAGAATAATTAATAAATTGATTCAATATAGCAGTAGAAATTTAAAAGTGATCTAACAAATAGTCATAACATAAGTAAAATAATAAATACTTGTCTATGATAAATTATTGACAAAGTTATGAAAGATCATACATAGTTATATATATCATTTATTGTTTACGGATTTCAGAGTTATTTCTAAATTCTTCATTTTGTATGCTTATTATTTTGTTTCTTACAAAGTCATTTTATGGCTTTTTTTTTATAGTTTTTCATTCAATTAAACTTTTTTAGATCAAATACAAAGGGTATTATAGTCTTTCGATAGTGTTAGGTGCTGTAACATTGGGATCTAATCCCGAGCCAATCACGATGTGCCGCATGTAGGTTAAAATTGGTTGAGTAAGTTAAATGACAGTTGGTTAGTTAGAAATAGCTAAAGATATTTTTGAGATATTTTGAGGTGTTTGGGCAAGGATTAAAATGTATAAATAGGGGCGATTATGGAAGGCAAAGGCATCTGAATTCATCATTTTGTTGTTCCATCCTTGCTTCCAACCTATGCGAATGTGCAGTTGTCTCACCTAATTGTTGCTCGATTTGATGCATTCTTCCATTAATATCCATCCTCGTATAGCATTCGTACTCCCAAAAATCTCCACTCTGATGGCCAATTGTTATGCTCAAATTAGTGTATCGAGCTAAATTTCTAATTAAGAAATCAAAGAGTGCTGTAATTCAAAAAAGAGAGAGAAAAGGAAGCTAATTTGCAAGAAAACTAAGGCTTTGTATGTTTAGGAAGCCAATCGTTTCATCATTTCAATCACTTCACAATCTTTTATCATTAATTACACTATCTCACTATCCAACTCATTCTCTTTCTTACTTTTATCATATCTTATATAATAAAAATTCATATATAAATTTTCCAAACATTTCCATTATTATTATTATTAAATAATATTTAATAATATATAATTCAAATTATGTCATAAAAAGATATTTATAAAAAACGTACATTACGTCTATGTAAATAGATATATGCATATATATTCATTGTATAACCAACATATACATATACCTATTATTATATACATATATAACAATATATATATACTTATATAGGGGTGTGTAGAGTTCAGTTATCCTCCCTAACCCAACCAAAAATCAAAAATTCGGTCAAAACCTATATCGAACAGAAAATTTTGGCTCGGTATTCGATTTTTTTCTTTTTTTGAAAATTTCGGTTATTCGTTTCAGATTCAATTTTCAGGTACGGTTCAATTAACCGAAAAACGAAATCTATATATATATATATATATATATATATATATATATATATTTTACAATAAAAATATAAAATCTAAAAATAGTGGAATGAAAACGTTGCATGTAACTAACACTTTTTTAGCAGATTTTATTCAAAAACAAAGAGGAAAAAGCCCTAAAATTGCACAGCAGATTCAATCTGCCCCTTCGTGGGTTTTTTTTTTTGATAAATGAATTAAATAGAAATAAGGATAACAACAACAAACCAAAGTCTCCCACTTTAGCAGTGGTTAAACATCTAAACATGACAAAATATTACATAAATCATTAAAAATGATTCTCTAAATTCTTTGTTGAACTTCAAATCCTTTTATCCAAATTACTCAAATATAATGTGATTTAAAGATTTTCAAAGGAAATGAATTTGTTGTTTCTCACTAGATATGATTATGTCGTACTTTACTAAGTATTAAAGTTGAAGTAAAAAAAAAAATTACAATTAAGAGGTTTTAAGTTCAACTTCCAAATAAATGTGAGATAATTGGAGGGGCGTAAACAAGTTGAAGTCGAGCCGAGCTTTATGAAATTTTTAGGCTTGAGCTTGAACACGCCGAGTCTAATTTTTTGAGACTCGAACTCAAGCTCGAAGTAGATGAGTTAAGCTTATTTATTATTTCATTTTAATAATTTCGTTGGTTGTTTATCCATTTCAAGATATACTCATTTTAGCTTCTTAATATTCAAATAAATCCGACTAAATCTCAATAGTTTTATTTTGATACTAATGTGGTACTTAATGTGAAAATTTGCAATCCCAAAAAGAATGTGAAAATTGCAAAATTTAGTCTAACAATTAGATCAATTAAAAAACTCATTATTGATTGTACAATAAAAATTTCATATATTTTCTATTACACATTTCATTAGTGATTCAAAATTTATTTTTTTGATAAAACCATAATGATTCATTAATGCTCTGCTCGGCCCAATTTTTGTTGAACAGAATCACGAACAAATCGAAAATGCAACAAAAGGATGAGGAATATTTCGATGTGAGAATTAACTCTATCTTTAACACGAAATTATCCCGACTATAGGTGGTACCGGCCTTGACAAAACGTGTCACAAAATAAATACAATGAAAACTTTCTGAAAATTGAACCATTTCAATATCAGAAACAACGAACTTTTATTATCAGCTGAACTCTCGAGAGGAGAAGAAGATATGAAGAACACAAGAGCACAAGAGAGGATTTGTGATTGTGTTGGTGTGTTTTTCCAAGCTGCTGGAGGAGGCCTTTTATAGGCTCCAAAATCAGACAAATTAAATACGAGAAATAAATTGGCCAGCTGAAAATGCAGCTCAAGTTCGAACTTGGGCACCTTCAAGTTCAAACTTGAAGTAAAAATGATTTCAGGTGTAAAGACAGTTGAAACGCTTGAACAGTTTCAAATCTTCTTCTAGAAGGGGTCTAAATTCGAACTTGAGGACTCCAAGTTCGAATTTAAGACTTTCTAGAAGGCCAATTCAAAAATCGAAAGGAAACGTGGCCAACGTTTGATTTCAATTTCGTATTTAACATGTTTGATTTTCTTGTTGGACTTTCTAAAGAGACCCAATTAAATTTTGTCCAAAAAGATTAATTGAGAAGCCCAAGCCTGGACCCGCTCCACGACCCGATTCAGTCTGGGCGGGCGGCGGCGGGGCACACGTGTGTAGTGAAATGGGTCATGGCTAGGTCCTCCCCCTCACAAAAGCCACAAAGGTGAGATGACCCAAAAAGCTAACCCTTTACTTTAAGGTAAGGACTTATAAACTCAATTCAATTGTGGTTTATGTCCAATGTAGGATACATCCTTTCAAACAGACAAACACCATACTTTAGCACTTAATTTCTCATTCGTTACAAATCGAATTTGAGAAATTCGAAATGCTAAACTCATCTACTCGGAACGTAGATTAATATTATCCAATAATATTTAGTATCCCGGATACTCACGGTGTTCGAATTTCGTAGCAATACAAAGGAAAATCAATGAAGATTAGATTTCCCCCGTCTCAGATTATATAGTAAATATCAATTTTAATAATTTTACAAATGTGGCATGAATTATGCATTTACATGTTTAGATTTAGCACTTCCTTTGTCTGACAGCGTAGAAGCACTTTCATTGCCGTTTTCTCTCTCCTTTTTTTTTTAAATGTATTCTTTATTTTATTATATATAAAATATACATAATCCATAATACTATTTACCAAAAATATTATTCTAATATCTTTTTCCTATCATCATTACATTCATACTAACTCAATCATTTCATTATCAAATCGTAATAAAAACTAATTTTATATCACATCTACACCACTTTTAATTATTTTCTAAAAAAACAACCAACCAAACAAAAAAAATCAATATTTTCACACGAATTTCTATAATACACATTCTCTCAAAAAAACTCATAATTCATTTTCGAAAACACAACCATATAAAGCCTAAGAATTTTATTAATATGGATTCAGATGCATTTCCCTTCAATAATGACCCCCTCTTTTTCATTTTAATCCCCGCCCAAACACCTCAAAATATCTCAAACATAACTATCATTTAACTAACTCTACTAACCAACCCTACACGCATCATATCGTGATTGACTCGGCGTTTGATCACCCAGTGTAACCAATCAGCCCATTTAATCAAAATATCTCAAACATATATCCATCTATTATTTAACTAACTCTGCTAACTAACCCTACACGCGGCACATCGTGATTGACTCGGCATTCGATTCTGCGTTGTAAACCCAATTAGCCCATTTAATATGCTGCCTTCAATACGACCCCGTTTTGGCTTCATAGTCGTCGTTCTTTTACTTAAGAGAGCGCTGCACCTCTCTTTTACAACTTTGAATCGGTTATTTCTGGTCACCCTCTTGAATCATTTCCTAACATTTAGGCTTTATATGGTACTAGACACACGGGCGAATTTAAGATTGAGGTCGAAGGTCAGATACCAAAATAACTTTTACTCCTTAAAATGAGAAATAGATAAGAAAGTTGACTTTTCTAGAGCTTGTGCAAATGTCTTCTTTGCCCTTTCAGTGATTTAAAACAAAAGTACAATTTAAAAAAATGCTAAATGAGGGATTCGAACCCTAGTAGCAAATAATTCAAGCTGGCAATAAACCAACATAGCAAACCAAAGCATGTGTGATATTGTGCAATAAAATTAAAAAATATAGTTATATTATACGCGCTCGTGCTCCCGTTCTCAATTTTCTTCTCCTGATTTTTGTCGCTCTACCGCTCTACGCTTTATGTGACTTAGCTTCCAATATTTTAATATCTAAATATTCAAAAGAAATAAGATTAAAAGCGTAAAAATGTATTCAAGATTATAACAAAGGTCAACTATAAGATGCTTTAATAGGAGACTTGAACCATGTATGCATAATTGCAGTGGCAGCCTACAATGCACCATTGTTAATGATTTGCGGCTCAAACAATTGGACAATTTAATAGGAGACTTGAACTATATATTCATAATTTGGGTGGAAGCCTACAATGCAACATTGTTAATGATTTGAGGCTCAAACAATTAGACAAAATGCACTTTATTGCTCTAGGAGCTAAAGTAACACAATCAACTTAAAGGTGTTGAGGGAATTGCACAGGTTTCACACCCACTTTACCAATGTAAAGAAACAATTTACAAGAACCATCTAAGTGTGCACAGGTTTCATATTGGCTTGGTTCATACTAAATTGCTACTTATTTCCCAAGTTTGAAAGTAAATTAAAAAGAGAAGTAATATATATATATAGGGTCAAGATCTAATACACACCCTATATTAGATAAGATATAAGACTCAATCTACACCATTGGATCCATTAAATCCAACTGTCCAAAAAAGAAGCAAAAATAGGTGAGAAAATTGATTCCAATTGGGGTCAGGGGTATCATAGTCAATTGGCCTCAATATACAGTATCCTCCTACCAAAAAAAATGGCACAAAATCTCCCCTAAAATCTCTCAAATAAACACACAAAATCTCCCCTACAATCTCTCAATTTGTTACCAAAATTAATTCGGTCAAATTACAGTAGCATATTCTATGATCGTAAATTAAAACCAATTTTCCAGAAGAAGAAAAAAAAATCAAGAATAATAAAACGTGAAATTGAATTATTACTGAAAAGGTCAAATACAGAATAAGATTTGATGATTCTGAGATAGGTAGAAGCAGCTGAATACTTTTGCTACAGCAAAAAGTCTTAAATGGGAGTAATTAAAACTGAATTGAGAATTGCAGCAGGAAGTGAAATAAATAGCAAATGAGAGTGACAGAGAGAGGAGTGTGATGCTGTATATTGTTAAATTAATTGGTGTATTATAACTGTATGATGTATACACATATTGTATAATTGATTATAAAATACTGTATAATGGGTTATAATATATTGTATAGTGGTTTATAAGATGCTGTATAATGGTTTGAAGTCACTAATTGTATGTTACTAATTACACACAGTATATCACCATTATATTTACTGTATATTTATTTATTAACTATTGTATAATAGATTAATTAGCTATTGTATAATGTTTATTAACTATTGTATTCAATGTATAAAGGGTTATATTAACATACCAGTTCACTTTCCTGAGGCTGTTCTCTGTTTTGAGGTTTACCATAACAAGAAAACGTGGATGAGGGTAAATTGCTACTCATTCATTGGCACCTCAAAATATACAAGAAGTTGAATCAACATCTCTGTTTTCTAACTACTGATCTCTTTATAACTTTTGTAGACACAAGAATTTCTGGTTCTAGGACGGCAATTTTTGACTGAAGTAAGAAACAAAATATATTGTTTAACAGATGAGATAATGAAGAAGGCGGGGCAATACGATCCTTCTGGATACTTCTTAATAGAAGTAAATTTCTGCCCTCACTAGAAATCCCAGCTCGTCATCTCTCCCCTAAAGTAAGACCCATTACTAATTCAATAGAAATGTGTTTGCAGGATGTATATTGGTTTATATGATACTGTATACTAGATTATAAGATACTGGATGATGGTTTATAAGATTGTAACTGTATGATGTATAAACACAACCTGTATAATGGGTTATAAGATATTGTATAATGTGTTATAACATACTGTATAGTTGTTTATAAGATACTGTATAATGGTTTGAAATAACTAATTGTATATGACTAATCATACACTGTATATTACCGTTGTATTTACTGTATAATGATTTATAAGCTATTGTATGATAGTTTAAAATTACTAATATAATGGGCCACAGTTATTCACTTACAGTTATTAGTGTTCCCTTGGAAATAATTATTCTGATAGTTAGCAGTTGGGGTGGGTAAATGAGAATAGAGTTGAAAATAATTATTCTGATAGTTTAGTAGTTGGGGTGGGTAAATTGACGATGATGGTGAGTTGGCGTTGATGATGAATCGATCTTGATGATTAATTCCACTTTATGATGAATAATGTAATTGTAATTGGAAAGATTTATGTTGTTCGAACTGATTGAATTGTTCTGTGTGAACTGATAATTTTTAATGAGATGATGAATAATGTAATTGGAATTGGAATTGGAATTGGAAAGATTTATTATAATTGGAAAGAAAAAATGAATTGGGGATAAAAGAATCTGTTATAGCCTAATTCGTGGGATTTGATTTTGATCCTGCATGATATTTGCATGAGTTTGTTACGTTTCATTGACTAAAATACCCCTGCCATCATTAAAAATAATTATACAAACTGAAAAGGTATTTAAATTTGGACCTTAGGATCAAATGGTATTAATGGTGTAGATTGAGTCTTATATCTTATCTAATGTGAAGGTATGTATTTGATCCATACCCTATATATATATATATATATATATATATATATATAAATATAAAACTTGTCACGTTATTCATCAAAAAGGAAGAAGAGAAAGAAAAATGGTCAAAGGTACACCTTGGGGTAAAGCACCAACCTCATGTGCTCACCGGGCGCCACCTCTGATCTAGCGGACGCAACACTGGCGAATGCAACACCTGCATAATCACCGCAACATTCTTGGAAAGTGCTTGTTCCTGAAACTGTTTGCATATCATATTCTGCTTTTCTTCGTCCCATAGGGGCACTGCCTTTGTCCAAGAGAAGGGACATATGCTGATATACATCCGTTCAAGGATAGCAGCAGTTTTAAGAATGTATAAAGCAAAATCGACCTCATTCTTTGATCCGCCAAAGCTACAAAACTCCACTTCCTTCAACTGGGAATGATGTACACCACTCCCTTTAGCCACTCTTTGTCCGTCAAAAGCCGCTCTTGTTGTCTACAACCACATCAAAAATCCAAGCAATGTCTAAAGACTTGTGTACATAAATTAATGATGTAGAACAAGAAGCTCATTAATTTTGAGATTTTCTATGATGTAAAAAAAATTGTAACTTTTGATCTGGGAGGGTTATGTGGCACATTACATATGCACGTTTGAAGTCTTTTCTGGGTTTTCGTCATGTTCAACAACATAGTTGTTTATATTTATATCCCAAATCAAAATTAAGTCCTTTTAATCACTTTCAGACCACATTTCATTTTTTTCTTATTCGGGGACAAATTTTAGCAATTATTTTTATTATAGTTTAATCCTAGTCCTATTTGATATTAGTTAGAAAAATCCTATTAATTATATATTAAGGTTAGAAGAGTTTCAATCCTTCTAGCAGTAGGAAGTGTGCTTTATAAATATAAACTTTCCAGGTTGTTATTATTATTATTATTATGATCATGATCATGATCATGATCCTCATCATCATCATCATCATCATCATCCCACAATCAACATAAATTGAATATTTTGTTTTCGATCTTCGATTTCTTGAAATATTTGAAGGTAGAGAAGATGTGTTCTTCAATCTTTCAAAATCATAGCTCTCGCTCCGTCATAAATATGTAAACAACTTTTGAGTTAAAAGAACTAACCACTAAATAAAACTTTTGTAGAACGGGGCACGCATCGAAGAACAAGCTGATTTTTTGTAAATCAAACTCATGATCCGAAGAAACATACAGAACTAGCTCCTTGAGGTTGCTGAGTGTGTTAATTACACCCGGTATTTTGTCTAGGCCCTGCAAAACGAATCAAATAGACCAATCCATTATATTTACTAATATCAAACGAGTTCTATATAAAATGAATATTGACAAGAAATTCCCAAACCTGATAGTACTTGGCACCAGTAATAAAAGACAAGCGCTTAAGCTGATGCAAATCCTTAGTAAGTTCACCAAATACATAGGGAATCGCATTGTCTCCATATAAACCGATAGATAAATTTTGCAGCAGCGGCACATGATCGAAAACTATTTCCGACATTTTGGAATCCGAATATTTAAAAGTAATAAGATTCGTGGCATGGAGATTTATTTCTTCAAGATTTTCACAGAGTTCAATCATAAGAAAATCTAATAGGAGATTTGAACCATGGATGCCTAATTTGGGTGGAAGCCTACAGTACAACATTGTTAATGATTTGAGGCTCAAACAATTGGACAAAATGCATTCTACTGCTCCATGCGCCAAACTAACACAATGCAACTTAAGGGTGTTGAGGGAATTGCACGAGTTCTCAAATGTCGACTTTTTCACGAAAAACCCCCCCAACCGTAGATATTTCAAAGACGGTGTTTCAGAAAGCAATTGATGACAAGGAAAAGTAGGACCCTTATTAGAGGACACAGGGCATACAGGGAAGCAAGAGTATGAAAGGTTAAGTTGTTCCACGCCCACTTTACTAAAGTAACGAAACAATTTACAATAACTATCCAAAAAAAATCTAGGAGAACAACACAACAACTCGAAGGAGGTAATCTTAGAACCGGAATGAAGTTGTAAAAAGGTATATACTCCTTCCAAAAACTTTTGCTGCAACATCCAAAATTTTTGCTCGTCGCAATCTATGACACCAAACCCAAGCATGTGGCAGCAATGAAACCTAACTCGATTGGTAAATTTGTAAAGATTTCTCCATCTCCTTGACAAAATGCTTGTCTTAACAGCGTCTTGAGTAGGTAATTGTGAGATAATTAAACAGAGAACATCATCGGGCAATCGACTAAGTCCATCTTCCATCTCCTTAATAACAGCATCGAATTCAAGTCAGTTGAAATAATTAGAAAGACTATGAGTGCATAAAACTAAAACAAGTAACCACTGAACCTATCAATCCATGATTGATAAGAGAACATTAACTATGTAGCTAACACACTCACACTCAAGAGAGAGAAAGAGAGAGAGCCTAAGCTAGCTGCAAATAGGTATAAGATAAGAATTTCTCAAAAAAGAAGTTGAAAGTACCTCAACTGAACATTCTGATTCAGTCTTTGACGGTGAACGTCTTGTGCGAAACAACAAAAAACATGTGATTCCCGCAAGTGCCAGAAATGGCAAATCCATGTGCTTACAATTGATAGATGGTACTAAAAAACAAAAAACAATTAGGGTTTGTATTTTGACTTGTTCATCTTTAGCAATGGAAACAAAATTAGGAGAGACAAAAGATGCAAAAAATCTCCATTTTTACTGAGAGAATTGCAATTTTGAGGATAATTTGATTAATTTCTTTAAAGAAATAGTTTTACATGCTAATTTGCAACAAAACTTACAGGGTAGACTTCTGTAAGTCTTGTATAGTTAATTGGATTAAACCACAATGTTCCGTATTTACAAGACGGATACACTCGCATCCAAACAAAATGATGTCTTTTGCACAAAAATATTCCATCTTTTGCGGTATAGAACAAAATATAAGTAAACTTAAGTAATGCTTACCACTGAATCCCCAGATCTTTAAATTATGAATAATTAGCTGGAGAAGAATGCAAAGAGCACGATTCCTTATTCAGCTCTAGTTCTTTTTCTCTTTCTGTGGGAAATACATAAATTTTATAAGTATAAGAAATAAATCAAACGCAAGGACGGCAACGGACAGGTTTAGCTGGACCCAGGACCAGCCGGACTTACTCGTGACCGGCTAACTTGTGACTGGACCCTGGACCTGCCCACCCTGACTCTTGTCAAGACTCGTCCCCTCTTTTCAATAAAGGGCTGCAACTAAGCTATCCCATTATTGATTTCCAAACAAAGTGAACATAATCAATAAATATTCCTATTATAAGTATAATCTGACCTCTCAACTGAATTTTAAGCCGCCGGAGAAGAGCGAGCTGAATCCTTAACTCGTGACAACCAGCAGTGCCAATTTCATCAACTACTGAATGACGAGTATTAACTCCTTCCCGTTGATTATAAAACACAATCAATTTCACCTATTACTAGATGCATTAAGTGTATGAACTAGCATTTGCGTTCATTTAGATCTTCTGAAGCTGAATTCAATCAATAATTCATAAGGACCAGAAGAAACATTTCAGAAACTGCACTTTCATAATTGAGGTTAACAATATATACTTATCTAGAAGTTATTGGACTTCATTGTTGCAAAAGGCAAGATTATCGATGAAAAAGCGAGAAGCCAGAATTTGGAATCTGATACAAACTCTAATCCACCTGCCACGTCATGGGTCAAGAGTCAAACATATCCCCGGGAGGTTGGCTGATTACGTACTTTAGATGTAGGGAAGATTTAGTACCATTTAATTTTTATTCAGATTACCTAAAGGAGATGGGCACTACGCCATCACCCATAGAATTAGGAGTAGTGGTTGTGAATTCTAGTTTTTCCCTTTCACGTTGTTTAGCAGATAGATATATTAGCAATTGTAATTTGTCAGTTGAATTTTTAGGAATTATCAATCAAGTTTTCATCTTCCTCATTTCTTCTGTCTAATCTCTTTTCTTATCTGGAGATCTCCCCTCTCGAAGCGGGACAATCGTTACATTGGTGCTTTCATTGCCATGCCTCGTTGGAAGCCCGCCGACGACGTCAACACCCTTCAAGATGTCGTCAACACCCTACAAACAACTACCGCTAGCCACGACGCCTCCATCGCTGAATTACTTCAATCCTCCAACTCTACACAAGCCGCCATGAACGCTCTTTCCGACAGTACTCAAAATTCCATTGCCTCCCTCACTAAAACCATGAACGAAATCCTCGTTTCAGTCGCCCGGTTACAAAAACAGCCTAAAACGCCCTCCTCCTCTTATCCAAACCATCCAGCCCACCAGACTCCTTCCATTCTCGGCCAAACACCCCTCTTCCAACAAAACCAACCCCTCGCCACTTTTGCTCCTCGACCAATCCGCCTCGAGCTCACCCAATTCGACGGTTCCTCACCATTGGATTGGATTCTCCAAACCGAACGCTACCTTACACTTCACAACGTCGCTGAAAACGACAAAATCGATTTGGTGTCTTTTTTTCTCGTCGGACCGGCCCTTAGTTGGTTCAATTGGATGGCACGAAATCAACAACTTACCACTTGGAGCGCCTTCACTAGCGCCCTTGAAACACGTTTTGGCTCGTCCTCGTACATCAACCACGAAGCTTCCTTATTCAAACTCAATCAACACTCCACCGTCTCTGCCTATCAAACAGAATTTGAAAACCTCTCCAACCGAGTTCACGGGCTCTCCGACCACCACCTTCTCAACTGTTTTCTTTCAGGGCTCAAACCCGAAATTCAAAAAGAACTTCAACTCCTCAAACCACAGTCGACAACTAATGCAATTGACCTAGCCAAATTAGTCGAGGACAAACTATCCGATCAGCGTCGTGTCACACCCCGTTGGCCTCCCCGTACCCCTACTACAATATTGCACCAACCTGCTCACACTCCACCCACACCATCTGCTGCTCTTCTACCTTGCCCAGCCGTCCCACCAACTCCACCATTTCGTCGTCTTCCACCCCATGAATTACAAGCACTCCGAGACAAAGGGCTTTGTTTTTCGTGCGACGAAAAGTACACCCCGGGTCACAAATGCAAATCCCACAGTTTGATGTTGTTATGGGACGACTCGCCCGACCCCTTTGCCCTCTCACCTACCCTAATCGACGACCGGTATGAACCACCCGAACCCAATTCCACGCTCATAACCATCTCTCACTCATCTTATACCGGCCAACATGAACCTAATACCCTTCGTTTTCCCGCCACAATAAACAATCACCAAGTCATCGTGCTAGTTGACAGTGGTAGCACCAACAACTTCATCAACACCCGCCTCATTCACCACCTCAGTGTTCCACTCCACCCTTGTCCACGGTTTACTGTCACCGTCGGTAATGGCGAACAACTCCACTGTTACACTTCTGCAAAACAGGTGCCTCTCACTATCCAAGAACACACATTCACCGTCGACTTCTTTGCTTTACCAATCCACGGATGTGAAGTCGTTCTCGGTGTCCAATGGCTACAAACACTTGGACCCGTCATCACGGACCACCTCTAACTCACCATGTCCTTCTCCCACAAAACACTTCCCATCACTCTCTACGGTTTAACCAAAACAGCCATGGAGGTTATCAACCGGCGTTCCCTTCATCACTCCATCAATACTAACTCTGTCATTGGCATTAGTCAATTTTGGCTAGCTACTGCCTCCAACAGCCCCATTCATACCATACCACCCGATTTTCAACCCCTTCTTGATAAATTTTCCCACATCTTCACCATACCCCACGGACTATCCCCCCGCCGCCCACATGATCATCACATCCATTTACTTCCCGGTACGCCCCTGGTTAACGTCCGCCCTTATCGCTATCCACATTACCAAAAAACCGAAATGGCCAACCTTGTCTCCGAGATGTTACAAAACGAGATCATCCGCTCCAGCACAAGCCCATTTTCCAGCCCCGCCCTCCTCGTTAAAAAGAAAGATGGCTCATGGCGCTTTTGCGTCGACTACCGCGCCCTCAACGCCGTCAC
This sequence comes from Buddleja alternifolia, assembly GCA_019426215.1. Taxonomy (NCBI): domain Eukaryota; kingdom Viridiplantae; phylum Streptophyta; class Magnoliopsida; order Lamiales; family Scrophulariaceae; genus Buddleja; species Buddleja alternifolia. The sequence goes on from CM033395.1 coordinate 4,942,489, forward strand.
AGTCAAAGATAAATTCCCAATTCCAACGGTCGACGAGTTGTTGGATGAACTTCACGGCGCCACGGTTTTCTCGAAATTGGATTTAAGCTCCGAGTACTTCCAAATTCGCGTTCATCCGCGCGACATTCCAAAAACAGCCTTTCGCACAATGGATGGCCATTACGAATTCCTCGTGATGCCTTTCGGACTCTCCAACGCCCCCTCCACGTTCCAAGCCGCAATGAATGATCTATTCCACCCCCACCTCCGCAAATTCGTCCTCGTTTTCTTCGATGATGTGCTTATCTACAGCCCCGATTCCCAATCCCACATTCAACATCTCCACACCGTACTCCAATTGCTCTCTCAACACCACTATTACGCAAAACTCACCAAATGCACATTCGGGCAGCCATCCATCGACTATTTGGGTCACGTAATCTCCCACCAAGGAGTCGGTACTGACCCCTCCAAAATTGAAGCGGTCCTTCAGTGGCCCATTCCGAAAACTCTCACGGCTTTGCGCGGCTTCCTTGGACTCACCGGATATTACCGCAAGTTTGTCCGGAATTATGCTTCCATTGCCGCCCCCTTGACTGATTTGTTAAAAAAAGGGTCTTTCGAATGGTCCACTTCCGCCACCACAGCCTTTGCCGCCCTTAAACACGCCTTAACCACCGCCCCTCTCTTGTCTTTGCCGGATTTTTCTCAAACGTTCGTCATTGAAACCGACGCCTCCGACGAAGCTCTCGGTGCCGTCCTTTCCCAATCTGGCCACCCCATCACCTATTTCAGCAAGAAAATACCACCCAAATTCAAAGGGGCCTCCGCCTACTCCAAGGAGATGATGGCCATCACCTCGGCGGTGGCTAAATGGCGTCCATATCTCCTTGGCCGCCGGTTTATCATCCGCACAGACCACAAAAGCCTCCGCACGCTGGATCTCCAAACGGTGCAAACTCCCGAACAACAAACCTGGGTGACGAAACTTCTCGGATTCGACTACGAGATCGTTTACAAACCCGGTTCCGAGAATACTGCCGCCGATGCTCTTTCCCGTCGGACTTTCTTGGAAATGTCGCACCTCTCTTCTCCCAAATTCCAGTACCTGGCCGCACTCCAAGAGTTTTGGGCAAATCCTCATACAGGCCAACCAATTTTACACAATCTGACCCAAGGCAAACTAGCCCACTACTATAAATTCAGCAATTGACTTTTATTCTATAAGGGGCGCCTGTTCATTCATCCACAAATGGGCCTACACCTCCAGCTCATCCATGAGTTTCACTCCAGCCCAATGGGCGGCCACTCCGGAGTAAAGGCTACCTTAGCCCGTATCACAGCAAACTTTTACTGGCCCAATCTTAGACAATCAGTCCAGCACTTTATCAAAAATTGCACCACCTGCGCCCAAGTCAAATACTCCACCTCCCCACCCGTCGGGCTTCTCCAGCCACTTCCTATTCCAGCTGCCGTTTGGGACGACATAGCCATGGATTTCATCACCGGGCTTCCGTCATCTCATGGGTTCTCTACCATATGGGTAATTATTGACCGTCTCACTAAATACGCTCATTTCGTCCCTCTACCAGCCGACATCAATGCCGCCAAGCTCGCCGCCATCTTCTTTGCCCACGTCGGAAAATTGCATGGAATACCAAAAAGCATCGTCTCTGATCGCGATAAAATCTTTGTAAGTTCTTTTTGGCGTGAACTATTTAAATTACAAGGTACAACACTTGCCATGAGTAGTGCGTACCATCCCCAAACCGACGGTCAATCCGAATCCTTGAATCGCTGCCTCAAAGACTATCTCCGTTCTTTTTGCTCCGACGACCCGAAACTGTGGCCGAAATTTTTACCATGGGCCGAGTGGTGGTACAACACCAATTGGCACTCCGCCATTAAAATGACGCCATTTCAAGCTCTCTATGGCCGGCCCCCACCCACGGTCCCACACTACATCTCCGGCGACGCGACTGACACATCCCTCGACACCTTACTTCAACACCGTAATCAACTCCTCAACCAGCTCAAATCCAACCTCATCGCTGCCCAAAACCGCATGAAACAACAAGCCGACAAGAAACGCATTGATCGTTCTTACAACATTGGTGATTGGGTGTACGTCAAACTCCAACCCTATCGTCAACAATCTGTCGTTCGCCGTACTTCTCACAAACTCTCTAAACGGTACTATGGTCCATATCAGATTTCAGCGCAAAAAGGTCCCGTCGCTTATAAATTGACTCTCCCTGCCGATGCCCGGGTTCATGACGTTTTCCACGTCTCCTTACTACGTCCAGCACCACCACTTTCACACAACCTTGAGGACAAGGTCGTTTCTCATGGGATGGGGAATGATACAAACTCTAATCCACCTGCCACGTCAGTCAACACAATGCCACGTCATGGGTCAAGAGTCAAACATATCCCCGGGAGGTTGGCTGATTACGTACTTTAGATGTATGGGAGATTTAGTACCATTTAATTTTTATTCAGATTACCTAAAGGAGATGGGCACTACGCCATCACCCATAGAATTAGGAGTAGTGGTTGTGAATTCTAGTTTTTCCCTTTCACGTTGTTTAGCAGATAGATATATTAGCAATTGTAATTTGTCAGTTGAATTTTTAGGAATTATCAATCAAGTTTTCATCTTCCTCATTTCTTCTGTCTAATCTCTTTTCTTATTTGGAGATCTCCCCTCTCGAAGCGGGACAATCGTTACAGAATCATATAAATACCCACACAAACGAAAAGAAGAATATTTCACAATTACCGGACAAACCAAAAATTAGAAGCCAATATCCGATCCATCCCAAGAATCAGAATTTCTTAAGACAATTTGAACCCGAGTGACAGAATTACAAATTATCGAATAGTTCTTTAACAGAATATAAGTTTCTTTTTCCCCAATCATGATGAAAATTGTCAAGAAGCATTAAAATCAGAAATTTTACTTCATATGTAATTCGTTAAGCTCGAACGTGGAAATTAATTTTCATGTTTTCACTTTGACGCTTGGTATGATCAAATAACTGAAGCTTTTAACATTAACAGGAACAAAAATGATTTAACGAATTAGGATTTACAACTTCGGCAAACAGGATCAAATTATGTTTCCTGGTGTGAAATTTTAAATCAATTGCACACCAAAACAAACAGCAACAACTAATAATTACAAACGCTTTTAGAAGAACTGAAGAAGCACAAAGTAAAGGGAAAACAAAACCAAACTTCACAAATCCGGAAACAAAATTCCGAAAATTGGATCGAAGCCTCATTTTCCAATCCGCAGCCGAATCTTAGAAAAAGGACGAACTCAAGAGGCACACAAAACACATACCTTCAAGCGAAAGATTCAATTAATCCAACGCAAACGCGAAATTGAATCCTCAGCTGCAAGTCAAACAGATAAACAACAGGAGAAGCACTTATAGTCGCGGTAAGGTTCCGTGTACAAACGTCGCGTTTGTCAGACAAGGGAAGAAATAGAAAAGATAAACGCAGCAGTTCTATTAGGTTTAGAAGTTCCATCCAAAAAAATTAAAAGAGAGATTAGGTTTAGACTTTAGAGGGAAGCATGACGACGTCGTTCCTTTTTTCTTTTTCTTTTTCCTTGTACTAGGGAAAATAAGAAAATTATAAAAACCAACCAAGTGGCGGTATCCAGCGATTTGGTCGATGCTACGCATACTGGCTCTACGGCTCTACCAAATCCATCAAAGGTTGACATGTGTAAGCCATTTTTTTATTATTATTAAATTTTCCGGTAAATCCACATGGACAAATGGTTTGATATATAAAAGCACGGATACTCTTAAAAATGTGGTCGAGTAGTACTGTATTTATTTGTATGAGATATGATACTCTATGGATATCGTATCTATAATACACCTGTTCGAGCTGGGATTAGGCTCTAGAAAATAATAAGTAATATCCCTATTCGAGCTGGGATTAGGCTCTAGAAAATAATAAGTAATATCCCTATTCGAGCTGGGATTAGGCTCACGAAAATAATAAAAGAGAAGAGAGATTGTCTGGACTTAGAGGGTGTTTGGCTAAACTTATAAGTTTCTCTAAATATCTTAAAAGATATTTTAGAGCTTATAAGTTCTATAAATATGTTTGGTAATTTTTTTTAAAAAAACAACTTATAAGACCAAAAAATAAGATGTTTGGGTCTTATAAGCTGATTTTAAAAAAGTAACACAATCCCACCTTTTTTTAAACATCTTATAAGATATAGGAACTTATAAAATGTTTTAAATAAGTTTAGCCAACCACCCTCTTAATTCTTCATTGGTTCTGCATGCAAAAGAAAATTACAAATAAAATGGTACTAGAGTTCCACAAAATAAGGCAACCTCATTGTCCAGTACTAAGATAATGGACAACTCAACAATTGACTCTTTGACTAATTCTCAAATGGACTTACTCTGAAAATTGATTTCACTTAAGTTAAACACTAATTAAATGGACTTGTATCACCTGTGGAAATCATCTAAACAAATGGGCCTTTTGTCATGCCTATGGGCCTGGATTGATCTAGTATTACAACACTCTCCCTCTCAGTTTAGGCTTTGTCCTCGAACCCCATGTCAATTGGCGTATTCTTTATTAGGCAATCAGAGGGGGTGCGTTGTCCGGAATCGGGGGTAAGTTATGATTGGAATGCCTGGGGACATTTTGAGGTTTTCTGAATAGGACTAGTCGATGTTGTCAACACCAATGGTGATGAGGGTGAGAAAATGTGTGGACTCACAGCGATGCCCCGGGCTAAATTTGTTAGGAATGTGTCCTCATATGCCAATGAGAAATTAGATTAAGTAGGGGCACTTAGTTGTATTATACACCTAATCATAAATGTAGAAAGGCGTTATCTTTCGTTCACGTAAACCTTCATGGCATTTATAAGTAATGAACAAATAATTAGTCCATGTGTCTCAAGGCAAGTCTTCCACTCCTTATTGGATAAGGAGAAGGGCACTGGAAGGATTTGGTACTTGAACACTCAAAAGAGTTTGCAAGTCAAATAATCTTAAGTGGGCATTAAGATTTAAATAGACTTGTATGACACATGCTTTGACAAATAGTGTCAGTCGAACATTATGAGATAGTGAGACTTTTAATCATAGATACATTAATGGAATTAATGTATTCAAAAACGGCTCACAGTAATCTGATCACATGGGTTTTTACTCAGTGACTGTCAATGATTGGATTACTGACTATGATAGTATGCTTGAGTCTTTGACCAGAGGATTCACTGTCACGATGTGCTTGTGACGTTGGATCTGTTACTGGAGTAGTTAGGCCCAATTCACCCATTGGTGGGGCCAACCTCGAAGTGCGATCCCAATGGGCAAGTAGCAGTTGTGAAGTGATTGCCAAGAAGGGATTCACTGTCTCGAAAGTAAACGAGAAGATACCCTATGCAATCATAGGTAACTGAAATGGAAAGTCTTTGGCCAAAGCAATAGAATTGACTTGTGTGGGACACGGAGGGCAGTTATGTTATTTCAAGCTACTATGATTCATAGCATAACATCAAGTTATGTGAGTTTTATTAGGTGTATGCGCTCAATGCCAATGAGGAATTAGATAGAGTAGAGCTTTGATAAGTTATTTGTACAAACTTTTGATGTTTCTATTTATAGAATAAAGGTTTTGATTTTGTTCATATAAATCTAATGTCATTTAATTGTATTGAACAAATAAGTCCATGGGATTTCAAGATAGACTTTCCACCTCTTATGGACAAGAGGAGGCACTGGAAGAGTCAAATACTTAATCTCTTAAACTAGGAATTCGTGAGTCAATGAATATTAATTGGGCATTAATGTTCAACTCATATGACACATTCTTTAACAAGGAAGTGTCAATCGTACACTGATTAGATAGTGGGAGCTGGTGTCATGAATATGATTAATGGACTTAACATATTTGAACTCGACTCGAATTAATCCAATCACATGGCTATTTACTCTTTGACAGTCAATGATTGGGATTAAGATTGCGATAGTATGTGTGAACTTTAGACCTGAGGAGTCATTTATAACATGCTTGTAGTATTGGATATGTTATCAGAGTAGTTAGACCCGTATCACCTGAAAGGTAGGGTCGACCTCGAAGTACAATCCAATAATGCATTCGATGTTATAAGATAACTTGCCAAAACGGAATTCACCGTCTCAATTGTAAACGAGTATGTGACATGTACGATCGTAAGTAATTGAAATTATAAGTCTTTGGCCAAAGCATATAAACTATCCTGTGATTTTCATTGAGGGTAGTTTGGTAATTTCACATTATTATGATTTCAAGTACAGTATCAAGTTCTATGAGTTTGACTAACCATGGCTCTTACTTGATCGGGTCACGTCGGTGAAGAGTTTATATACATATGGTATTCATAGTCAAGGTTCGTGATGACATAATCATCTCGTATTCAATTGGGTTACGATTTGGTTCAAGGTGTTGGCTACGTGACAACCTTATCCTTTGGAATCCTCCCATTGTCAATTGAATCCAGCCTAGAGAGTCACGCTATGTGAAGAAAAGGATTATTTTTATGTTAAGGGTATTTTGGTAAAGTCACAATAGATGTGGATTGACTGACAAAATAGATGGAAAGATTTAATTAAAGATATTTAATTGGATTAAATAAATTAATTAAATCATATTAATTCATAAGTTAAATGGATTAATTCTAATTAGATTAAAGTAATTAATTAATTACCAATTGGATTGGACTTAGAATTAATTAATTACACATGGGCTAAGTTAAATCAAAGTCCGAAGCCCATCTTTGAATAGGCCAAGCTGCTGCCCCCTTATGTAATACCTAAAGGGTGTTTTGCTTGTGTATAAGCATTCAGTCAGCGTCAGAACTCCAAACACACAAGTCATTGTTTTAGAATCTGACACTGAGCCAAAATAAACCTAGAGCAATAGGAAAGAAAAATCCCTCCCTCTCTCTCCAAGCTAGCCGCCTGCAATTGTTGCCGGGAGGAGATCGAGCTTTTCTCAAAGAATTTTGCGTGATTATATGGAGGCAGGAGTCCGAGGCTGCTTCTAATAATTCATGAATTTATTGACGAAAAAGGTAATTCGGTTACTCTTATCAATGTTCAACTTATTGATCTATATGTTATATCATGAATATCCCTGAATTGGATTCTCGGGTGTGATTCGGATTAAAAAATTTATCCGCTAGACCGAATCACAATAGTGGTATCAGAGCCAAAATTTGAGAAATTCATGATATTCGTTGTATGTTTATGTATTTTAATTGTTTTAATATCATCAACATGATTTTACGTATTGTATGTAAATTTGGGTAATTTATGTTATGTATGCGTAACTGTAAAATTAATTTTTCATGAGTTGAATTGGATTTACTGAGTAAAACGAAAAATTGAATTGGATTCATAATTTTTTGGAAAATTGCATGTTTTTGGAGGCGCGCCGCCGTCGAAAGCTTCGCCGTCGCCGGCGTTGCTGTAGCAACAGCGCCACCGCGTTGCTGTAGCAGCAGTGCGTGGCTGCTGGGCGCCTGCTGGGCGCGGGCTAATGGTGGTAAAGGGTGTTGGGCTTTAGCCCAACACAACACATTAGGGTTATGTTGGGCTAAAGCCCAACACCTACGCACAGCGCTGGGCTCGGCCCATCGCAACTTATGCTTAGCGTTGGGCCGCGGTTGGATTTTTGCTGGGCGTGGCCCAACGCATTAATCAATAATGTTGGGCCGAGCCCAGCTGTTGTTTAATTAATGGGGCCTTTTTTTAAATGGGCCAAACATAATTAATTATAGAGCGTGGCCCAAATGATTTAATTGGATTGACCAATTATCAATTAATTAATTATGTGGGTTCAATCTAAATTGAAAAATCTAAACCTAAATATTTATCAAGTAATTGACCTTAATTAAATTTTGTTTCAACTTCTAAATTGAATTTAGTGAGTAAATTTTAATTGGATTTAAGTTTATTCAAAAACCCTAAATTAGATTTAAAAAATTAAATTGGATTTATTTTATTCTAAATTAGATTTAGTTATTTTATTTAAATTGGATTTAAATTCATTGAAAAATTTCAGATGAACTTAGAATCGTTCAAAATTTTAAATTGGATTTAAAACCTTTTCAAAGTTGGTATACGTTACATTAGATTCGTTGAATTAGATTTAAATACCGCTTTCCTTTTACATGATATTTCCATGTATTTAGATTAAATTACCTATTAGATTTTATTTGATAGCAGTCACACTTTAATTAGATTAAAGTATTCATACTAAATTGGATTTATTTTGATGATATTAAATTGGATTTAATTGAAAAATAAATTAGATTTAATCAAAAGATTGAATTGGATTCAATCATAGATTAAATTGGATTTAATCTAAGACTAAATTAGATTTAATCAAAGATCAAATTGGAATTAATAATAGGTTAAATTAGATTTAATCATGCGTTAAAATTAGATTAAAATGCATTAAATTAGATTTAAGGATAAATTCACATATGTGTTTAAATTGTTTATATGCTCCTTATATATGTGATGGTGACACCATGTATGGACTTGAGGCTTTATTTTTGCTGTCTTACCTGGGTTGTATTGGGCCGGTTTTGAGCCCCCCAGTTGTATCTTCAATTCATAGAATTTTTGTATAGGTTATTTCTATGTAATTGTTTTAAAGGTAGGCCCAAATGGCGGTTCATGGTGGCACATGGGGTCTTGGAGAATCAAGAAGATTAGATCTTGTATAGGGCCCAACCTTTGTAATAAATAGGACCCCTCCCTGATCACTCATTGGCTCCAGTTGATCTAGATAGTCCATACATGTGTGTGTTGTTAGAATTGCTAGGCTTATTCTTATGCATTTCCTATAATATTGCGAGATAAAGAAATTAATGTGCAAAGTGAGACCAACATAATTAACATTATCGAATGTTATAATTCTCCCAAATAAAAACACTGAGTAAGTAAAGGGGCATTGGATGTCCTAGCTCTCCATCAAACTTTAGAAAATGGGTTCATTTCTAATGCATGGTATCTTCTCGGAATAAGGGGGTCATTCATCAAGACATGGTACTCTATCTTCTCCAGTGCATTTGATGACTTCATGTCAAAATAAATTTTGCCCCATATATCGTTCAAGGTTGCAAGGCGGGATTAAATTATTAGACTGAAAGGAGTTGATGGAATAAATGACTCAGATGGATCACCACCTATATATCGAAAAAGTTTGCGGTTCAATGATCCATGAGTTAAAGGCGATTGAATCATCGGCTAGACCGATTGATGTATGACATCACCTCGATAATCTAACAAGCCATTTATCGTTCAAGGTTGCAACTTGTTTAGATCGTTGAGAAATCAATCACTCACTATGAAACCAATCCAATGAGGTTTCTGATTATTGCAGTGGGAGTGCAATATGATAAGCTCATATTTTACGCCTTTTTAACACCTCTTTTCTTGTATTTTGATGCGTTTTTGAGTTTATCTATGCCACATGTGCTTTGAATTTATGATTGGTTGTGTTTCTATAAGTTATTTGAGAATTGGAGCAAAAATGAGTGAAAGATCAAAGAATTTCTCAAAATACACCTCTAGCCACGGCTATGATGACCCTTAGCCACGGTAATCATAAAGAACCATCGTGCTTTGAAGACATGAAGTTTCCAAGGCTAAGAAATGTCTAAAATGTGAACAGTGGGTTTTAGCCGTGGCTACCGACTTTTTAGCCGCGGCTACGGGCTAATTTCAGCATCTGTAAATACGCGCTATTAGGTCAAAATTCAGAACTTTTGCCACTTTTGAGAGTTTTGACGCTTTGAAACACACCAAAGAGGGTTGAGAGAAGTCTGAGGAAGAAGAAGAACACGAGGATACTCCATCTTTGTCTACGAATGCGGAGAATTCAAGCAAGATCTATCAGGAAACGTTATTAGGGAGTTTTAATTTCATGCTTTTAGATTTGTTTTCATTGAACATGTCTTTCAAGATGAATTATTGCTTTTGTTTTATGATTATGACTTAATTTCCCTTTGATTGAGGTCATGTGAAATCCAATTACTATGTTTGATTTATGAGTATTATTTTTCCGGATTAAATTTATTTTGGGTTATGTGTTTAATACTTGTTCTTAATGCCTATGATTGCTTAGCTACCAATCGTATGAATTTGTGCTTAGTTTTGAGACCGAGAGGAGATAAACTAGGGATGCATCTAGGTACTAAACACCACAACGTAAAATTGACTACAAATAGATTCGATTTCCTTGTGTGTGCTTTCCTTGAAAACGGGAAATTTCATGAATCTTTGTAATGCGTTTTCATTAATTCGAATTTCATATAGAGATATAGGAATCGTTAATGAAAATAGAATTGTTATACCAAGAGATTGGGTAGTAAGTAATTTAGTGAATTTCGCCTTAACCTAATCAATCTAATAATTAGGTAAGATATAATCATTGTCAAATTGAATAATTGGTTGAATCATGTACCTTAATCACTTTTCTCATTGATTTAAATTCAAAGTTGATTTCTCTCATTAGTTGGTAATTATTATTTAGTATTTTCCTTCATAATTCACATCTTTATCTCTTGATTTAACTTAGAATTAGATAACACAGTAATTTCAATACTTAAATACAATTGTCTCTAGGGTACGATAATCCGAACTTACATCCACTGTATTACTTGCACAACCTAGTACACTTGCTAGGATTTTTGTGTGTCAATTCGTTGCATATTTTGAGAACCCAATTGATACTATGGATACATGTTATGCATGAATTTTGTTTTTTTATATGCCAAGAAATTGATGCAATTTATGCACATATGCGCAAGTGAAAATGCCTTAAATATTTGTTATGAACTGTCATTTTCTGATGAAGCTTGATAATTTTGCTGTCTCATTTATTTTTAGCTTCCAATTCTTTTCTCTATGATCAACATGCTTTTCTGTGTCTTGATATCCTTTTTAGTCAAACTTATGTAAATTTTTGAGGACTCGAGGCATGAACCTTCTACGTTTGTTTAATTTTGAAGAGTGCATTGATATTGCATGACCATGATATGATTTAGGCCATTTTTGATTTGTCTTAAACCGTATGTGAGCTTGCAGTATATTCATTGTCTCTAGGACCTTTATTTGAGCCTTATTGATAAGAATGGGGTGTGCTAAGCACACTATAGACCACCATTCGCCTTTTGTTCATACACCGTATCAACTACCCATTAGCCTAAAAGAAAAACAAAGATAATCACCCGGTTATGAGAGCTTACAATTCGGTATCTTTTAACTATGTTTGGGTGTGTGTTTCATTGTTTTGTGCACATAAGGGTAAGGAGGTTGATGTTGGTTGATTTTGAGAATTAATGAAGGTTTTGAGGTATGCTAGATGAAAGATAAGGATGTGAGAAGCACTTAAATAAAGTTGATCCGAAATAGTTGGAAAAAAAACAAAGAAAAAAAAGAAAAAGGAGAAGAAAAAAATAGTTGGAAAAGAGAAAAAAAATATCGACTAGGCTATATATGTGATGCTTCGATGGTCATTGGTTAGGTGTTGTAACTTGTACACAACCCAATTTCAACAAGAAATAACTTTGGGGGTTGTGAGTTCGAAAACAAAAAAAAAAAAGAAGGAAAGTGGTGAGAATTTTAAGTATGATGCTTAGTTAGTGAATGTAGCTTGAGGATATCGAGTTTTCAACTCTCTAAACTCTTAGTTACTTTCTTCCATATATTTCTGTACCAAGCTAACACCCGAGCCTTACATTACAAGCCGGAAAGAGCTTCTGATCATGTTTATCGCGTATTGTGCATTCGAATAAGTTTTACATTTTCAAAGTTGGTTTGTGTTGATGAGTTTGATTTGTTTGCATAATCTTGCCTAATGTGGATTCTAGGCATACGAGGAGACGTGGGTGTTTATGATTTGGGATAATGTTGCAAGAAACTTTGAGGCATATGAATTTGAATGTTTTTGATGAATAAGTGATTCTTCATAAGTCTTGTTCTAAGGAGTATATCTTGCCATTGTGTGTTAGTTGTAAATTTTCGAGCTTAAGTGTTAGCTTTACTTTCTTTGCTTGAGGACGATCAAACTCAAGCTTGGGGGTGTTGATAAGCTTGTATTTTACGCCTTTTTAGTGCCTCTTTTCTTGAATTTTGATGCGTTTTTGAGTTTATCTATGCCACATATGCTTTGATTTTATGATTGGTTGTGTTTCTATAGGTTATTTGAGAATTGGAGCAAAAATAAGTGAAAAGATCAAAGAATTTCTCAAAATACACCTCTAGCCACGGCTATGATGACCCTTAGCCATGGTGATCATAAAGAACCTTCGTGCTTTGAAGACATGAAGTTTTCAAGGCTAAGAAACGTCTAAAACATGAACAGTGGGTTTTAGCCGTGGCTACCGATTTTTTAGCCGCAGCTACAGGCTTATTTCAGCATCTATAAATACACGCTATTAGGTCAAAATTCTGAACTTTTGCAACTTTTGAGAGTTTTGACACTTTGAAACACACCAAGAGGGTTGAGAGAAGTCTGGGGAAGAAGAAGAACACGAGGATACTCCATTTTGTCTACAAAGACGGAGAATTCAAGCAAGATCTATCAAGAAATGTTATTAGGAAGTTTTAATTTCATGCTTTTAGATTTGTTTTCTTTGAACATGTCTTTCAAGATGAATTATTGCTTTTCTTTTACGATTATGACTTAATTTCCCTTTGATTGAGGTCATGTGAAATCCAATTACTATGTTTGATTTATGAGTATTATTTTTCCGGATTAAATTTACTTTGGGTTATGTGTTTAATACTTGTTCTTAATGCCTATGATTGCTTAGCTACCAATCGTATGAATTTGTGCTTAGTTTTGAGACCGAGAGGAGATAAACTAGGGATGCATCTAGGTATTAAACACCACAACGTAAAATTGACAAGAAATAGATTCGATTTCCTTGTGTGTGCTTTCCTTGAAAACGGGAAATTCCATGAATCTTTGTAATGCGTTTTCATTAATTCGAATTTCATATAGAGATATAGGAATCGTTAATGAAAATAGAATTGTTATACCAAGAGATTAGATAGTAAGTAATTTAGGAAATTTCGCCTTAACCTAATCAATCTAATAATTTGGTAAGATATAATCATTGTCAAATTGAATAATTGGTTGAATCATGTGCCTTAGTCACTTTTCACATTGATTTAAATTCAAATTTGATTTCTCTCATTTGTTGGTAATTGTTATTTAGTATTTTCATTCATAATTCACATCTTTATCTCTTGATTTAACTTAGAATTAGATAACACAGTAATTTCAGTACTTAAATACAATTGTCTCTAAGGTACGATCATCCGGACTTACATCCACTGTATTACTTGCACAACCTAGTACACTTGCTAGGATTTTTGTGTGTCACAATATTTTGAGAAAACTAGTGGGAGTCAGGAAAATATTAAAATCCTTGATTTTACTTGAAAATACATAATAACACATCGAATCAAAAATCTTGGTTATTTTTCTGCAGCTTATTTCCATCACAATGACTAACCCTTTGAAAGTATTGCTTGAGAAAAATGTCCTCACTGGACCAAACTACTCTGATTGGATTAGGGCATTGAGGACGGTCCTCAATGATGAATCACTTGAATATACACTAGAGATGGATCGGCCACAAAGGCCTGGGGTCGATGAGGATGAATCTGTCATACTAGCGTACTCGGATTGGATCTCTGATGCAAGAAAAATAAGGGATTATACGTTGAACTCCATGTGCACTGCATTGCAATACATGCATGAAAACAAGGATAGTCCCAGGTCTATCTGTTGGGAATGTGCCCTAGATGCCAACGAGGAGTTAGAATATAAGACACGAGTTTATATTGTGCAACCTTTAATTAAAATAAAAGGCAATAACATGTTGTTCGTATAATTCTTGATGGCATCTATAAGTCTTAAATGAACAACTAGTCTATGTGTGTCAAGGCAAACCTTCGCATTCCTTAAGAAGATGGACACTGGAAAGGTTTGGTACTTGATCACTTAAATAGTTCGCAAGTCAGAGAATCTCAATTGGGCATTGAGATTCGTATGGATTTGTATGACACATACTCTGACAAAGGAGTGTTAGTCGAACACTATGGGATAGTGGGAGTTTGTGTCATAGATACATTGATGGTATTAGTGTATTCGAACACGGCTCGTAGTAATCCGATCACATGGGTTTTTACTCATTGACTGTCAATGATTGGATTACTGATTATGAAGACATGCGTGAGCCTTAGACCTGAGGAGTCACAGTCACAGTGTGCTTGTGACGTTGGATTCTGTCACTAGAGTAGTTAGGCCCAATTCACCCGTTGGTAGGGTTGACCTCGAAATGTGTTCCAACGGCAAGTATCATGTGAGGTGATTGCCAACATGGAATTCACTGTCTCGAAAGTAAACAAGAAGTATCTTATGCGATCATAGGTAAATGAGATTGAAAGTCTCTGACCAGAGCTGATGAACTAACTCGTGTTTAGTAATCTCATATTACTATGATTCTTAAGCATAGCATCAAGTCCTGTGAGTTTGACATATTTCATGACTCTCACTCGATCGGGATACTTCAGTGAAGGGCTTATACTCATACGGTATTCATAATCAAGAAGTTCATAATGACATAGTCATTTCGTACTTGGTTAGGCTACGATGTGGGGCCACAGTGCTAGCTAGGTGTCACCAACATCCTTTGGTATCCTCCCATTGTCAATCGAGACGAACCTAGAGAGTAGCACTATAAAGGAATAGACGGGGAAATCAAGTCTTGTATTTAGAGGGTGTTCTGGTAATTTGTCCTTCGGAAGGATGAATTAATTAATTGGACAAATTAATTTAATTGGTTGTTTAATTGGATTAAATAATGGAAAATTAAATTAATAAGTTTGAACATTTAATTGACTGGGTTAATTAAATATTTAAGCTAAAATATTTAATGGTTATTTATTTAATTAATTAATATTCATTTAATCAATATGTATGTAATTAGATTAAATATTAATTGATTAAATTAATTGGACTAAGTTGACTGCGTCAACATAGCCCAATTAATTGTCCAATAGCCCATATGGGAGTTTACACTGATGGGCTTAGCTGGAGTGAAATTCCTCCACTAGAAATACACATCTGAGAAAAACATTTTCTTCTCTTCCACTCTCTCTCACCTAGCGGCCACTTTGGAGAAAGAGATGGAGATTTCCCGGAGTCCGTTCCTGCGTGATGATCTAGAGACGGTACAATTGAACCGTTGGAGAAGATTGATGATTCGCGAGGATCAAAGATTGAATACGTGAAAAGGTAAGTTTTTCGTATTCATCTTTTTCTTGTTTAAATCAACGAAAGCCACGAATTCATCTTGGTTTGGGAATCCAGATCTGTTTTTATTTTCCGCTGCGCATGCCGACAGGATTCCTAACAGTGGTATCAGAGCCAAATTTGTTGGCTTCGTTGATTTTGTTTATGCGTTCTTCATGTTTATTTGATGTTCATGCTGAATGCGTATTTATTGATTTGGAATTAATGTTAATGATTGAAAAATCTGAATTATTTTTGGGTGAAAAATCTACGTTTGTAAATTGATTCTGTTCATTGGAATTTTGATTGGGTCGAAAATTCTGAAGTATTGATGATTTTGAATTATCATGTGTTTTACAAATCTGAAATTATGAGAATCATAAATCTGAAGAATTCAAGAGTTTAACGATTTTTGGTTTTGCCTTTTCGAGTGAATTCTGGAATCTGATTTTTGGGTTGAAAATTTGATTGAAATCTAAAAAATTATTGTGTTTTTGAATCATCGATTATGGGCTGAAAGAATCTGACTCTGAAACTAAAATTTACAAATTCCTGGAAAAATCAATGATTCGATCGCTATTGTCACATAGCAATTTTCGGGTAACATGCGCCGGCGTTGAAAGCACCGCTGTTGGTGGCGCTAAACTCGCCGACTGGTAATGCTGAAGGTGACGCAGGACGCGTTGGTAGCTGTGAATCGTCGAAAATCAGGTGGAAGACGGCCATGAAGTTGGCCGCTGAAACTCAACAGTTTTATGCTATGCCGATGGTAGCAGTCGCCGGAGATCTGACGGACGAAAGCAACGGCCCAGGGTGCCGCTTCTATGTCCGGCAAAGTCGTCGGGGTGGAACCAACGACGACGATGACGGCGCTGTGGAGAAAGGAAGAAGAAGAGGAGTTGGGCTAGGGTATTTGTTATATTGGGCCGAGCCCATCACACATTAAATTGTGTGTTGGGCTTAGTCCAATGCATAATTAATTAATAACGAGTTGGGCTTGACCCACTCTAATTAATTAAACAAAAGCCCAAGCTGAGTTTATTAATTAAAAAGAGTTGGGCTTGACCCACTCGAATTAATTAAATAAATAGCCCAACCTATTTTTTAATTAAGACGTGTTGGGCTTGCTCAGCATGAATTAATTAATTGTTGGCCCAACACGAAGTAATTCAATTAGGAATTGGACTTGGACCCAATTGCAATTGAATTATTAATTGGGTAAGACCCAAATCCAATTTTAACTAATTGGGTCAATCTTTTTCAAGCCTTCTTTGTAAATTAAATTAAATTTAATTATTGTTAAATTGGATGTAATATAAATTAAATTATATTTGATTTACATAAAATTAAATTAAGATTTAAATTATTAAACAAAATTAAACGGGATTTAGTTTTGTTGATATTTTGAATCTATATAATTTACCCATCAAAATTAAATAAAATTTAATTTTGTAATTGATTAAGTGGGACTTAGTCAATGATTATTAAGCCCATAGAAATTAAATAAGATTTAATTTCACATTAATTGAAATTAATTTAATCTTTCATGGAAATTGAGTAGGACTTAATTCCACTCAGATTAAAGTTAATTTAATCATTCTCATTGAAATTAAGTGTGACTTGATATCACACTGATTGAAATTAATTTAATCTTATCATAGAAATTGAGTGGGGCTTAATTTCACTAAGATCAAAATTGATTTAAATCATTTTCCTGGAAATTACATGAGACTCGTTTTCACAGTGATTGAAATCGGTTTAATCTTTTTCATGGAAATTAAGTAGGACTTAATTCCACTTAGATTAAAGTTGATTTAATCCTCCCATCAAAATTACGTAAGAATTAATTTCACATAGATTAAAATTGATTTAATCTCCCAGACGAAATTGAATAGGATTTAATTTCGACTTGATTAAATTAAATATGATCTACTAAAATTAAATTGGATTTAATCATTTACAAGATTTTTCGATCGCATTAAATTAAATTGGATTTAATTTCACTTCGATTAAATAGGATTTAGTCTTAATGACAAAATTAAATGAGATTTAATTTTGCAATAATCAAATTAAATATGATTAATAAATAAATTAGATTTATTTTATGCTCTTATCACATATGTGCTTTTATGTTTAAATGCTTGATATATGTGATGAGATGCACATTTCATGGACTTGGATTTATGTTTTATTATGCATGCTTAAAATATATATGTTGATTAGACCATTGGCTTGGGCCAATCTAAATAGTCCATGAAAATGTGTCATAGTAGAATTGCTCGGTTTTTCTATGCTTTAGATGCATGTTAGCATGATATGAGTTAATATGCTTTGTGAGACCTTGTCTAAATATTTAAAATTCTCCCAAATTAAATTATACAGAGTTAGTAAAGGATGTGTGACATCCTCTCTCTCCACTAAGCTTAATGAAATTAAAATTACAACCAATGTGTAATGCTTCCTAGTTATGGGGGTTATGCATTTGGAAATAATTTGAAATTTTGTTAAGTGCATTGGATGCCTTATTCGAAGCATATTTCACCCCAAAAACCGGTTGCAAGGTGAAATTCAAATGTTAGATTAAAGGAGTTAGTGAGTTGAACTCGGGTAATTCACGGGCTTAGAAATCGGTTAAGTTGCGGCTTTGTGAATTATGGGGAAAGGTATTGAATCATTTATAGGATAAATTGGCGTAGAACACCACTTTGAATAATCAGTGGGCCAGAAATCGGTTAGGTTGCAACCCACTGAATTATTTGAAGAACTCAATACTCACTACGAAATCTATCCAACGAGATTTTGGAAAAATTGCAGTGGGAGTGCGATGTTTCGGAAAATGTAGTGGGAGCCAAGTAAAATTAAAGTCCTAGTTTTACTTGTGTACAATACAAAAATCCTAATTGAGTCTTGTTTATTTTCTGCGTTTATTTTATATCTCTCTTGGAAATTAACCCGTTTAATATTATGCTTGAGAATTTTGTCTGTACTGGCCTAACCAAATCAACAGACTTAGAAACTTGAGGAAGGTCCTCAATCTAGAGTCATTGATTTGTATGCTTGAAGCAAGCATTACTCAAGTCTAAGAATGAGACGATGAGTAGGGCTTAAATATGAGGCGCACTGGACAAAGAACCATGTGTTTTGGAAACAACTGTTCTATGAATGGTTTTCTCAACTTCTTGTATTCTAGTGCTCATGTTTGAAGAATTAGAAAGAAGTACAAAAGCGGGAAAAACAAGAGGTGATCAATATTGGAACCAGACATGGTGTCGGTTGTATCCAAATATAATCCACCTTTGTTCTTTTATAATTTTGAACACGTTTAGATGATTGATTAGTTTTACCAAATGGTACTAAGAATGTTATCATTTTCTGACATTGTCAAGAAATGGTACCTTTTCAAGTTTGGTAATAACTTTCATGGCATTTATTTTGGAAATAAGCGTGGGAACAATACATCCTTACTAAAATTGTTAACATGATTTGAAAGTTCGGAGTTAGTATACTGTGAACACATATACTAGAGAACGTAGTATGCTAGAAACAAACTAGAGGAATTGTATGGCACCTAAGATTAGGTCATACCTTACGAGAATAAGATTCACTAGTTAGGAGAAACGTGGGGGTACAAGCCCATTGGGATTGGATCCCTAACCAAACTTAAGAATCTCATCTCATAGCAAGATGACCAAATCTCCTTTCACATAGAACATATTAAAGGGCCACTCAAGTTATAAAGTTTATGCGTACTGACGTCTATGGTTGAATATATGGTATCATATTAAGACATTACAATTAGATTGTAATGTCAAGTATATGATTTCCTAATTTGACCCATTCCTAAAAGAACGTAACATAGTTTCACAGTTGACATATCCAGCGACTCTACAAATGAATAGGGTAGTAGTATACAAGAACGAGACATCATTGGACATGACTCATTCTATGCTAAACTACAAACATTACCCACTTCATAGTGAGTCTTGCGCTACTCATAGGTTCATCTTGAGTAGATGTCCCTCCGAATTCATTCGTAAGGCACCATATCGGATGTGGCGCTAGTGGAAGCCTGATCTTAAACATGTGACGGTATGGAAATTCCCAACCTACGTAGAAAAGATAAAGGTAAAGAATCTGGAGGCTTAGTCCTTAAAAGGACGTTTTCTTGGTTATCCCAAAGATTCAAGTGGGAGAACTCTTTTTACCTACATAATGATCAGAGAATCATTAGGGCCTCAGTGGTCTGTTGTCTCGAAGATAAGATCGTTCGAGAAATTGGAGAAGGTTGAAAGATTATTCTGAAAGAATAAAACAAAACATCTTAGGACACTACTATTCAAGGAACTAAACCAAGCCCATTAAAACACAACCACCAACAATTGATATGATAGAGTATCTCAGCCGCCTGAGAGAAGTGGTTATCTGCTACAAAGAAAGCATAAGATGTATGATGTAGCGGAGGAGAACCAAGGATACAATCCCACTACCATGAAAAATCGATGGTAGATATGGACTTTACGAGAAGGTGTCAAAGTTATGAAAGTGAAGATGGATTATAGGTCTTTGAGTCAATCCTAGACTCTAGTAATTCGCCCCAAGAGTTTTGTACTCATCAGAGGCGAATACGTCTACAAGAGAAAGGTTGATTCGAATGGCAAGGCCAGGCTGATGGCGAAATGGTGTAGTCAAAAGAAGGGCATTGACTACGAGGAAGCCCCTTTGCCACACCTACAACCAAATCCATTAGAATCTTACTTTCAATAACAAAACACCAATATCATGAAAATCTAACACCTGGATGTGAAGACTCGTTCAGAAATGGATTCCACTAGAAGGACACTCGTTTCGAACAGCCTAAGAGTTGCACATCTGAGGTCGATTCTCATAAGGTCTACATGCTGTATGAAACCACTCATGGATTTAAACGGACCTCTCGTTGTTAGTATCTTCACCTTGATGAAAAATTAGGAATTATGATATCATCAAAATGAAGAGAGACCATCTGTGTTCAATAAGGTCAGTGGGAGCGAAATTTCATTTCTGGTGCTGTGTAGAGAATGCTGTACTTATGAGAAATGATGTGGAATTTTTGACAATGTCAAAACATAAACATCAAGCATATTCTCCATGAAAGACTTGGGAGAAGCCATCTTTATCCTTATAACTCACGTCTATGAAGATAGAGCGAATAGAATAATGGGACCTTCCCAAGCCCTTTGCTTAGAATAAATCCTAAAGCAATTTAGGAAGAAGATCTGAGAAAGGGCTCTTGCCTAGAGAGGAAGAACAATGGGTAGACATAATATATATCATGAAGTACTTGAGAAGAACTTAGGATATATCTTTCGTCTATACCCATGGAGAACTGATAGTGGAAGTTTTATACTTACTCAGACCTTGAGTCTGACAAAAAAGATTAAAATTTCACTTTGGGTTAGTATTCACCCTCAATTGTGGAGTAGTAACTTGGAAAGGTTCCAAGTAAAATATTCCACTACTGAGAATGAATATGAAATTGCCTTGGATCCTTGGAAGCTGTCGAAGGAAACTGTTTGGATCTGAAGTTCATGGTAGAACTTCTATTGGTCCCTAACGCAGAGCTTGCATTGTCACTTTACTATGATAAAACGAAGCTCAAGCGTAGGAAAGGAACCGAGGTCTCACAAAGCTAGACAAATGATGAGAGATACAACATCTCTTAAGAGATCGTTGGAAAGGGCGATGTAGCCTTGTAGAAAATAAGCTCAGCCGATCAAACGGCTGACCCACTCACTGGTCCATTATCACAGGCAGTGTTAGAGCGACATGGTTTAGAAGATGGGTATTTAATACCATAGCGATTGGCATTAAGTGCAAGTGGGAGATTGTTGGGAATGTGCCCTAGATGCCAACAAGGAGTTAGAATATAAGGCATGAGTTTATATTGTGCAACCTCTAGGCAATAACATGTTGCTCATATAATTCTTGATAGCATCTATAAGTCTTAAATGAACAACTAGTCCATGTGTGTCAAGGCAAACCTTCGCATTCCTTAAGGAGATGGGCACTAGAAGGGTTTGGTACTTGATCACTTAAATAGTTCGCAAGTCAGAGAATCTCAATTGGGCATTAAGATTCGTATGGACTTGTATGACACATACTCTGACAAAGAAGTGTCAGTCGAACACTATGGGATAGTGGGAGTTTGTGTCTTAGATACATTGATGGTATTAGTGTATTCGAACACGGCTCGTAGTAATCCGATCACATGGGTTTTTACTCATTGACTGTCAATGATTGGATTACTGATTATGAAGGTATGCGTGAGCCTTAGACCTGAGGAGTCACGGTCACAGTGTGTTAGTGACGGTGGATTTTGTCACTAGAGTAGTTAGGCCCAATTCACTCGTTGGTGGGGCCGACCTCAAAATGCGTTCCAATTGGCAAGTAGCATGTGAGGTGATTGCCAACACGGAATTCATTGTCTCGAAAGTAAACGAGAAGTATCTTATGCGATCATAGGTAAATGAGTTTGAAATTCTCTGGCCACAGCTGATGAACTAACTCGTGTTTAGTAATCTCATATTACTATAATTCTTAAGCATAGCATCGAGTCCTGTGAGTTTGACATATTCCATGACTCTCACTCAATCGGGATACTTCAGTGAAGGGCTTATACTTATACGGTATTCATAATCAAGAGGTTCGTAATGACATAGTCATTTCGTACTTGGTTGGGCTACGATGTGGGGCCATGGTGCTAGCTAGGTGTCACCCACATCCTTTGGTATCCTCCCATTGCCAATCGAGATGAACTTAGAGAGTCGCACTATAAAGGAATGGACGGGGAAGTCAAGTCTTGTATTTGGAGGGTGTTCTGGTAATTCATCCTTGGGAAGGATGAATTAATTAATTGGACAAATTAATTTAATTGGTTGTTTAATTGGATTAAACAATGGAAAATTAAATTAATAAGTTTGAACATTTAATTTACTGGGTTAATTAAATATTTAAACTAGAATATTTAATGATTATTTATTTAATTAATTAATATTCATTTAATCAATATGTATTTAATTAGATTAAATATTAATTGATTAAATTAGTTGGACTAAGTTGACTGGGTCAACATAGCCTAATTAACTGTCCAATAGCCCATATGGGCGTTTACATTGATGGGCTTAGTTGGAGGATTTGTTTAATCCTCCAACACAGGATTTATTTAATCCTCCAACACAAGCTAGAGAACATAAACATTACGTGAAATTCCTCTACCATAAATACACATCAGAGAAAAACATTTTCTTCTCTTCCACTCTCTCTCACCTAGCCGCCACTTTGGAAAAAGAGATGGAGATATCCCGGAGTCCGTTCCTGCGTGATGATCTAGAGATGGTACAATTGAACCGTTGGAGAAGATTGAAGATTAGCGAGGATCAAAGATTGAATACACGAAAAAGTAAGTTTTTCGTATTCATCTTTTTCTTGTTTAAATCAACGAAGCCACGAATTGATCTTGGTTTGGGAAGCCGGATCTGTTTTTATTTTCCGCTGTGCATGCCGACAGGATTCCCGACACTATCATGATGCACTTGGAGGAACTGTTCGGGGAACGGGGAAAGTCCATTAGATAATTTTTATCAAAGGAGCTTTTCAACACAAAGATGAGAGAAAGGGATGATGCTGCTGATCATATTTGAACATGATATCCTTGCTAGAAAAACTGTGTTCTATGGATTACTACATGGATTTCCACCTACAAGGGGATCTCATTCTCCAGTCGCTCCGTAACTCATTCTCTGCCTTTGTCATCAACTTCGATTTAGATGACATTGAAGGATCATTGTCAGTTTTGATGGAAAAGCTGGTCAAAGCACAATCACAAATTGAGAAAAGGTTTGGTGCTTTCACAGTTCCTATTCTGTCTTCTAAAAGAGGACCAAAGCAGCATCACCCATTGGCTGGGCACATTAGAGAACCAATCATATCCAAGGTGAAAAAGTCTAGGACTAAGCGCATGAGGGATGAAGACACCTGCCTCCACTGCTTGGAAGTGGGGCATTCGAAGCGTGATTGTCCCGTGCTAAAAGCTGAAAGCAAATCAGGTATAAAACTTTATGTTTTTGAAACGAATTGTTCTATGATGATATTTTCTACTTCTTGGATTCTAGATTCCTGAGCTAGTGCTCATATTTGCGTTTTGAACCAGGATCTGGAAGAAAGTAGAAAGCTGGATGAGAACGAAGTGATGATGATGATCAATGTTGGAAGCAGACACAGCGTGGCTGCAACACACATTGGAATTACTTTTGTTACATTAATTTCTGGACATCGAATTATTTTAGATGATTGCCTTGTTTTACCCAATGGGCTCAAGAATATTATTTCTATTCCAGTATTAGTTAGGAAAGGATATTTGTTTACTTTTAAACATAATTCTTGTGATATTTATTTTGGAAATAAGTTGTTGGCTCTCCATCTTTAATTAATGGTTTATACTATTTGAATGTTTGAAATAAAGGTATGGTTAATACTATGACTAGAAAACGTAGTATGAATGGAGTAAACCAAAAACTCATATGGCACCTTAGACTGGGACATGCCGGTGAATTTAGGATTCACGAGTTGGAAAAACGTGGGCTTAGTTGTCCACTTGGGTCTGACCCATATCCTACTTGTGAATCGTGCCTTAAAGGCAAGATGACTATGTCACCATTCACTGGACATTTCGAAAGGGCAAATGAAGTTTTAGGATTAATCCACACTAATGTTTGTCGGCCCCTCAAGGATGCGGCCCTTGGAGGTTTTAAATACTTTGTAACCTTCACAGATGACCACTCTAGGTATGGTCTAGTTTATCTGATGAAGTATAAGTCCAAAGCACTTGAATGGTTCAAGGAATTCAAAGCTTTAATTGAAAAACAAACTGGGCATAGTATTAAGGCACTAAGATTTGATCGAGGTGGCGAATACATGAGTGCTGAGTTTGACGAGTTCTTAAAAGAACAAGGCATAGTATTACAACTAACTCCTCCAGTAACCCCACAACTCAATGGAGTAGCAAAAAGAAGGAATCGTACTCTGTTAGACATGGCACGCTCCATGCTTAGCTACACCAATTTACCCATCTCCTTGTGGGGACATGCTTTGCTTACAGCTGCGCACATTCTGAACAAATGTCCCTCGAAATCTGTTCCCACTACACCATATGAGATATGGAGCAGTAGGAAGCTTAGTCTGAAATACATAAGAATATGAGGTTGCCTAGCATATGTAAAGAAGACCAAGGTAGAGAAACTAGAGGATAGATCCTTGAAAGGACACTTTATCAGTTTTCCCGTAGACGCGATGGGATACCTCTTTTACCTGCAAAATGATCATAAGATCATCGTGGCCTTGCAAGCCCACTTTCTTGAAGAAGAATTCATTCGAGAAGGTGGTGCAGGTAAAAAGATTGTTCCAGAAGAACAAGATAACATCCCTTCGGAGACATCAGTTCAAGAATCAGAAACCAACTTGACACAACCATCGCAGCGAGGATCTAGCAAAGTATCTCAGCCGCCTGAGAGATATGGCTATCTGCACAATGCGCAGCATTATCTATATGTTGTTGCAGAAGGAAGCCATGGAGATGATTCCTCTGACTATGATGAAGCAGCAACGAATATAGATTCCTTAAAATGGTTTGAGGCTATGAAAACAGAGATTGATTCGATATATTCCAACCAAGTCTGGACTCTTACTGATCTACCAAATGGGAAACAACCAATTGGATGCAAATGGATCTATAAGAGAAAGATTGGTCCGAATGGTAAGGTGGACACCTATAAGGCTGGGCTAGTGGCAAAAGGTTATAGTTAAAAAGAGGGCATTAACTATGAGGAAACCTTCTCGCTAGTAGCCATGCTCAAATCTATTAGAATTCTGCTAGCCATAGCTGCAAACTTAGACTATGAAGTCTGGCAAATGGATGTGAAGACCGCATTTTTAAATGGACACTTGGAGGAGGACATTTATATGCAACATCCCAGGTGCTTCATATCCGAAGCTGACTCTCATAAAGTTTGCAAACTTAATCGGTCCATTTATGGACTGAAGCAAGCCTCTTGAAGTTGGAATCTAAGGTTCGATGAAAAAGCCAAGAAATATGGCTTCATCAAGAATGAAGATGAACCGTATGTCTATACAATGGTCAGTGGGAGCAAATTGACATTCCTGGTTCTATACATAGATGACATACTGCTTATAGGGAATGACATAGGCTTATTGACATCCGTCAAGACATGGCTCTCAAGCACATTCTCTATGAAAGACTTGGGAGAAGTGACCTACATTCTAGGAATTCGCCTATATAAAGATAGAGCGAATAGATTGATTGGTCTCTCCCAAGCGCTCTACTTAGAGAAAGTCCTTAAGAGATATGAAATACATAACTCTAAGGGAGGGCTTTTGCCCATGAGATATGGCATTCATTTATTCCAAATCTATAAGTCCCAAAATGGACAAGGATAGAATGGAAATGAGGAATACACCCTATGCATCAGCAGTGGGTAGTCTCATGTATGCGATGTTGTGCACGAGACCAGACCTGGCACATGCTGTAAGCATGGTCAGTAGGTTTCAAGCAAACCCGGGGTGCCTCACTAGATAGCAGCGAAATGTATCTTAAAGTACTTAAGAAGGACTAAAGATATGCTACTAATATATGGAAATGGAGAATTAAAGGTGGATGGTTACACTGATTTAGACTTCCAATCTGATCCGGATAACCTCAAGTCCACCTCTGGGAACATATTCACACTCAATGGTGAAGCAGTGTCTTGGACAAGTTCCAAGCAAAGCACAACTGCTGATTCCACAACTGAGGCAGAATATGTGGCAGCCTCTAAGGCAGCCAAAGAAGCTGTTTGGATGAGAAAGTTCATAGCTAAACTTGAAGTGGTTCCTAGCATAGAAATGTTGTTGCCACTATGGTGTAACAACGGAGCAATTGTGCAAGCTAAAGAACCAAGGTCTCACAACAAATCTAAACACGTGATGAGGAAATATCATATAATACGAGAAATTGTTGGAAGAGGCGATATAGCCGTGCAGAAAATAGCCTCAGCAAAAAATGTGGTTGACCCGCTCACCAAGCCATTAACATAGGTGGTGCTAGATAAACATCTTGAGAAGATGGGAATCAAATACCATAGCGATAGGCGTAGAGTGCAAGTGGGAGATTGTTAGGTGTATGCCCTCATTGCCTATGAGAAATTAGATTGAGTAGGGCTTTGATAAGTTATTTGTACAAACGTTTGATGTTTCTATTTATAGAAAGGTTTTGATTTTGTTCATATAAATCTAATGACATTTAATTATATTGAACGAATAAGTCCATGAGATTTCAAGATGGACTTTTCACCTCTTATGGACAAGAGGAGTGTTAGGAAATTTCATGTTAGATGTTTTGATGATGACAAGATAGGATTCAATGTTAGACCCCAAATAAAATGTAAGTTTATGTTTTCCATAGATCATTGTTTAAGCGTTTGAAAGTTTGTAATTTTGTTTAGGCTTGTAATTTTTATCTTTGTAGGTTTTAGACTAAGTATTAGATACTGAATCCCTAATAGAATTCTAGGTGAGTCTATTAGAGAAGAAGTTGAAGATCAGCGTCTGAAGTCAACCAGAGATGAAGATTTGTTTCTTAGCGTCCGTCAAACGCTAAAGGACCTTTTTCAGGATTTATGGATCAAGCGCTCAAAGCACTTAAGCGACCAATGACAAATTCACCTGGAATAAATCCTCAAGTCACGAAGGACTTAAATGCAATCATTCAACGGACATTTACTTCTAACAGGAAATAAATTCAAATGCATTAAATGCCTGATAAGAGCATTAAATGTGATAAGCTACTGTGACTTGTGGACAAGCCACCTTTTTGACTAGACTGTCAGAACTTCAGAGTTTATAGCTGCTACCATCCAATCGGTGCCAACAGTTTTTCAGGAATGTCAGGCTTTAAGTAGAATCACGCGCTGCGTGAAAGGCGCGCTCCTACATGTGTCCAACGGACAGATCCCAAGAATTGCCTATAAATACTTTACCTTCAGCAGACCCTAAAAAGTACGGTACAAAATATTTACAAGAGAAAATTACGTACACAAGAAAAAGTTTAGAATCTCCATAGCTAAAATTCCTTCAAACTTTTTATCTACATTCCAGACAGTCACAAATATCTCAAACATCTTCCAAAGAAGAAACCTAAATTCCCATTGAGATATTCCAAGTTGTTTGAACTTCCCAAATACAAACAAACCCTTGTGCCAAAAACCTCAACCTTTCATCTGAGTGAGAAAAGTTGTTGAAACTCATTACAGGCAGTATTTCTGAGTGAGAGAAGCTTGTAGAAGACGATCTTCATTGGTGCTGAAATCTGTGTGATCAAGGAGCCCGAGATCATTTTCATTCTTTACTATCTTGTAGAAGATTCTGTGTGATTCTTTGATAATCATCTTAGTAATTTCCTCCAAGTGAAAAAGGAGAAGAAGGACGTAGCTGGGATTACATCACCCAGTGAACCTTACAAATTATTGTGTCATTTATATTTTACTGTCTTATATCTGTCATATTACATTATTCTAAAAGACAAGTAAAATTGCAAAGCGATTAAATTATCTAAAAGAACGCTAAAAATCATTTCCGCTGTGCTAACCCTGATTAAGTGATCTAAGCGTTACCCTACTTTGGTAAATTGCTAAACTCACTAGGTCTAAGTTATCTTTACTGAAGTGCCTGACCCAAGCGCTCAGCCTTCCAAGCGTTCAGATCTTTGAAAAGTAACACGAAATTTTTGAAGTTTAAAAAGACTTCAGGGTCTATCCCCTTCTAGACCTTTTCGTATGCCACTTGGGACCATCAAGTGGTATCAGAGCGGTTAAATTAGAAACCTAAGCGTTTTCGAGCATAACTGCTTGTTCAGATCCATTTGTTTTTGAACTTAGTCGCTTTAAAGTTTCTCTTTAAAAACATCTCATTATGGCTTTCAACAAAATGCCTAAGTTGGTAGAGTCAAATTATGATTCTTGGAAACTTAGAGCATTCGCTTACTTGTGCTCATGCGATAGTGAAATGTGTGATGTAATTACAGGTGGTCCCATTCAGATTATGAAAGTTGTAACTCGAGCCCCTGGAGCAACCGAGGCCACTCCAGATGGTTATATCAAGAAACCTAAGTTAGAATGGACGCATGAGGATCGAAAAAGAGCAAATCTAGATAATATTGGACGAAGTGCACTTTACTCAGCGTTAGGAGACAACGATGCATTGTTCAACAAGATCAAGCAATGTAAGACTTCCAAAGAAATATGGGATAAGTTGGCTATAGTGTGTGAAGGATCAGCACAAATGAAGGAGAATAAGCTTTCCATAGCTATGCAAAGATTTGAGCATTTCAAGATGCAGCCCAATGAGACGCTAGAACAATTGGACGCAAGGTTTACTTTGCTCGTTACAGAGTTAGCGTCATTAGACAAGGAATTGACCAACAAGGAAATGGTCAACAAGATTTTCAGAAGTCTTCCAAGCAAGTATCTAATTAAGACTGTTGCTATGAGAGAATCACAGACATTGGAGACTCTTACTCCAGAGCATGTTTTTTCAGAGTTAAAGGCATTTGAGTTTGAATTGGGTGAAGTCAGCGACACATCGACTTCAGCGACTGAATCAAGAGCTTTAATCGCTACAACCAAAAGCAAGGGTAAAGCGGTTAGTGAGGTTAAAACTATGGAATCAAATGAAGAAAAGGAAATGGCTTTATTTGTCAAGAAATTCAAAAAAATTCTAAGATATGAAAAGAGAAATCCTATCGGACAAACGTCATTTCAGACTCCTCTCCCTGCTCCAGCGCCTCAGTATCAAGCGCCAGTGTACTCTGAACCTCAACCAGTAGCACCAATTCTATACCAAGCGCCTCCGTCCCCTAGTCAAAATCTCTCAACGCCAGTAGTCTCAAAGCGATTATCCACTGAACAGAAAATGAAAACTAATTTGTGTTATAATTGCAGGAAACCAGGGCACTACCAGGTAAATTGCCCTTATCCAAATGTGTCAAAGCCCTCAAGGCAAGACTATGCGGATAGAAAGCAATTCAGGAGCAACCTTCGCCAACAAGGTTTGCTAGCGGAATCTGAACCATTCTCCGCACCTGAAGAGGATTTGGAATCATCAGATGAAAGCAGTGATGATGAGCCTACAAGCGACTCAGCGTTGATTTGTCTTATGGCAAGAGATGATGAAGCGTCTGACAACTCGCTATCAGAGGTAATCAATGAATTATCAATTCCTCTTTCGTATGATGAATTACTTGACAAAGTCAAAGAATACTACAATGAATGTCAAGAAGCTGCCAAAATATATCAAAATGATCTCGCTATTATCTCATCACTCACAAGAGATAAAGTGACGCTTAGAGCAGAGTTGCGAGTTCAGCAACAGTGCATTGAGAAGAACCAATCGCTTGAGAGTGAAATTATTCAATTAAAAAATGATCTTGATATAATAGTCAAGAGAGAAGCTGATCTGATCGCTAGACTTGCCAAATCAGAGCAGCTCGTCTCATCACTATCAAAAGCTTCTAGAAACTTGGATAATGTGACTGAGGTAACTAGATTATTTGGTGAAAAGACCGGTTTAGGATGCAATAAATTCGGTAAACAACCAAATAAATCTAATGTTACGGCAAACAACAAAGGAAAGGGTGTTTTCTTTGTTGAGAAAAGTTCACAAAGTCAAACGCTGAATGAACCGAGCAACAACGGTACGAGGCCAAATGAGAAAGCCAAAGCTGACTCAAGCAAGGGAAAGACAAAGGCAAATGATTCACAGAGAAAGGTTCATCCAAACGCTCAAAAGGCAAAGGATAAACCTAACCACTGTGAATCAAGCGCTAAGCGTCAAGCACCAAAAGTGCAACCCAAGCCAGCGCCAAGGAAATACCAGCGTCCATATCCAAGACAGTCAAGATCATATTATCGATACTATGATGATTATGACTATGACTATGATTATGACTACTATTATAATCGAGGATATTATTACACACCCAAAAAGCACACACAACACGATGTGAAACCCAAGAAGGCCAGTATTCCTAAAATGAAGACTAGGCAAATATGGGTTCCTAAAGTTCTAATTCAAACCAAAGTTACTAACGCTGAAGGACCCAAAACAACATGGGTACCTAAGAAGAATTAGAATTGTCCTTTAAATGCAGGTACCTAGAGCCAGCACCGATACTTCAGTTTGGTACATTGATAGTGGATCGTCAAGACACATGACTGGTTCCAAAAATCTTCTAGTCAACTATCAAGCTACCAACGGTCCTCAAGTTATATTCGGTGATAACTCCAAAGGTAAAACCAAAGGTATAGGTATCATGCATAGGGGGAACATCATGATCAGTGATGTATATTACGTTGAGGGTCTTAAGCATAACCTGTTAATCATTAGTCAATTTTGTGATAAAGGCTTTGAAGTAAAATTCTCAAGCGACTTCTGCTACGTTAACGACGCTAAGACTAAGTCTACTAAATTAAGAGGAAAAAGAACAAACAATGTGTATTTAGTAGATTGGGATTCTACATCTGATAACAACCCCACTTGTTTTGTTGCTAAGAGTCACAATGAATTAGGTTGGTTATGGCATAGAAAAATGAATCACCTCAACTTCAAGGCAATCTCTCAGTTAATATCGCTAAATCTTGTAGAAGGATTACCTAAGGGTTCCTTTCAGAAAAATCGCTTATGTGATGCATGCCAAATGGGTAAACAAGTTAAATCATCTTTTAAAAAGAAACCATGTCTATCTACTTCTAGAGTTCTTGAACTATTGCATCTAAATTTGTTTGGTCCTATTCAAATCATGAGTGTTAGTGGTAAAAAGTACTCGCTAGTAATATTTGATAATTTCTCTCGCTATACATGGGTAGAATTTCTAGCGACCAAAGATGAAACTAGTGTCAAGCTCACAACGCTAATTCGTCAATTGCAAAATTCGAAAGATCTAAGGGTGACGAGAATGAGAAGCGATAGAGGAACTGAATTTACTAACCAATTTGTTGAGAAGTTTTGTACAGATTTAGGAATACTTCATGAGTATTCTGCTCCTAGAACACCTCAACAGAATGGAGTTGCCGAGCGACGGAACAGAACGCTTAAAGAAGCCGCAAGGACGATGTTAGCACTGTCCAAGCTGCCTCAAAGGTTTTGGGCCGAAGCCATCAACACCGCTTGCTACACTCAGAACCGGTGTATGATCAACACGCAACATGAGAAGACTCCATATGAGTTGTGGACGGGACGTAAGCCTAACGTCTCATAGTTTCATGTTTTTGGTTCACAATGTTTCATTCATAACAATGGATCCCAAAGCCTAAAGACATTTGATCCTAAAGCGGATGAGGGAATCTTTCTAGGATATGCCAAAAATGGAAAGAGCTTTCGCATCCTAAATAAGATCAAATCAAAGGTTGAAGAATCCATTCATGTTGTGTTTGATGATGCTAACCAAGAACCGAGTAAGGTTAATCCTGATGATGTAGGAATTGAAGATCTCACCCAACAAGCGTCACAAATCAATCTTGGTGATGATAGTGATGACGAAGATGATGAGATTCGTGTACCTTTTCCTAAGGATACTCGTGAGGTTAACAATAATGATAATGTCAGAATTGCTGATGATCATGAAGAGAATGATCATCAAGAGCAGATTGGAACTATGAATGATGCAGCGTCTACGCAAGAGACAAATGAGAATCAAGCGATTGACAACCAAGAGTCTCTCAACCCGTTCCAACCAGACCGCAAATGGCTTAGAGACCATCCACCAGAGCTAGTGATTGGAGATATTGAAGCACCTGTTAGAACTAGGTCCGCTACAATTAATGAGGCCATGTTCGCAAGCTTCCTATCTCAAATGGAACCAAAGAAAGTGGATGAAGCGCTTAGTGATTCAAGTTGGGTAGAAGCAATGCAAGAAGAGCTTAACCAATTTGAGAGAAGCAAGGTTTGGACACTAGTACCAAGACCAACTCACCAAGGAGTTATTGGGACTAGATGGGTTTTTAGGAACAAGATGGATGAAGATGGCATTGTTATAAGAAACAAAGCCAGATTAGTCGCTCAGGGTTATTGTCAAGAAGAGGGAATTGATTTTGATGAAACATATGCCCCAGTAGCCCGTCTTGAAGCGATTAGGATGTTCCTAGCGTTTGCCGCATTCAACAAGTTCACAGTATACCAAATGGACGTGAAGAGTGCTTTCCTGAATGGTAAACTCCAAGAAGAAGTATATGTGGAGCAACCTCCAGGATTCATCAACAACCATGGCAAGAGTATGGTCTACAAATTGGATAAGGCACTCTATGGCCTTAAACAGGCACCAAGAGCATGGTATGACACTCTCTCTATCTTCGTTATTGGTAAAGGCTTTTCAAAAGGCAGCGTTGATACAACGTTATTTAAAATTACCCATAATGAAGATATTCTCTTAGTCCAAATTTATGTTGATGATATTATATTTGGTTCTACAAATAAGCGATTGTGTGAGAAATTTTCGAAAATGATGCAAGATCAATTTGAAATGAGCATGATGGGTGAATTAACTTTCTTCTTAGGATTACAAGTTAAACAACTCACTACTGGAATATTTATAAACCAAACTAAATATACTAAAGATTTGATTAAGAAATTTGGTATGGAAAATGCATCATCTTCAAAAATTCCAATGAGCCAAACGCTTAAGTTAGATAAAGATGAAAGTGGGAAGAAAATCGATATCACTAACTATAGAGGTATCATTGGATCACTTCCTTATCTTACCGCTAGTAGACCTGATATTATGTTTTCGGTATGCAGGTGTGCACGATTTCAATCTGATCCTAGAGAATCACACTTAAATGCTACCAAGAGAATCCTTAAATACCTAAAAGGCACACAAAATGTGGGCTTATGGTATCCACGGGACTCTCCTTTTGAACTAATTGGTTATTCAGACGTAGATTTTGCAGGATGCAAAATAGATAGAAAAAATACTAGTGGTACATGTCAATTTCTAGGTGATAGACTAGTTTCGTGGCATAGTAAGAAACAACAATCCATAGCGACTTCTACCGCTGAGGCAGAGTATGTAGCCGCTGGAAGCTGTTGTGCACAAATCCTTTGGATGAGGCAACAACTTAGAGATTATGGAACAATCCTAGGTCCTACCCCAATCCATTGTGATAACCAAAGCGCTTTAGCTATGACCCAAAATCCTGTCCTTCATTCTAGAACCAAACACATTGACATTAGATACCATTTCTTGCGTGACCATGTTCAAAAGAAAGATATCTCCATGCATTTCATTGGAACTGACAAACAATTGGCATATATCTTCACCAAAGCGCTCAACGAACAACGCTTTCTCACTCTGAGAAGTGAATTAGGTATGATTGACTTAAACGCTTAAATCATAAAACATCATATTTATAGGCATAAAATCTAGGGGGAATCCACCTTTGTTTATGTCTAAAGAGTTTATCAAAAATTTCGAAATGAGTCATCAATTTTAGGGGGAACTTTAAAATTGTACTTATCTCAATATATCAAGTGACTGTGATAAAAAATGACTTTTAAAATCCTAAGCATTGATCACTAGAGCTTATCTTTTTATGCATGACAAAATCAATCTCTAATAAAGTTTTCTTTTATAAATCCAAGCGATTAATTTTTTTTTATGAAAAGACTTCAGTGTTGAAAGAATTCCCACTTTAACGCTAAGTAACTTTCTTTCAAAAATTCATGCATAGTTTTCATCGCTAAAGGAAACGTGTGGATAAGTCCAAAAGATCAAATTTGATAACTACCCACACGTGCCTATCAAATCGAACGGACGGTTATGATTCCTATCTAAACCTAGGCGGTTCAGTAATTACATGAGTCTGAGTATGTGTCAGTGTACTATCAGGCGCGTGTATTTCATGCTGACAATTTCAAATTTTCTCAAGCGTTTTCAAAAAGTAACTGCGGACACGAAAAATATTATAGTACCCTATTTTACCGCACTTTTTGACATCCGAAGTTATGTGTACACGGTTCAGATTCCTTCTGTCATTAACTTCTGTACACGTGTCATTCATCTACCAACTAAGGATTTATTTTTTGCCTCCTATTTAAACCTTTCAAAACTTTACGGTAAACCTTTATCACTTCCAAATTCTTCTACTGTAAAAGTTATTTCTCTCTAAAGGCAAGAACTTCTCTCATTCCTTCAAAAGCTTCCAACTTTCAGCAATGGCACCCAAAGCTTCAAAATCTTCAAAATCATCCAAGTCTGACACCGAAAAAACTTCCCGTACTAAAAAACCAGTTACGGTTAACGCCAGATTTCTGATTAACTGGGATTACCTTTATGAGAACCAGAACTTTCCTCTTCGAACGGTTCTTCCACTCGTTCAAGAATCTGGTTTGAGAGATATGATCACTACTAATTTCAACTACTTTGAAGAAGAATCTCTCTATATTTTCAACAATGCCCAGATTTCTGAAGACGGAACTTCCATATCCTGCGTCTTCCCTTTTGCTAAAGAGACCTTTGTTCTCACTCCCTCCTTGATTTCTTCATTGCTGATTCTGCCCAATGATGGCACTGAGGTAGAAAACGTCACTCTCGGAGATGCTACAAAAGTCTGGGAGTTGAGAAAGAAAGAAGATGTTGATACTGCATATGAGCCGAACTTCAAGAAAAATGATATGAAGGGCGAATAAGTTATTCTCGCTGATCTATGTTAAAAAATGATCAAATGCAGAAAAGGGACATTCGATAAAGTCACAAACGTTCAGTACAAGATGATGGTGGCCATTCTGACCAAGTTAAAAGTTAACTGGTCTCTCTACGTTTTTAATCGCTTCAAGGCAGCGATGGCCAAGTCAGTGAATCCCAAGCCCTATGGGATTGTGCTAAGTCGTATTCTTAGCGCTTGTGGTTATACAAAATCTTTTGGCACAAATATTCCAGCGACCAAATTCTACGGCAGAAAGATGATTAGTGGAATGCTCAAACCTCGAAAACATGGTGGAGCAGCGGTTCCCAAAGAAGAGCGCCAGCGACTCCGAGCCGAAGGAGTTGTTCGCAGTGATGATGAAGATCAAGCGTCTTCCTCTTCATCATCATCCTCGTCCTCTGAAGAAGTGGTGGTCAAGCGACCTAAGAGAAAGATAGTTCTCAAAGTCACTGAGCCATCTAAGTCAGCAAAGAAACAGAAACCTGAACCAAAGAAGAAGAAGCCGGAGCCTAAAAAGAAGCAAAAGATTCCTTCTCCCCCTCCTAAATCTCCATCACCTCCTCCAGCGTTTACCTTCTCCATTCCCGAGGAAGAAGAGAAAGCAGTGGACGAAGAAGTACCTCTTGCACGAAGGCGTACTCCTACCTCTACTCCTGCAGCATCCTCTAGCGCTACAGCAAAACCAACGCTTAGAGAGTCAGTGAGTGTTCCTCCCTCTGACGTTGTTCCCGAAGTCAGCTCAGATCCTCAAGCCGTTTCTCCATCTGAGAGGCTTTCCAATGTTCAGGGTAAGTATTTGCTAATCAAGTTAGTCTATCCTTTCCTCGTTAGTCTCTAACGCTAGGATAAAAACTCTTTCAGCACCAAGTGAAGCAGATATTCATTATGTTCTCAACACTCTTGAAGAACTAAATATCCCAATTCGTGCTGATCCAATAACTTCTTTTATCGATTTAGAACTCGAAGAAGAAGTTCAGGAGCCTGAGGAACTTGTTCAAGAATCAGATCAAGCGACTGAGATAATCGATGATATTCCTCAGGGTAAGCGATGTAGTCCTTTTAGTTTATAATTTCTACTTAGTATGAATTTTTGCTTGCTTTTCTCAATCGCTTACATGTATCAGCTCAAGATGGACCTCAAGAGGCACCTATCGCTGATGCCGCTCCACTCTCGGAGATTCCCATTGAAATAGACGTGGACATGGCAACTGTTGTGAATATCGCTAAGAAAGCATCTCAAGACCTTCCTGACGCTGAAACATCATCAGCCAGTGAAGCGACTTTAAACGCTGAGCGGTCGATAGAAGTGGCCCCCATCCCAACAGAAGCTATTGCCCTCGTTCCTACGCCAACAGGACCTCCTCCTCGTGTCATTGATTTCTTCCCGCGCGGATATCATCCAGTTGTTGAATTTTATTATGCCGCCCGAGAACGTGACACTCAAACGCTTGCCGAGTCGGAAATCCAATTTCAAACAACTCTCCATCGGCCTGATCTTTCAGACTCTTACAAGTTTGAAATTTTTGAGCGTTTTGCCGATCTAGGTCTATATAACCTGGAGCGTCTTCAATCACGCCTTGAATATATTCATCGTTCAGCGTTCAACAGATATGAATTTGACGAGAAGCGATTCAATTTCACCGGTCGCTCAGACGAGTCCTTTTATCCTCTTCGATCAAACAAGATTGTTTTCAAAAACCCCCACATGGGTGATTGGAACAAAAATCCAGACGAGGAAGATCTCAATAAGCTAGGCTATTCGGCTCTCCCCTCCGTCGTCAAGTCTTCTCAGAACGCTCTCTCTCCTAATCCACTTAAGTTATGGAAAGGAAAAGGACCGCTTGTTGCGGAGCGCCCAAATCCGGTCAACTCGTGGATAGAAGATGAGGTTCGTGAATATCTTGCCAGATTATGGGCTGAGGACTATGAAGAAGAAACGGAACGCTTTGAGAAATTTCTCGCCGCTAGAAAAGATCAAGCTAAAGCTATCAAGCTTGGCAAGCGATGGATGATGAATACAGCCAGCTGGGCTGAAGAGTTTGTTTTGCATTTCTACACCCTCGATGAACTCGTGAGATATCCATTCCTATTTCAGTTTGGAATAGAGTACAGACGCAGAGGATATGCAACCTTCTTACTCCAACAACGTCAGTTTATTGCAGGGAATGTTAGCGCTTTGCCACAATATCGCCAACCAATCAAAAGCTACATTCGCCAGCAACTTGCCTTATACAGCCAAGGCGGATGCTACGTGTTGCATCCTCGTGAAGGGTTTGTTCAACGAGTCTTTCTTGACCTGAATGAAGACACTTCATCAAGTAAACAACCATTTCTTCCAGGATAGAGTCAGATTCGTGTTGATGTTTCGAATGAACATGCTGAGTTTGCTGAGTTCCACAGAACTATGAGAGCAGTGTTTGAAAATGCCCAAGCGTTGGACATCAGTTTCAATCACTTTTTCGGGTGTTACAATTTCAGAGGATATACTCTTCACCCCGTGCTCTTTAGTGAATCCAATATTCAAGTGGCCAAGATGTTATCACTAATCAGGCCAGTGGACCATGAAACAACTCAAGCGCTCATGCCTTTGATTTTGGACTTTTTCAATCGTTATACTTCAGGGATTGCTTTACCGGAAGATGTGCAACTGACACTAAGTACCGAAGAGCGCTAAGACGCTATATTCTTTATCCCGCAATCCAGCCTGATCAGTCCAAGGCATGTGATGGAAGCCCTTGGCCCCCTCTGGGTCATTGGTGTTAGAGAACCTTCTTCCCCAATACAAATTATAGAAGAAGACATTGCTCCTACTGCGGAAGTCGCTTATCTTCCTGAGGCTTCTTTGCCAGATTCTTCTAGCGCCCCGGTAGTCGAGCCCCCAGTTATTGCAGATTCAATCATGGATCAAGCGATTGAAGAAGTGCACGCTGAAATTGCACAAGAGCCTATCGAGCCCTTTATCAGAGATAAATCCAAAGGCAAGGCTACAGTTTCTAGTTCTTACGGACTTCTCCCATCCCCAGAGCGTCCTTCTTCCGATTCGGATTCTGAAAGTGATTCAGACGCTAGAGATTTCAGACAGGCAGTACGGAACTCGCTCCACAACATTGAAGGTTCCTGCTCCAAGATTTTTGAGACTGCTGATAGACATATCCGAATAATGTCTGATACGCGAAGTCGTGATATTGCAAACGCTTCAAACACAAGCACTGTTACAATCATGAAGAGCATATCACCTCTTATCGCTGAACTCTCATCCGAATTCAACCATCACTTAGTCCAGAGAGCTTGGCCTGATGCTGACAGACATATTTCGACCGAGGCCGCTGCTCAGAGCATCACTCACCAAGTTGCTCTCTTAGTTGACGAAGTTCGACTCTTGCGAAGAGAAGTCGCTGAGTTGAAAACCTCTCTTGATGATACCAAGAAGGGGGGAAATACAGGAAAGCATCAAGCGTCCAAAGTAATGTCAAAGACTGATAATAAAAATTGGCGATCAATGATGGAAGAACTAGTGAGCATCAAGAAGATGTTAACTAAAAAGAGAAAGCCAAGGTATTATCTAGGATGATATCCCCTTCCGGAATTGGACGTTGACTTCTTAGAAAGTATGGGATTTCAACCTTTTGCCGGACCGCTGAGACGACCTATCAATT
Organism: Buddleja alternifolia; assembly: GCA_019426215.1. NCBI lineage: Eukaryota > Viridiplantae > Streptophyta > Magnoliopsida > Lamiales > Scrophulariaceae > Buddleja > Buddleja alternifolia. Next base: position 4,981,268 of record CM033395.1, read on the forward strand.
GGAGACCGTCAAAAGATCAAAGAAAAGATATCTATCACGATTTAATTCGTGAACTTGGAATTTCTCCAAGAGAGTGGACGGAAAGGTTGTTAGAACTTAATGAAAGCGCCAAACTTCGTAGGCATGATTACGATGAAGTTCAACATACGACAATGATTGACATTGATCGTCTCCTGATGGACTTAGCGCTAGAAGTTCTCCAAGGCGAAGAAAGAGCAAAGCGACAGAAAAAGTGAACGAATTTTTTATTTCTGTTGTCGCTTTTTTTTTTTTGTTGTTTTCAGTATAAATCATGTATGCTTATTCTTTCAATATATGAATGATTTATCGCTGAAACATCTTGTTGAAGCTAATCTAACTTTAGCTAACTTTACTAACTGTTTGAACACTAACTTATATTCATTTGGGCTTTTCTTTTAAGTAACTCTTAAATTATAAAAGAGTTATAAGAGTTAAAGTCTTGACATCATCAAAAAAGGGGAAATTGTTAGGAAATTTCATGTTAGATGTTTTGATGATGACAAGATAGGATTCAATGTTAGACCCCAAATAAAATGTAAGTTTATGTTTTCCATAGATCATTGTTTAAGCGTTTGAAAGTTTGTAATTTTGTTTAGGCTTGTAATTTTTATCTTTGTAGGTTTTAGACTAAGTATTAGATACTGAATCGCTAATAGAATTCTAGGTGAGTCTATTAGAGAAGAAGTTGAAGATCAGCGTCTGAAGTCAACCAGAGATGAAGATTTGTTTCTTAGCGTCCGTCAAACGCTAAAGGACCTTTTTCAGGATTTATGGATCAAGCGCTCAAAGCACTTAAGCGACCAATGACAAATTTACCTGAAATAAATCCTCAAGTCATGAAGGACTTAAATGCAATCATTCAACGGACATTTATTTCCAACGGGAAATAAATTCAAATGCATTAAATGCCTGATAAGAGCATTAAATGTGATAAGCTACTGTGACTTGTGGACAAGCCACCTTTTTGACTTGACTATCAGAACTTCAGAGTTTATAGCTGCTACCATCCAATCGGTGCCAGCAGTTTTTCAGGAATGTCAGGCTTTAGGTAGAATCACGCGCTGCGTGAAAGGCGCGCTCCTACATGTGTCCAACGGACAGATCCCAAGAATTGCCTATAAATACCTTACCTTCAGCAGACCCTAAAAAGTACGGTACAAAATATTTACAAGAGAAAATTACGTACACAAGAAAAAGCTTAGAATCTCCATAGCCAAAATTCCTTCAAGCTTTTTTTATCAAGGAGCCCGAGATCATTTTCATTCTTTACTATCTTATAGAAGATTCTGTGTGATTCTTTGATAATCATCTTAGTAATTTCCTCCAAGTGAAAAAGGAGAAGAAAGACGTAGCTGAGATTACATCACCCAGTGAACCTTACAAATTATTGTGTCATTTATATTTTACTGTCTTATATCTGTCATATTACATTATTCTAAAAGACAAGTAAAATTGCAAAGCGATTAAATTATCTAAAAGAACGCTAAAAATCATTTCCGCTGTGCTAACCCTGATTAAGTGATCTAAGCGTTACCCTACTTTGGTAAATTGCTAAACTCACTAGGTCTAAGTTATCTTTACTGAAGCGCCTGACCCAAGCGCTCAGACCTTTGAAAAGTAACACGAAATTTTTGAAATTTAAAAAGACTTCAGGGTCTATTCAACCCCCCCTTCTAGACCCTTTCGTATGCCACTTGGGACCATCAAGGAGGCACTAGACAAGTCAAGTACTTAATCTCTTAAACTAGGAGTTCGTGAGTTAACAAATATTAATTGGGCATTAATGTTCAACTCATATGACACCTTCTTTGACAAGGAAGTACCAGTCGTACACTGATTAGATAGTGGGAGCTGGTGTAATGAATATGATTAATAGAATTAACATATTTGAACTCGACTCACATTAATCCAATCACATGGGTATTTGCTCTTTGACAGTCAATGATTGGGATTAACATTGCGATAGATGTGTGAACTTTGAACCTGAGGAGTCATTTATAACATGCTTGTAGTATTGGATATGTTATCAGAGTAGTTAGACCCGTATCACCTGAAAGGTGGGGTCGACCTCGAAGTACGATCCAATAGTGCATTCGATATTATAAGATAACTTGCCAAAAAGGAATTCACCGTCTCAACAGTAAACGAGTATGTGACCTATACGATCGTAAGTAATTGAAGTTATAATTCTTTGGACAAAGCATATAAACTATCCTGTGATTGTCGCTGAGGGTAGTTTGGTAATTTCACATTATTATGATTCCAAGTATAGTATCAAGTTCTATGAGTTTGACTAACCATGACTCTTACTTGATCAGGTCACGTCAGTGAAGAGTTTATACACATATGGTATTCGTAGTCAAGGTTCGTGATGACATGATCATCTCGTATTCAATTGGGTTACGATTTGGTTCCACGGTGTTGGCTAGGTGACCTTATCCTTTGGAATCCTCCCATTGCCAATTGAATCGAGCCTAGAGAGTCGCGCTATGTGGAGAAAATGATTATTTCCATGTGAAGGGTATTTTGGTAAAATCACATTAGATGTGGATTGACTGACAAAATAGATGGCATGATTTAATTAAAGATATTTAATTGGATTAAATAAATTAATTAAATCATATTAATTCATAAGTTAAATTAATTGGAAATTAATTTATAAGTTGAATAGAATTAATTAGATTAATTCTAATTAGATTAAAGTAATTAATTAATTACCAATTGGATTGGACTTGGAATTAATTAATTACACATGGGCTAAGTGAAAACAAAGCCCGAAGCCCATCTTTGAATAGGCGTAACGACAGCACCCCCCCCCCCCCGCGGGTAAGACCTAAAGGGTGTTTTGCTTGTGTATAAGTATTCAATCAGTGTCAGAACTCCAAACACACAAGTCATTGTTTTATAATCTGACACTGATCCAAATAAACCTAAAGCAATAGAAAAGAAAAATCCCTCCCTCTCTCTCTCCAAGCTAGCCACCTGCAATTGTTGCCGGGAAGAGATCGAGCTTTTCTCAGAGAATTTTTCTTCCGCGTGATTATCTGGAGGCAGGAGTCCGGGGCCGCTGCTGGTAATTCAAGAATTTATTGACGAAAAAGGTAATTCGATTACTCTTGTCAATATTCGACTTATTGATCTATATGCTATATTTTGAATATCCCCGGATTGGATTCTCGGGTGTGATTTGGATTAAAAAATTTATCCGCTAGACCGAATCACAAGAAGTTTGACATATTCCATGACTCTCACTCGATCGGTGTACATCAGTGGAGGGATTATACTCATATGGAATTCATAGTGACATAGTCATTTCGTACTTGGTTGGGCTACGATGTGGGGCCACGGGTTGACTAGGTGTCACCCACATCCTTTGGTATCCTCCCATTACCAATCAAGACAAACCTACAGTACTACAGAAATGGCCTATTACAGTGGGTTTTTTTGGACGTATTACAGCGGTTTTAACAGCTGTAATAGGTACCGCTGTAATAGGTTAAGGCCTATTACAGCAGTTAAAAACCGTTGTAATAGATACCTATTACAGCAGTTATTTTATAACCGTTGTCTAATATATACATATATTTTTTATTTTACCTACGCGTTTATAACCTTCCTGTACAAGATCAAAATTCAACACACTAACACAACAAACCACAAAAACCAATTCAACGGAAACAAGAAAAACCCAAAACTTCACCAAATGATCTCCAACAAAAACCAATTCTTTCCTCCAACAACAAATTAAATTTTATAATCTCCAACAAATGATCACGAGTTTACAATCAACTAATTAATAATCACAATTTAAATACAACAAATCAAATCAAAATTTACAACAATTCACAACTTGCAACATACCATACCCCATTTCTAAGCGCATTCGATAATGTATTGTGCCAATTCGCAACGTACTTCATCAAGTTGCACTTGAGAGTAAGAGGGGTATTGACAATAAGGAAAGTACTGCAAGATAGAGACTGTAAACCCAAAAGACGTTTCAATTACCTAAAAAAGGTTTAATAACTTAAAAAGGGAAAGAAAATGAGTATTAGGATTATGCATACCGCTTGTGGGATTGTAGATTCTTCGTGGCTAATAATTTCCTTCATGAATATCATAACGAAGAAGCCACAATATATGTCATTTAACTGTTGGGGGCACTACAAAATAATCAAAATTGTATTAGAACAATAACTTTTATACGAATAATCTCTTGAAAGTATAAAACACTAACCTTTATACAACTCCATTTACAGGTCTTGTTTTTGGATTTCTTCATTTGGTTGTTGTGATTTGCACGAAAGATCAACACAGCCCTGTTAAAAAATTCAAAAAACAAGGAAATATGTCAAAAACAAGCAAATATGTGAAATCTATGAAGATATATACAGTTTAAAAATAATATTAAATATAATGGATACATTGATTGAATGAAAACCTTACTGATTTCATGTCGGTTATTCGGATCACCGTGCAAAAAATCCAGATAATAAACGATCTCTTCAAATGGATCAATCACAAGCAACAACCAATGTCCCTTAAAAAGCATTCAAAAGATAAGTTTAAAATTAGTTTTACGTAACAAGTTTTACAAAATAAAGTTGGGTCTTTAGTAGCTCACCCGGTGTTGTAAGGTGCAAGAAATAACTTCCTGTTCAGTTGTGCGCTCTCTTTCATAGCATTTGTTATATATTGCGCTTGTTCAATACGCTGATTGGGACCAATACCTGGTCCCGCAGATATACATGTGGGCTAAGGAAGCCAAAATTATTTCTTTCCCTTCGGGGACCACGTAATTAACACACAAACACCTAAATTGAGCATTAAATAAATTTGAGTAACGAAAATAATCATAGTTCAAATGCAATAAAATAATTTAAAAACTTACTTTTTTTTTATTCATGTTTAAAAACTTACTTGATGTAAACTGAAATGATAGAGGCCCCTATCTCTTCTTGACGCAAAAAGTGACAGATCTCCTCCCGCCCAATATACTCTTGGAATTGGATATTCATAATTCTCATGGGAAAGTCTATAGTGATCTGGTCATCAATAGACATCATCTTCATGTACTTTCTAAGAAATAAAAGTGGCTTAGGGAGTCCATATGTTACAATGTCTTCACATCTGTCACCTTCACGTGCAGGCTTGGCCACTGGAGGTCTTGGTTTGACAGCTGAGTGCTTCGACATCCCTGATTTCTTTTTACCAACTGATTTGGATGGTCTAAGAGACTATTTAAGCAAAGAAAACAAAACATGAATGTTACACACCAAAGTATTTTTAGTAACTTTAAATAATTGTTATAATTTATTAATGGCTAGCTATTAATTACGTACTGATGCATCACTGACAATGACAAGACTCATAGGCCAAGCAACAATGTTACCCACAACATCAGAAATCATGAGCATTTCTTCATCGTGGAGAGGGACTGGTAGGGGTGTATCCTCCTCAATTGCAATGTCAATGGACACTTTCACAAGGTGGGTGGGTAATGGACGAGTATGCATTGTTCTATCCGATGGTTGATTGTACATATGTCCTTCACCACACAATATGACGCTAATGAAAGTGATAATTGACATTACGCCACAACCTACATACATATATATATATATATATACCATTATATTAGAAAGTTTTGTGTGTTTTACAGAAATAGAGACTTGCAAGTTACATGATCACTAAACAAGTTCATATCATTACCTCAGGAAGCATCTTAACTGGTTTTGGGTCAGCTATCTTTCAAAGAAATTGACTCATCTTCATGTGGCCGCTGCGACCAAGACGCCCGTATCTTAGCATCCTCGCGTTGCAATGTGGATAGTGATTCGGTGAGGATCTCGACCATGCTTCTCAAGCTATCCATCTCCATCTGTTTAGAAGACTTTGGATTCGTAAAGTACTCTCTTTGTGACACCCCAAAGCCTCCACCCCTAACGCGACCCAGATGCTCCTTCTTTTTAAGAACTTTAGCCAATAGATCATTTCAGGTCCTTTCCTTTCCACTATGACTAGTACCCTCCTGTGATAAGCACTCCTGTAATAATACATTTAAAAAAATAAAAAAAACTTAGTGAACTTTGCTCTTTTAAAAAAAACATACAACATATTATATAGCTAAAATTGCAAATAATTCACCATTTCATCCACTACTCTTTTAACATTGACATTATCAATGTCATTCTTGCTGTCAGAATGCGCAATCCTCCACACGAGTGCTCGTGTCACCTCTGTGCAATCTGATCCCGCTTTCTTTCTTTTCTTCATCTATATTATGATTAATATATATATATATATATATATATATATTAACAAGGAATTTATATAAAAAAATTGTAAGGATTCACTGTTAGATGAACGACGTACCTCAATTTGCTCCACAAGAGCATGTTCAAGACGTGGTTTCCTATAAGATATTCAGGATCCTTTGCTCTTTCCTAATTTTCCCTACTTAGTTGTTGTTCATTACATAATCAAATCATTAGTCAATGTATTAGTTACATATAAACACAATAACCAACAAATGAAACCGTAAATTAAAATAACTACCTGAAATCTTCACTTTGGAGAACATGTAAAAATGCCGTCCAATCTTCTTGAGGTATCTCATATTGAGAGGGTGGGTTGTAATTAACATTCCCATTGTCATCCCGTACCCACACTCTACTCAAGTAGCTTCTGAAGTTTCGTGCTAGCTTTCCAACTTCGGCTAAAACATATTTCTTTCTACTTTCTTCAATATCAAAGGCCAACTATAAAAAACAAACAATAAAGTATATATGAAATGACAATTTAGAGAAAATTGAATCAACAAAAAATACATTAACAATTAGAAACATCATAATAACCAAATTACCGCTATTTCATTCTAAATTGTTTTTTTTTTGTGCCGGGACTTGTCGCCAATCACTAATGGTGATCAGCACCTTCTGCCGAGCCAGGACTCCTATGTAACTAACAAGTGTTGCTTTGTTTGGGTCAACTGCTTGGCCACTCCAGCCGACAGGTAGCCTTATGCCTTTACTTCTGGCATTGATGACTTTTCTCATCACCGTGACACCTCTTCGTATCGCATTTTCAACGCGTTTGTCTGCTCCACGTCCATCTGACTGGGGAAAACTTCCAGCATGCTCAGAATCGATCGACCTACAAAAGCCAAAAATACAGAAGTTAGATTCATATACCAACAACATAATTTTTCAATTCATTAATACCAAATAGTACCAAACTACAACACCATTATTCTAGAAAAAAATTGGCAGAGTAACAACGTAAAAATTCGTACCAAGTTCTCGACTAATCCTTCCCCCAAACTTGCAGCCAACAAAATTTGGATCTTTTAACCGTAACAAATCCAAAATTCTGATCTTTCACCCATAACAAACCCAAGTTAACATATATATATATATATATATATATATATATCGAAGTTAACATATATATCCAAACCCAAGTTAACATATATATCCAAGTTCACATATATATCCAAGTTAACATATATACCCAAGTTAACACAAGTTAACATATATATCCAAACCCAAGTTAACATATATATATATATAGAGAGAGAGAGAGAGATAAGAAGCTTATGCTGGTGGTGGTGGAGGTCGTGGAGGCTGAGGAGAATACGGCGGCGGCGGCGTCTGTATACGGTATCGACCTACAAAAGCAAAAAATACAGAAGTTAGATTCATATACTAACAACATAATTTTCCAATTCATTAATACCAAATAGTACCAAATAACAACACCATTAAAAGAAGAGATCAGACGCCCTAACTCATACACGAACAAGAGACGACGAAAACATAAAAGAAACAAGTTGTGCAATACAAGACTGTATACCTTAATGAAACATTGACAAAATGCTCATATGTAGCAGCAAAAAAGTTCAGAAAATAAGTCTATCATAGAATAATCAAATAAGTTTAAATATCTTTCATCGTTTTCTTTTTATCGTTGGCTTAGTAGTCTTTTGCTTCCCATCAGTACGACCATTTTTTTAGTAGGCCGACGAATTGATGGATTAATCCATGTCCCCTCTTGGTGATCTTGTCGCATATACAATTCATCATCACTAATTTCCAAGTCATCATCACTATCAGTTGATTGTGAATCACCTAAGATAGGATTTCCTCCATCATCTTCACTTTCTTCATCATCATCCTCAATACAAGTATTTTTGTTTGCCGATAAAACAATGGACCAACTCTTATCAATAGGATCGGTGACAAAAAACACTTGCTTAGCTTGTGATGCCAAAGTGAAAGGTTCATCATTGTATCCCACCCTTTCAAGGTCTACTCGAGTGAAACCTATTTCATTATTTTGGACACTACTTTTATTGTCAACCCACCTACACCCAAATACAGGCACCCAAAACCAACTATAATCCAGCTCCCATATATGTTCAATCACCCCATAATATGATAAATCGGTATAGATAGGGTTATTATCTTTCGCACTTGAGATATGCATTGCTTGAGCTACAAGACTCACCCCACTATTTTGCATTATACTCCGTTCATCTTGGTCTTTTGTATAGAATATGCGACCATGTATGCGATAACCTGAATAACAAAATACTAGTCTGCCCGTACCCATCGACAACCGTGTCAATTTATCTGAAACTGAAAGTGGATTCTCTTTCTGTTTCTCTTCGATATGCTTTCGAAACTAATCAATGAAACTCTTGTTATGCTCTCTTGAAATCCAGATCTCATTTTTATTTGGATTTAATCTCCTAAGTTGGTCCTTGTGCTCTTCAACATATGGGTCAACCTCATCGGTGTTGTGGAACACATATAGGTGTGCCTACTCCCTTTGTATGCAAGGAACACTAACTAATTTTTTTTCCAATTACTCTTTCTCCTTCTGTTCTCCCTCCCACAACATGAGACATTAGAAGCTCTGCAACGTTAGAATCTGCCAGATATTATGTGCAAAATGTAATGGCTTCATCAACTATGTACCGTTCAACAATGCAACCTTCCGGTCAACTATGATTTTTCACATAGCCTTTCAATACCTTCATATAACGCTCAGCCGAATACATAGATCTCATAAAATCCGATCCACATAGTTTTGTCTCTCTAACCAAGTAAATAGGTAGGTGAGTCATTATATCAAAAAACACAGGTGGAAGATACATCTCAAGTTCACACAAAGTGATGACAATTTGTTTCTGAAGTGCAGACAATTGTTCAGGATCAAACACCATACTCCACATTGCTTTGAAGAAGAAACATAATTTAGTTATAGTTTCTCTCACCTTTTTTGGCAAAATGGCCTATATAGCAATTGGTAACAAATGATCCATGATTACATGATAATCATGAGTCTTCATGTGCTTTAGCTTCAAGTTATTCATTGATACAATACTGCTAATGTTTGAAGAATACCCTACTGGAACTTTCACTCCATAAAGAAACTCATATAATGCAATTTTTTCTTTCCTAGATAGAGTGTGATCTGCTGGAGGCAAATAAGTACGTTTTTCCTTCTTTGTTGGTGCCAATTTACCTCTTATCTTCATTTCAACCAAGTCTAACCTTGCCTTTACGCCATCTTTTGTCTTTCCGAAAACATTTAGAAGTGTACCAATGACACTATCAAATGCATTTTTCTCAATATGCATAATATCAAGAAAATGTCTAACATGTAAGGATTTCCAGTACGACAACTCAAAAAAAATTGACTTTTTTTTTCACCCAATTTTTGCAAGGCCACCTGCAAAAGTCTTTTTAAATTTGATATCCAAGTCTTTTACATTCTCAAACACGTCTTCACCAGTCAAGCACATAGGAGCTCGACCTTCTTCTATCTTCCCATTGAAAGTTTTCTTCCACCAACGATATCAATGTTTCCGCTTCAGCCATCTTCGATGCCCTTGGAATGCATATTTCTGAGAGTGTAACAATCAATATTGATCTATACTCTTGCCACATATAGGACATCCACATTGGCCATGTACACCATGTCCCTCGAGATTAGTTCTTGCCAGAAAATCATTGATTGTTCCAAACAACATGACTCTGAGATTGAAGCTTTCTTTTCTGAATCCACACATACTTCAATACCGGTCTCCCACAACACCTTCAAATCCTCAAGTAAAGGAGCCAACTAGATATCTATATCATTTCCAGGTTGTTTTGGCCTGAAAATGAGTATAGGCATCATTATATGCTCTCACTTCATGCATCGCAATGGGGGTAGGTTGTAGATCATTAAAATCACTGACCATGTACTATGTAAGCTAATTTGCAAGCCATGTGGGTTCATTCGGTCTGTAGCCAATACAAGGCGTAGGTTTCTTGGTTTTTCCCCAAATTCAGGGAAATCATCATTAATCTTTTTCCATTGAGGAGAGTCTGAGGGGTGTCGAATCCTGTCATCTTCAATCCCTTCTTCAAACCTTCTATCAGCATACCATGTCAAGTCCTTGGCAAACTCTTGACTACTGTACATGCGCCTAAATCTAGGTATTATGGGCAAATACCACATTGTTTTGACAGAAGCAGATCCATTCTTCTCGTGCCGTGAGGCGCCACATTTCGGACACGCCTTCAATGATGAATAGTCATTTCTAAACAATATGCAATCATTGAGACAAGCATGTATCATCTCATATCCCATGCCAATTGAGGTTAACATCCGTTTAGCCTCATAAGTACGATTAGGTAACACATTATCCTCGGGTAGCATGCTTTTTAATAGACCAAGTAAGTCTGTGAAACTCTTATCACTCCACCCAATGTTGCCTTTTAACTTGTAGAGATTTAGAACTATACAGTGAATTTACTACCACTATATAGTGGTGTCTTTGAATCACTTATCAAATTGTCAAACATTTTGGGACAAATTCGCAAATCCTCCTCAATCACATTTGTCATCTCCTCCAAATGATTAGGCTCATAATCATCCATGTCCAAATCCCGTGATCGATATGATGTACCACCCAAATCATCTGATGTGGAACTGCTTTTACAATGTCTTGTACAACGTGTGTAGCTTTTATCAATTCCATTACATATCAAATGATCTTCCAAGTCACGTGGACTAATTCTCTTTCCAAAACAACAACGTAAACATGGGCAACTGATCCTAGTCGGATCTGGTGCATGCTCAACCGCAAGCTTGACGAATTCTTTCACCCCTTTCTCATATTGCTCCGACATACGATCCTCTAAAATCCAATTTTGATCCATCTTGATTCTGATTCATATTCCTTTTTTTCCTAATTCAAATTTCTCATGTGAGACAACTCTTGTCAAAACATTATAAAAGTGTCTAAATTATTTAAAAATTAAACTAACATTAATTACTATCCTTACTTAGATAATTTAATTTATTATCCTTTCTTAAATAATTTTATTAATTAACCTTTTTAAATAATTTTATTAACATCAGTTGAGTTGAACTAATTAAATAATTTTAATTAACCAATTGTGATGAAACTCGATCAAATCCCGCAATGATGGCCTCGCGCTAATATCAAGGCTTTTCTCTTTAATGATAATCCGGTGTATCGTGCCCAATTGTAGGCTCGGGGATTCTCAAAGAACCTTCCCCAGCCTTTTTCTTCCCCTTTGAAACGGTAGTTTTCTTGCCCATTATTCTAGAAAAAACTTGGCAGAGTAACGACGCAAAAATTTGTACCAAATTCTCGACTAATTCTTCCGCCAAACTTGCAATCAACAAAACTCGGATATTTCAAGCACAACAAACCCAAAATTCGGATATTTCACCCACAACAAACCCAAGTTAATATATATATATATATATATATATATCTAAGTTAACATATATATCCAAACCCAACTTAACATATATATCCAAGTTAATACAAGTTAACATATATATCCAAACCCAAGTTAACATATATATCCAAGTTAATATATATATCCAAACCCAAGTTAACATATATATCTAAGTTAACATATATATCCGAGTTAACATATATACCAAGTTAACACAAGTTAAGATATATATCCAAGTTAACATATGTTGGTCCCAAGTGGTATACGAAAGGGTCTAGAAGGGGGGGGGGGGTTGAATAGACCCTTAAGTCTTTTTCGACTTCTTAAAAGTTCGTATCACTTTGAAGTATTTGAACGCTTGACAAGTTTAAGCGCTGGATGTGGCGCTTGAGAAACGTTAACTTAGACTCGGTGATTTCAACGCTTACCAAAGTAGGGCAGAGTTTAGTCACTAAATCAGAGTTAGCACAGCGGAAGTATTTTATAGCTTAGCGTTCGGTTAATTAATCGAAAGTAGTCGCTTAGCTGTTTTAAGACTTTATCAGAATGTATGCAATATGAATAGTAAAGCAGTAAAACAATGAATGCTTAAAGAGGTAAATGACACAAGATATTTGTAAGGTTCACTGGGTGATGTAATCCCAGCTACGTCCTTCTTCTCCTTTTATCAGGGAGGTTTTCCACTATGATGATTATCGAAGAGTCACACAGAGACTTCTACAAGATAGAGGGAGATTGGATATGATCTCGGAACTCCTTGGTCACACAGATTTCAGCTCCACTAAAGACCTTCTATCCCCTTGCTTCTTTCACTCAGAAATGGTGCAAGTTACTCTTGATCTCGGAACTCCTTGGTCACACAGATTTCAGCTCCAATAGAGATCAACTTCAACAAGCTTCTTTTACACAAAAATATTGCTTGCAAGTCAACCAGCTTTCTCACTCAGATGAAAGGTGTTGATGGTTTTGGTCACGGGTTTGTTTGTTTTTGGAAAGTTCAAACAACTTGGGGATATCTCAATGGTAGTGTAGGTTCTTCTTAAAAAGAGATTTGAGATATGGGTGACTGTCTCTGGAATATTTGTGAAAAGCTTATATGGATATTTGGCTATGATTTTCAGTAAGTTTTTCCTTCAACAAAGTAGGTAATTTTTTTTGCTTTTTTTTTTGTGTGTCTTTTTACTTGTTTGTTGAAAGAGCTATTTATAAGGTATTGGTGGTTTTTGTCCGTTTGACACGGTTGGAGTCTCGTTTCCCCAAACATTCCTTGAGTTCAGACATTTCTAACTTTGGGTATACTTAATTAGTTAGACATGTTCTTGGTTTCATAACTTCTGACAGTTTCGGTCAAAAGAATGGCTTACCCATACGTTATAGTGCTTATATTTTAATAGCACTTATCCGACTTTTAATGCATCTTGTCTTATTTCCGTTGGAAATAATTCGTCCGTTTGATTCATGCATTTTTAAGTCTTTGGATAGTTTTTGGGTTTGAGTTTTCAGGTTACGTTCTTTGTAGGTTGTGTTGGTTTAACCTTTTGGACACTTGCTGAAGAGAATAGTTATTCTCGTGTATTGGACAGACGCTTGGACTGATCCTGAGTTTCTTCTCTTTATTTCAGACGCTTACTCTTCAATCTTGTCTTGATGGTCTCACTGAGAATTCCGTCATTTCACTTGATGTTGAGTATTCGGCCTGAGTTATCCATTCGTAGTTTGAGCACTGGGATAATCCCTAAAGCGTTTGACGGACGCTTCAAGATATCTTTATCTATCGTAGCTTCAGACGCTTGATCTTCACCTTCATCACTTGGTAGACTCACCTAGAATTCTCCTAAGTGATTTAGTGTCACATACTTAGTCTAAAGAATTCTACAAAGATAAATACTATAAGCCTAAGATAAATAAGCTTTCAGGTACTTATACATAACATTCTATGAAAGCTTTTACAATTTTCGGGGTCTAACAGGAAGTCCTATTTGTCATCATCAAAACATCTAATATGAAATTTCTAACAATTTCCCCCTTTTTGATGATGGCAATACTTATTTAGTTCAAGCGTTAGATACCTAAAGTGAAGGTTAGCGTAAGTTAGTAAGTTAGTTTGAGCTTTAACGAGATGTTTCAGCTGTAAAATGCATTTTATATATATATATTTCATAGTACAGGCATTTTACAACTAAAAAGAGAGAAGCACAAGTAAAAATCAAGATCGTGACTTGATCTTGTATCTCTTAGTCATTTCAGCACGGATTGCTTCAGTTATCTGATCTTCTAACGTCATCATCGCAACATGATCTTTACTGATTGTGTGCTTGTTTTCTTGAATTTGTCGTGCCTTAAAGTCAATGAAGTGTTTATCCCATTCCTCTGGACTGATGCCTATGTATCGTAGGCAAATTCTGAAGGTTTGGTCGAAGTCAGACATTTTTCTTTCTAAGGCTAATACTGCTGGATCAGATGGTTCTGGAATTGATGCTCTGAGAAGAGGCATGTCAAACTGTTCAAGCAGTGCTCTTGAAGGCAATGGAAGAGTTGGATAGAGCACTCTGGGAGTTTCTTTCTTATTGGACGCTTCAACCGATGTAGTTACCTAAGAGGGATAGGGATACCTTGGTTCTGTACTCAGTGTGAGAGAAGTATCAATATGTTGACGCTTGGATGGTGGAGGAGGAACTTGATCTTTAGATGTTGACGATTTCCTCTTTTCTCCCTTCTTTTCCCCCTTATTGCCATCATCAATCTGTATGAAATGCTGAGTAAGAAGACTGACTTGAGTAGCAATCTGAGCGACAGAGGCCTCAAGAGTGGTTAGACGCTGGTCGAAATGTTCTTTCATAACCAGGAGTTGAGCGTGATTAGCGTCTGTGAGAGAGGTCTCTAGAGCCGTGAACCGGTCTTGTAGATCATTGGTTAAAGCCACATGACTTGCCTGAGTAGCTGTAGATAGTTGCTGTATTTGAGTGAGGCATTCAGTCATGGACGTTTGAGCGTTGGGAATTGCAGTGCTGACTCGAGGCTTAAAACGAGATGTGTGTTTGAGAGATTCAATAGGTACTTGATAAGTAGGATCAAATACTGTTCCTCGAAGCTCTGGGGAACTGTTGGACTCGGTGGATGCAGTAGAGTCGGATTCAGTTGGACTGGGGGAATGAGGCGCTTGAGGTAATTCTAATAAGCGCTCAGGAGCAGGTAACGTGTCAGCTGGTGCTGCAGTAAATTCTGATTCTATACGGCTAAAGTCCGTAAACCGAAAGTCCAAGCTGGCAAACGGCTCATCTGCATATGGATACGTAGCAATCTGTAGAAGTTCATTCAAATGTAGAGTGGGGAGATAAGTACCTTGAATGAACGTTCTGATAGGACTATCCAGAGCCCTGATATACATTGGCCCGAGGATATCCAGCACATGAGTGGGAAAGATTTTGGAGGGCGCTTGGCAGATGGAGAATAAGGCATCTGGGCAATAGTGTTGTGAGAAGCCAATTAGCCGATCTGTTGGGAGAGTCTTCAGTTTCCGAGAGTCGGGAACGTGGAGTCGGTAATACTCTTCCAAGTATGGGTAGATGGCTGAAGCAAGCGCTTGAGATCTTTCTAGCAGCGACAAAATAAAATCATAGTGACTTAAGACTTCTTGTCGAATAGACGGAAGAATTGGATATCCTCTGAAGGGATTGATCCGAGAGCCATTCCACTGTCGCAGATTTTCTGTGAAGATTTTGTCGAATAGGGAGACTGGAGGCATAATTGTCATCATGAGAGAAAAGTTGTCTTCACAGTGGCTATGGGTGAAGTTCAGACAGGACAGGGGAGAAGAACCGCTGGTGGACCCTTGATCAGCAAAGCGTAGAGAAGAGTTGGCCAGTTTGTGCAACGCTTGTCTTAAGCGGTGTTCAGGTTGATGGCGGATCAGAGGCAGCTTCAGAACGGGTCCAAGTCTATGTTGGCGCTGCGTTAGCATGTAGCGTGCAAATTTGGTCTTTTTATCATGAATCCCTATGCTGAACAGATGGGGAGTGCTAACCAAGTCTTCAAATTTATACGCGTCACCCATGTAAGCTTCAGCCCATCTTATCTCAGTCATACAATACTCAGTTCCTGCATTAAGTATAGCACGAAATCCTTGGTGATGAATATCACAGATGGATTCAAAACGATACCTGTCTGGTTGGTAGTTAGCGTTCCAGACGCAGTCAAAATATGCATCGGTTTCAAGTTGAATCATCTCGGTCAGTGAAGCTGGACGCTCACCGGCATGTACTCCTTTATTCTTCCACAGGAGGAAAGGATTAGCTGAGCGCTTGTTTTCCCTGATTTTTACCAGTGTTGGGGAGTGAGAATAGCCTTCTCTGTTTAGTAGCGTTTCCGTTGGGTTCACAAGCTTATCCTGACGCTCATAGACTCTGATGTTGTAGTCTCTGAGAGCGAAGCCAGTGGGTTTTCTTGTCCCATAGTCCAGATAATAAGCTAAATCAACATCAGCTCTGGGAGTCTTGCCTCCTTGCCTCTGTGCTTGGAGAGTCACTGAAACCGGGATGTGTTTGGGAGTCTTCCTGAGTTCAAGGGCTGTGTAGTAAGCTTTATCAGCTGGGGTTAAGGCTGTGTTAAATAGAGTGTTGCGTACAGTCAGATCAAACTTTATGAGCTTGGCGATATCATTCTCAGCATTGATAAGACTTTCTTCATTATATCCGGTAGGTATGAAGGTTTCTGCGGGCGCTGGAGGGAAATAATCGACTGAGTGATCGATAGTCTTTAAGGGATCCAGCTTGAAGAAATGTCGATGAATCACAACGTCGTTAGCATCGCTCTGACCTTCTGAGCGTGCCTCTGTTGGACTAGGTAATGCAAGCAATGGTTGAACCCCTGGGATTTCAGGTTCATCAGGCTCGAGATTTGTGGATTCGATGGCAGCTTCATGTGCGATGGCCACGATGTGGGCCATATCCACTTCCAGATGGACATCAACTGGTGGTTCAAAGGATGATATCGGGACAGCAGCTATGGCTTGGTCACTTTGTGTAGCCTCAGAAGAAATGGCAGCAGTTGGACGCTTACGTCTCTTGAAGATACGCTTCACATTTATACCTTCGGCGGGGAACGCTTGAGTCTGTGGAACTGCAGGTTCTTCAAAGTCAATATTTTTGAGAACCTTTTCCAGATCTTTCCAACTAATGAGGGGAATAGAATCCTCGTCATCTTCATCGCTTTTGATAGGTTGAGCCTTGGGCTTTCGAGGAGCCCGTTTCTTTGTGACAGTGGGACGCTTCACATTACGTTTGGCTTTCTCCTGATCTGGACGCTCAGCCTCCTCATCTGACGCTGCTCGGACAACTTGGCGCTCAGAGAGAGGCTTAGCAGCACCTCCAACTTTGGGTGGATTGAAGAGATTATTGATGATTCTTGGCCCATAGAACTTATGCTTGGCCACGGTGACTCCTGCTGAAGAGGTGCACTCTGCTCGAAAAATTAGATCACTTAAAACTAGACCATAAGGTCTGTTTGAAGTGCGTAGACTGTCTCTGAACCTGCTGAATATATAGGCGCTCTAGTTGATTTTTATCTTGAGCAGGATGGCACTCATCATCTGGAACTGGGTTGGGTTGATTTTGTCGAAGGTTCCCACTCTGCATTCAATGTTTTTACTGCAGAAATCAGCCAAGACTCGATACCTGTTCACTATATCTTTCTTCTCAAAGTACGGTTTGTATGGAACATCATCGTAAGCGCTAATCTGAGTCCAGACTTCTTGAATTTGTTCTTCAGTGATAGTGTCTAAAGTGGCTCCAGCATTAGGTAGAGAGAAATTCTGGGCAATAGAGGCCGCAGAGAGAGTGAACGTCTTTGATTCCTTCTTGGAGACAGGAAACAAACAAGTGATGGAAGTCTCATCGTCAGACAGTCGAGCATTTCTCCAGAAAAATTCTAGTTCTTCAGGAAACATATACGAATATTTTGTGAGAAATTTCTGAAGCCCAGCCTCTGCTACAGAATCCATCATTTCCGTTAAATCAATTTGGGGGTTTTCATAGAGAAACTTCCAATCAACTATAAGGCCTTCAGTGACCTTAACAACAACTTCAGTGGTTCCAGCAGTAGCTTTCTTGGGTGCCATTAGTGAGAAGTAGACAGAGATTACGAATGAAAATTTTTGTTTTGAGAAAGAGAGAGATTTTTCTTGCACGAATGTAATAGAGTATAAGAGTGTTTGTTTTTGAGATACTTCAATTTGAATGTTCTTTGTGTTTGAAGTTTGAGATGTTGACACGTGGAGAAATATAAATCTCAGCCGTTAAAATATAACTGTGGACGTGAATTTAGATTAAATAGGCACGGTTTCTTTTAGTAACTTCCACATATACTATTTTGACGTCCGATTAAAAGTTTGAAACAGAGACTTTTGATATACTGAGAGTGATACGTGTGCCCATGAAAAGCGGATACGTTTTTTATGAAAACTGTTCGGGACCATAATTTTGAACAACTATTCAAATACCCGCCAAAAATTTGTTAAAGCGTCCGGACTTATTCAGAATGACGCTTGAAACAATTCAGTGTTATGTTGACGCTTGAGAATCTTGAGGTTCTCTTTCAAGTAACATTTTGTGCTTTAGCGGTCATTGTAACATATAGAATTATTCTTTTTGGTCATATTCACTTAAGTATAGTTAGCTCTTTTAAGGTTCCCCCTATGTAGGTTCCCCATAAATTACAGAAAATAAAGTGAATTCCCCCTAAATTTCATGCCTAACAAAAGTATGATGTTTCGAATGATTAAGCATTTAGATCAATCATACCTAGTTCACTTCTTAAAGTGAGAAAACGTTGTTCGTTAAGCGCTTTGGTGAAGATATCTGCCAGTTGCTTTTCTGTACCAATGAAGTGCATGGAGATATCTTTCTTTTAAACGTGGTCACGTAGAAAGTGATAGCGAATGTCAATGTGTTTGGTTCTAGAGTGAAGAACTGGATTTTGAGTCATTGCTAAGGCGCTTTGATTGTCACAATGGATAGGAGTTGGATCTAGGATTATTCCATAATCTCTAAGTTGTTGCCTCATCCAAAGGATCTGTGCACAACAGCTTCCAGCGGCTACATACTCAGCTTCAGCGGTGGAAGTAGCGATGGACTGTTGCTTCTTACTATGCCATGAAATTAGTCTATCACCTAGAAATTGACATGTTCCACTAGTACTTTTTCTATCTATTTTGCATCCTGCAAAATATGCATCTGAATAACCAATTAGTTCAAAAGGAGAATCCCTAGGATACCATAAGCCCACATTTTGTGTGCCTTTTAGGTACTTAAGGATCCTTTTAGCAGCAATTAAGTGTGATTCTCTAGGATCAGCTTGAAATCGTGCACACATGCATACTGAGAACATAATATCAGGTCTACTAGCTGTAAGATAAAGAAGTGATCCAATAATACCTCTATAGTTAGTGATATCAATTTTCTTTCCATTATCATCTCTATCTAGCTTAAGCGTTTGGCTCATTGGAATTTTTGAAGGTGATGCATTTTCCATACCAAATTTCTTGATCATATCTCTAGTATATTTAGTTTGGTTTATGAATATGCCATTAGGGAGTTGTTTAACTTGTAATCCTAGGAAGAAAGTTAATTCACCCATCATGCTCATTTCAAATTGATCTTGCATCATCTTCGAAAATTTCTCACATAGACGCTTATTGGTAGATCCAAATATAATATCATCAACATAAATTTGAACTAGGAGAATATCTTCATTATGGGTAATTTTGAATAACGTTGTGTCAACGCTGCCTTTTGAAAAGCCTTTACCTATAAGGAAGATAGAAAGAGTGTCATACCATGCTCGTGGTGCTTGTTTAAGACCATAGAGTGCCTTGTCCAATTTGTAAACCATGCTTTTCCCATGGTTGTTGATGAATCCTGGTGGTTGCTCCACATATACTTCTTCTTGGAGTTTACCATTCAGAAATGCACTCTTTACGTCCATTTGATACACTGTAAATTTGTTAAATGCTGCAAACGCTAGAAACATGCGGATTGCTTCAAGACGGGCAAATGGAGCGTATGTTTCATCAAAGTCGATGCCCTCTTCTTGACAGTATCCCTGAGCTACGAGTCTGGCTTTGTTTCTAATCACAATCCCATTCTCATCCATTTTGTTTCTATAGACCCATCTAGTTCCAATGACCCCTTGGTGGGTTGGTCTTGGTACTAGCGTCCATACCTCATTTCTTTCAAATTGGTTTAGCTCTTCTTGCATGGCTTCTATCCAACTTGGATCGTTAAGCGCTTCATCCACTTTCTTTGGTTCCATTTGAGATAGGAAGCTTGCAAACATGGCCTCATTTATTGTAGCGGCTCTTGTTCTAACGGGTGCTCCAATATCTCCAATAATTAGTTCTGGTGGATGGTCTCTGAGCCATTTTCTGTCTGGTTGGAACGGGTTAAGAGATTGATCTAACGTTTGATTAAACTGTGCAGGCGCTTGACCAATTCCTTGCGTAGGCGCTTCAGTGTTTATAGTTTGAGTTTGCTCTTGATGAACATTCCCTTCATGATCATCAGTGTTTCTTGCAATGTCATCGTTGATGTCTTCACGAGTAGTCTTAGGATTAGGTACAATGATTTCATTATCTTCATCAATATCACTATCATCACACAGATTGATTTGTGACGCTTGTTGAGATAAATCTTCAATTCCTGCATCATTAATATTAACCTTACTCGGTTCTTGGTTAGCATCATCAAACACAACATGAATGGATTCTTCAACCTTCGATTTGACCTTATTTAAGATGCGAAAGCTCTTTCCATTTTTGGCGTAACCTAGAAAGATTCCTTCATCTGCTTTAGGATCAAATGTCTTTAGGCTTTGGGAACCATTGTTATGAATGAAACATTTTGAACCAAATACATGAAAGTATGAAACATTCGGCTTACGTCCCTTCCATAACTCATATGGAGTCTTTTCATGTTGCTTGTTGATCATACACCGGTTCTGAGTGTAGCAAGCAGTGTTGATAGCTTCGGCCCACAACCTTTGAGGCAGCTTAGACTCGGCTAACATAGTCCTAGCGGCTTCTTTAAGCGTTCTGTTCCGTCGTTCAGCAACTCCATTTTGTTGAGGTGTTCTAGGTGCTGAATACTCATGAAGTATTCCAAAGTCTTTACAAAATTTCTCAACAATATGGTTAGTAAATTCAGTTCCTCTATCACTTCTAATTCTTGTCACTTTTAGATCTTTTGAGTTTTGTAGTTGACGAATTAGAGAGGTGAGCTTGGCACTAGTTTCATCTTTAGATGCTAAAAATTCTACCCATGTATAGCGTGAAAAATCATCAACTATTACTAGTGAATACTTTTTACCACTAACGCTCATGATTTGAATAGGACCAAACAAATCTAAATGTAGTAATTCAAGTATTCGAGAGGTCGATAGATGAAGCTTCTTCTTAAAAGATGATTTAACTTGTTTACCCATTTGACAAGCATCACATAAGCGATCTTTATTAAAGGAACCTTTAGGTAATCCCTCTACGAGATTTAGAGATATTAATTGAGAGATTGTCTTGAAATTGAGGTGATTCATTTTTCTGTGCCATAACCAACCTAATTCGTTTTGATTCTTAGCTACGAAACATGTAGGGTTGTTATCTAATGTTGAATCCCAATCTACTAAGTATACATTGTTTGTTCTTCTTCCTTTTAATTTAGTAGATCCTGTCTTAACATCGATTATCTCGCACAAGTCACTAGAAAATTTAATTTCAAAACCTTTATCACAGAATTGACTTATGCTTAGGAGATTATGTTTAAGACCCTCAACATAGTATACATCATTGATCATGATGTTCCCCCTATGCATGATACCTATACCTTTAGTTTTACCTTTAGAATTATCACCGAATATAACTTGAGGACCATTGGTTGCACAATAGTTGATCAAGAGATCCTTTGATCCACTATCTATGTACCATACTGAAGCGTCGGTGTTGGCTCTAGGTACCTGCATTCAAAAGGGCAGATCTAATTTCCTTTAGGTACCCATTTTGTTTTGGGTCCTTCTTTGTTAGTGACGTGAATTAGATTTTTCGGAACCCATATTTGCCTTGTCTTCACTATGGGAGAAAGATTGGCCTTCTTGAGTTTCGTTTTGAGTTGCATACTTTTTCTAGATGTATAGAAATATCCTTGATTATAGTAATAATCATAATCGTAATCATAATTATCATAGTGTTGATAATATGAACTGGATTGTTTTGGATATAGACGTTTGATTCTGTTTGGTACTGGCTTAGGATGCACTTTTGGTGCGGGACGCTTAACGTTTGATTCACTGGCAGAAAATATCTCCTTAGCTTTTTGAGCGTTTGGATATATTTTCTTTTGTGAGACATTCGCTTTGGTCTTTCCTTTGCCTGAGTCAGTGTTGACTTTATCATTAGCTTTTGTACCAGTATTTGTTGATTCATTCAGCGTTTGTCTGATTGAACTTTCTTCAACAAAGATTACACCTTTTCCTTTGTTGATTGTTGTAACATTGGACGCTTTGGCTTTATAACTAAATTTATCAAAACCTAGACCGGTCTTTTCACCAAATGCCCTGGTTACTTTAGTCACATTATCTAGCGTTCTAGACGCTTTTGATAATGAAGAGATAAGCTGCTCTGATTTGGCAAGTTTAGCGACCATTTCAGCTTCTCTTTTGACTATTATATCAAGATCACCTTTTAGCTGAGTAATTTCACTCTCGAGTGATTGGTTTTTCTCAATGCACTGTTGCTGAATTTGCAACTCTGCTTTGAGCGTTAAGTTATCACTTCTGAGTGCTGAAATAATACAATGGTGATTTTGGAATAATTTGGTGGCATCTTGACAATCTGTATAATATTCCTTTACTTTGTCAAGTAATTCATCATAAGAGAGAGGATGATACAAATCAGTGGTTACCTCAGATGGTAAGTCGTTAGATGCTTCATTTTCTCTTGCCATGAGACAAATGAATGCTGAGTCCTTTGATGGTTCATCATCGCTGCTTTCATCTGATGATTCCAAGTCCTCTTCAGGCGTATAGAGAGGTTCTGATTCTGCTAGCAAGCCTTGTTGTCTCAGGTTGCTCCTGAATTGGTTTCTATCCGCGTGATCTTGCTTTGTAGGTTTAGACACATTTGGATATGGGCAATTAACTTGAAAATGCCCTGGTCTCCTGCAGTTGTAACAAAGATTGGTCTTCATCTTTTGTTCGTTTGTTAATCTTGTGGATCGTTGGTTTAATGCTGCAGGCGCTGAGAAATCTTGCTGAGAAGGAGTTTGATATTGAATTGGCGCTAGGGAGGAGGACGCATGATAGTGAGGCGCTTGATATTGTGGTTGTATTTGAGGAAGCGCTTGATATGAACTTTGTCCTGGGTGCTTAGGACTGTTTCCCTTCTTTTCATATTTCAGGAATTTCCTGAATCTATTTAGAAGCGCCAGTTCTTCTTCCTCACTTATATCCGAGCCTTTTTCTTTGATAGATTTTCCTTTGATTGATGCCATTAGCGCTCCAGATTCGATCACTGGATTACTTACTGCATCACTGGCCGAATTCAGCTCAAACTCAAATGCTTTGAGTTCTGAGAAAGCATCTTCTGGAGTTAGGCTGTCCAGATTGTTTGATTCTCTCATTGCAGTTGTTTTCATCAGAAATCTGCTTGGGAGACTTCTAAAGATTTTGACCACTGTTTCTCGATTTTGTAGCTCCATACCCAGAGATGTTAGTTCAGTGACAAGAGCTGTAAACTTCATGTCTAATTGCTCTAGCGTCTCATTAGGTAGCATCTTGAAGCCGTTGAATTTTTCTTTGGCAATTGATAATTTGTTTTCTTTTATTTGTGCTGAGCCACCACAAATAGTAGCCAACTTATCCCAAATTTCTTTAGTTGTATTGCATGATTTGACTTTGTTGAATAAGTTGTCATTGTCACCAATGGCTGTATATAATGCATTCCGACCGACATTGTCTAGATTGGCTCGTCGACGCTCATCGGTGGACCATTCTTGTTTGGGCTTCTCCACATAACCGTCAGGTGTTTCTTCTGTGGCTTCGGGCGCTCTGGTGATAACTTTGTATATTTTGATTGGCCCATCTGAAATGATATCACACATTTCATCATCACATGAACACAAATAAGTAAACGCTTTGACCTTCCAAGAGTCATAATTTGACTCGGTCAACTTGGGAACTTTAGAGAATGCCATGAAGAATTTAAAGTAATTTTAAAGCGACTATATAAAAAATTTTTTTTTTTTTTTTTAAAAATGGATCTGAACAAGCAGTTACGCTTGGAAACGCTTAGGTTTCAACTTCAACCGCTCTGATACCACTTGTTGGTCCCAAGTGGTATACGAAAGGGTCTAGAAGGGGGGGGGGGTTGAATAGACCCTTAAGTCTTTTTCGACTTCTTAAAAGTTCGTATCACTTTGAAGTATTTGAACGCTTGACAAGTTTAAGCGCTGGATGTGGCGCTTGAGAAACGTTAACTTAGACTCGGTGATTTCAACGCTTACCAAAGTAGGGCAGAGTTTAGTCACTAAATCAGAGTTAGCACAGCGGAAGTATTTTATAGCTTAGCGTTCGGTTAATTAATCGAAAGTAGTCGCTTAGCTGTTTTAAGACTTTATCAGAATGTATGCAATATGAATAGTAAAGCAGTAAAACAATGAATGCTTAAAGAGGTAAATGACACAAGATATTTGTAAGGTTCACTGGGTGATGTAATCCCAGCTACGTCCTTCTTCTCCTTTTATCAGGGAGGTTTTCCACTATGATGATTATCGAAGAGTCACACAGAGACTTCTACAAGATAGAGGGAGATTGGATATGATCTCGGAACTCCTTGGTCACACAGATTTCAGCTCCACTAAAGACCTTCTATCCCCTTACTTCTTTCACTCAGAAATGGTGCAAGTTACTCTTGATCTCGGAACTCCTTGGTCACACAGATTTCAGCTCCAATAGAGATCAACTTCAACAAGCTTCTTTTACACAAAAATATTGCTTGCAAGTCAACCAGCTTTCTCACTCAGATGAAAGGTGTTGATGGTTTTGGTCACGGGTTTGTTTGTTTTTGGAAAGTTCAAACAACTTGGGGATATCTCAATGGTAGTGTAGGTTCTTCTTAAAAAGAGATTTGAGATATAGGTGACTGTCTCTGGAATATTTGTTTGGCTATGATTTTCAGTAAGCTTTTCCTTCAACAAAGTAGGTAATTTTTTTTTGCTTTTTTTTTTGTGTGTCTTTTTACTTGTTTGTTGAAAGAGCTATTTATAAGGTATTGGTGATTTTTGTCCGTTTGACACGGTTGGATTCTCGTTTCCCCAAACATTCCTTGAGTTCAGACATTTCTAACTTTGGGTATACTTAATTAGTTAGGCATGTTCTTGATTTCATAACTTCTGACAGTTTCGGTCAAAAGAATGGCTTACCCATACGTTATAGTGCTTATATTTTAATAACACTTATCCGACTTTTAATGCATCTTGTCTTATTTCCGTTGGAAATAATTCGTCCGTTTGATTCATCCATTTTTAAGTCTTTGGATAGTTTTTGGGTTTGAGTTTTCAGGTTACGTTCTTTGTAGGTTGTGTTGGTTTAACCTTTTGGACGCTTGCTGAAGAGAATAGTTATTCTCGTGTATTGGACAAACACTTGGACTGATCCTGAGTTTCTTCTCTTTATTTCAGACGCTTACTCTTCAATCTTGTCTTGATGGTCTCATTGAGAATTCCGTCATTTCACTTGATGTTGAGTATTCGGCCTGAGTTATCCATTCGTAGTTTGAGCACTGGGATAATCCCTAAAGCGTTTGACGGACGCTTCAAGATATCTTTATCTATCGTAGCTTCAGACGCTTGATCTTCACCTTCATCACTTGGTAGACTCACCCAGAATTCTCCTAAGTGATTTAGTGTCACATACTTAGTCTAAAGAATTCTACAAAGATAAATACTATAAGCCTAAGATAAATAAGCTTTCAGGTACTTATACATAACATTCTATGAAAGCTTTTACACTTTTCGGGGTCTAACAGGAAGTCCTATTTGTCATCATCAAAACATCTAATATGAAATTCCTAACAACATATATATCCGAGTTAACACAAGTTAACATATATATCCAAACCCAAGTTAACATATATACCCAAATTAACACAAGTTAACATATATATCCAAACCCAAGTTAACATCGGTGGTGGTGGTCGTGGAAGGAGGAGAGCGCGGCTGCAGTAGTGGTGGTGGTGGAGGCGGCGGCAGTGAGAGTGGGTGGTGGTGGTGGCGGCGGTGAGAGAGAGAGAGAGAGAGAGCGAGCTATATGGTGATGGTGGCGGCGGCGGCGGCGGCGGCGGTAGTGTTGGCGGTGGTATACTGCGAAGTTGGTGGTGGTGGCGGCGGGGAGAGAGAGAAAGTCGAGCGAGAGAGAGAGAGATGAAATGAAGGGAGTGGGGGACGGGTTTAGGTTAGATATTACGAAAGGCCTATTACAGCGGTTCTTTGTGAACCGCTGTTATAGGGAACCTATTACAACGGGAACCTATTACAGCGGTTCACCAACGAACTGTTGTAATAGGGGCCTCCGTTCAGCGGTTTTGCCAGAACTGCTGTAATAGGTGCGCTGTAATAGTGTATTTTTGTAGTAGTGCTAGAGAGTCGCGCTAACAGGAATGAGCGGGAAATCGCTTTGTGTACTTGGAGGGACATTTTGGTAATTTGTCATTAGATGGAAAAATTAATTAAGTGGACGAATTAATTCAATTAATTGTTTTAATTGGATTAAAAATGGAACATTAAATTAATTAATTTGAATATTTAATTTGAATATTTATTTAACTAGGTTAATTAAATTTGGTTGAATTAAATATTAATTTAATCGCATACATATTTAATTGGATTAAATATGAAATGTAATTAAATTAAAGTGAACTAAGTTGACTGAGCCAACTTAGCCCACTTGGGCGTCCACATGGGCCTATGAGGCGTGTAACCTAGGTCCAAGTAGAAGGATTCTATTTAAATCCTCCAACACTTAGACTTAGGTTAAGAGATTATTAGTTGCCACCAAAATTACACAGTAGAAGAGTGAAAAATATTCTCCCCTTCGTCTTCTCTTCTAGCCGCCATTTGGAGATGGAGGAGGAAGATTTTCGGCTAATTTCGCGTGTGATCAACAAACAAAACACGCTACAACGAGGTTAATCAATCCTTTCGCGTATTTCTTGTTTTCGTTTGAAATCAACAATAACCCAAATCGATCCATGGCTTCGAGAATCGAAATTTTATTCTGCTGCGTATTCGTGTATCGATTCCTAATAGTGGTATCAGAGCCAAATTTGTGGCTTCGTTTATTTTACGTATGTGGTTTTACATGTTTAATTGTTATTCAATGTATTTATCCCGTTGTTGATGATGTGGAATCAATTTCGATTGGATCAAAAATCTGAAAATATATTTAGAATTCAAGTTTTGATTGGGTTAACTGAATCTGAAATTTTGATGGGTAAATCAGTTTTTCATTGGATAAAAATCTGAGAAATTTGAAATAATTCCATCTGGTTTGACCCGAAGTATGAACAGTGACGCGGTGGTTGCTCGGCGGCGGTCACACAGCAGCTGAATGAGCAGTCGCTTTATCGCCGCGCCACCGGTGACGCCGTAATGCAGCCGGCATCGCAGCCCCGCCGTGTGAACAGTCGCGACAGCAGCCAGGGAGAGTTGCTGTGCAAACTGTCGCACGTCTCCACAGATCGAAGGTGCAAGGCGGCGATGGACGCACCGCCAGGTCTGGTTAAAGGTCGCGGTGGTGGCGTTGCACATGTCGCCTGGAAGCAGCCGTAAAGCATCGCTGAAATCGGCCTAAAATCGCCGATTTGCGTGACCCCGGTAGCATCGATGGTCGCGCAGGTGACGGAGATAGGCAGCGGTGCTGGGTGCCGCAGCCTTAGCCGGCGAAGCCACGGCCGAGATGGCCGGCGCCGTGGTTGACGGCGCTCGAGAGGAAGGAGGTGAACAGGCAACAATCTGAATGTGTTGTTGGGCCGAGCCCAACACACATTATGTTATGTGTTGGGCTTGCCCCATACAAATCAATTTAGTTCCAGCCATGGGCATATTGGGCTCGGCCCATCACAAATTAACATAACCCAGCGCAGGAATAAGTTTGAGGATGGGCTTGGCCTAATAAACAAGAGGTTAATTAGCTTTGGGTTTGACCCAATGGCAGCCAAATTGAATTGGATTGGGTTTGACCCAACACCCAATTTTGGATTAATTGGGTCCTTATTCCTTGTTAAAATTAGAAGTCTTCTCCTTCTAAATTAAGTTAGATTTAATTATATTGGATTGGATTCAATTTCCTTTTTAATTAAATTGGATTTAATTGTGTTGATTAAATTTGATTTAATCGACATATAACTATTAAATTGGATTTAATAATTTGATTAAATTGTATTTAATCAATACATCAAAGTTAAATTAGATTTAATTTAATTGCAATTAAATTGGATTTAATTTGTTTAAATTAAATTGGATTTAACTTACTTGAATTGGATTTGACTAACTTAAAATTGGATTTAAGTTTAGTAAATTGAGTTTAATATTGTCATGAATTAAATCAGATTTAATTTTACGTTGATTAAATTAGGTTTAATCTTCATGTTAAAATTAAGTTGGACTTAGTTTTGTTTTGATTAAATTGGACTTAATCTTTCCATCAAAATCAAAATCAAATTCGATTTGATTTTGCTGTAATTAAATTAGATTTAATTACTTGATTAAATTAGATTTATTCTTTTCATCAATATTAAATTATATTTACTATAATTGAATTGGATTTAATTATTTGATTGAATTGGATTCAAAATTACCCATCATAATTAAATTAGATTTAATTCTTCTTTGATAAAATTAGATTGAATCTTCGCATCAAAATTAAATTGGATTTAATTTGGTAATAATTAAATTGGATTGAATTATTAATAACTTAGATTTATATTATCATCACATATATGCTTATATCTTGTTATGTGCTCGTTTTATTTGATGGGTGACACTCTCGATGGACCTAGGGCTTGTTTTTGTTTTATCTAGGTTGTATTGAACCGATTTGAGCCTCCCACTTTGTATCTTTAATTTATGCTTAAATTTTTGTATAGGCTTTTCTTTGTATTTATTAGAGAGCAGCCCAAAGAAGCTTGGTGGACCCACTCGGAGCTTGTAGTTGAAATTAGATTCCTGTATAGGTGGACACTTTGTGTAATAGATAGCCCCCTCCCCTTATGATTGGCCCATTGGCTTGGACTGATCTAGATAAGTCAATGGTAAGTGTGTTGGTAGTATATCTAAGGTTTTACTATGCTTTATATCTGATATATCTGCACTAAACTTAATAATGTGCAAAGTGAGACCCTTTTCATAATATTCAAATTCTCCCAAACTTAAAAATACTGAGTAAGTAAAGGATATTTGATATCCTGACTCTCCATCAAACTTTAGAGAAACGAGCGTTAGGAATCCTTTTAGAGCGAAAAAACGCAGCAGAAGATTCGAGGATTCCTACCAGCTAATCACAATAACGTGATTTGATGATTTTAGGGGTTTTGCGAAATTTAAACGAATAAAGTTACCTTTTAATCCGTTCAATGATTCTGCAGAACAACAATCCTCCAAGGGCTTCTGTCTCTAAAGTTGCATGCAAAACGAACCTTCAAAAGATCCCGAAACTCCTCCTCGTTGGTTGTAATGGACGGCTAGATAGAGAGAGTAGGGAGAGGATTTTTGCTTCTCTTTTTGTGTTGTGTAAAACTAGGGTTAGGGTTTGTTCCACACTAGGAGTCCTTAATGACTCAACTAGCTTGTGGAACAAGTAGAAGCCCTTCCTTGGACTCTATTTGGCCACCCCTTAGGGCTCCAATTTGTACTGGGTGGGCTTTTGTTGGCCTATCCAACTTTAGCCCATCTTTTAATATATATTTAATTTAAATCTAATATATATATACTATTAATTAATTCTATTTAATTAATCTAATTAAATTAAATACTTAATTAATTGATTTAATCTCAATAAACCAACCAATCCATTTATTTCTTTCTGAAAGATTTACACAAAAAGATATCCCGTTCGTTTCTTATAGCGCGACTCTTTCGGTTCGTCTCAATTGGCAATGGGAGGAATTACCAGAGGATGTGAGTGTTACCTAGCCAGTCCCGTGGACTCACATCGTAACTCAATTGAGTACGAAATGAATGAATCATTTACGAACCTCTTGACCATAAATACTGTATGAGTATAAGTCTTTCACTGACGTATCCCGATCAAGTGAGAGTTGAAAAATGTCAAACTCATTAAACTTGATACTGTGCATAAGATCATGGCATAATGAAATTACTAAACTACCCTAAATGTCCCACATAAGTTAGTTTCATTGATTTGGCCAAAGACTAATAATTTCATTAGCCTATGATCGTACAGGATACTTTCTCGTTTACTATCGAGACAGTGAATCCCCTCTTGGCGATCACTTCACAACTGCTAGTTGTCTTATTGAGATCACACTTTGAGGTCGGCCCCACCGAAGGGTGATACGGGCCTAACTACTCTAGTAACAGATCCAACAATACAAGTACATTGATCACGAACCCTTAGGTCTAAAGCTCACGCATACTATTATGATCATCCAATCATTGACAGTCAATGAATAAATACCCATGTGATCGGATTACTACCAGCTGTGTTCGAATATATCAATTCCATTGACATATCTATGATACGTGCTCCCACTATCCCTACAGTGTTCGACTGGCACTCATCGTCGGAGCATGTGTCATACAAGTCAAATCTTAATGCCCAATTAAGATTCCTTGACTTGCGAACCCTTTTAAGTGATTAGGTGTAAGGCTCTTCCCATGCCATATCTTTATTCCATAAAGGGCGAAGAGTCAAACCTTGATTCACATGGACTATTTGTTCAATACTTATTTGATGCTAGAAAGATTTATATGAACAATAATAATAGATGCCTTTATTAATATCATTAAGAGTTTGTACAACATAATAAGATAACCTACTCTATCTATTTGTCCTCATTGGCATCTAAGGCATTTACCTAACAATGAGGTCATGTATGGTGTATGGCGTCATCCCGAAATAAAGGGGTTATGCATTACGACATTATTTTCGATTTTCTTTAGAGTATTGTATACCTTCGGTCGAAACAAATTTCACCCCATATATCGAAAAAGGTTGCAACGTGGAATTCAATTGTTAGATTGATAGGAGTTGAATGGTATTGACTCAGATAGATCTCCACTTATATATCGAAAAAGGTTGCGGTCAAGTGATCCATGAGCCAAAATAAGATTGAACCATCAGTTGGACTGGTTGGCGTGGAACGCCACTTCAAAGATTTAATGAGCCATATATTGAAAAAGGTTGTAACTCATTGGAATCATTGAAGAACTCAATCACTCACTATGAAATCTGTCCAACCAGATTTTCGATCATTATAGTGGGAGTGCAATGATTTGAAAAATATAGTGGGAGCCAAGTCAAAATTAAAGTCCTAATTTTGCTTGGGTATAATTACAATGAACTAATCGAATCTGGAATTTTTCCTGCATTTCTTTCTCTCTTATTAGAATATCAACCCGTTATGTTTTGTTCGAGAAAAATTGTGCTTACTGGCCAAAATTTATCAAATGGCTGAAAGCTAGAGGATAGTCCTCAACTTAAAGTCATTGATATATATGCTTGAAGCAAGCATTACTCGTTTCAAAGGGAGGACAACGAGTGGGGCTCTTTTATGAGACGCACTGGGTATAGAACTTTAGGTTTTAGAAGCTAATGTTCTATGACCACTTATTTTCTTTTCTAATATGCTGTATTTTAGAGCTAGTGCTCACGATTAAAGTAAGGAATCAGAATATAGAAAGTAGTAGAAAGCTGGAAGGACGAGATGTGATTAATTTTGGAACCAGACATAGTGTTATGGTTATCTATATATGATCCACCTCTATTATATTAAAAAATTCTAGACATGTAGTAGATCTGGATGATTGTTTGGTTTACTCAATGGAAGGAAGAACATAATCTTTAGTCTTGACTTGGTCAAGAGAAGATGCTTCTTTAAGTTTGGTAATAACTTATATTTATTTTGGAAATAAATGTGAGGACAATGCATCCTTACTAAATTATTTACAATATTTGAATATCCAAAATAGTGTATCGTGAACAACGTGACTGGAGAAAGTAGTATGCTTGAAGCAAACCAAAAAAATTGTATGACGCCTAAGATTAGGTCATGCCTCGAGAGTATAAGATACATAAGTTAGGAGAAACATGGGAGTTATGCCCATTGGGATCAGATCCCTATCCAAACGTAAGAATCTTATCACATGGGCAAGATGACCAAATCTCCCTTCACCGGGAAACATTAAAAGGACCACTCAAATTTTAAAAAGGTTTGGTGCATACTAAAGTGTATGGTGACGAACATGGCTTTGTATAAGGACATTACTAGATTATGGTGACAAGTATATGAATGCCCTGTTCAACACTTTCTTCAAAAAACATGGCATGATTTCACGGCTGGCAGTTCCAGAAACACCAAAGTTGAATAGGGTAGTAGTATGTAAGAATTGAACAATGTTGGACATGATTCATTCTACACAAAACTACATAACATTACCTAATTCAACATCGATCATACATTGCTCATAGGCAAATCTTGAATAGATGTCCCTCCAAGATTCTTTTTTAAGGACTTCATATGAGATATGGTGCAATAGGAAGCCTAGTCTTAAAATACGTTAGGATATGGGGATGCCCTACCTATGTGAAAAGGGACAAAGGTAGAGAAATTGGAGGCAAAGTCCTTGAAAGGAGATTTTGTTGGTTATCCCGAGGATTCTATGGGATACTTCTTTTTTCTAGATGATGATCAGAAGATCATCATATCCTTAGAGGATTACTTTCTCTAAATTTGATTGAGAAAGTGGAGCTGGTAGAAAGATTTTTCTTCAAGAACAAAATAAAAGTACTTTGAGAAACTATTCAAGAAACACAAAACAAGCCCATTATGACACAACCACCAACGAGTCGGTCTGGTAGAGTATCTCAGCCGTCTGAAAGATATGGTTATTTGCTGCAAGATGAGCATAGTGTATATGTTGTAGCATAAGGAAACCATGGATATGATCTGACCAAAAGATGGTGTTTGGTCTCTACGAGACGGTGTGAAGTTATGGAAGAGGATATGAATTTGATTTCTTCAAACCAAGTCTAGACTCTGACAGATCACCTCGAGGGTACTGTACCCATCAAATACAAGTGGATCTACAAGAGAAAGATTGGTGCAGATGGCGAGGCCAGGCTAATGGTGAAATGTTATAGTCAAAAGGAGGGCATTGACTAAGAGGAAGCCCTTTTAGCCCTAGTCATGATCAAATCCATAAGAATCCTACTTGCCATAGCAACACACCTAGACCGTGAAATCTGCAAGATGGGTGTAAAGACCACGTTCCTCAGTAGATTCCTCGAGGAGGACATCTATGAAGAATAGCCCAAGGGTTTCATATCCAAAGCTAATTTCATAAAGTCTGCTAGTTCGTCAAGTCCATTGATGGACTTAAACACACCTCTCGTAGATGAAATCCTCGCTTTGATGACATAGTTAAGAACTATGGGAATGTTAAAAATGAAGATAAACCAAGTGTCCGCTAGAAGCTATATATCATTTCTGGTTCTATATATAGATGATGTTCTACTTATAGGAAATGATGTAGGCTTATTGACTTCGGTTACTGCACAATTCTCGAGAACATTCTCCATGAAAGACTTGGGAAATATGACTCGTATCCTTGGAATTCGTCTTTATAGGGATAGAGCGAATAGAATGATAGAAATTTTTCAAGCCCTTTACTTAGAAAATATCCTAAAATGATTTAGGATGGAAGATCTAAGAAAAGGCTCTTGCCTTTGAGACATATGGTTCATCTACCTAAAAATTGACGAATCCTCATAGTGAGGAAGGCCGAAAGGAGATGAATATGAAACCTTATGTCTCAGTAGAGGGTAGCCTTGTGTACACAATACAGTGTATGAAACTGGACAAAGCTTACGCTATGAGCATAATAATTGGGTTTCAAGCTAACCTGAGCAAAGAGTACCAGATAGTCGAGAAAAGTGTATCCTAAAATACTTCAGAAGAGCTAAAGATATGTTTATCTTCTATGAAAATGGGGAACAAAGGACGGATAGTTACATGTTTGACATGGATGACTGAAAGTCCACACCTAGGCTTATACTCACCGTCAACCGTGGAACAAAGGCTTGGAAAAGTTTCAAGCAAAGTACCTGTTAGGTATATGCCCTAGATGCCAATGAGGAAAAATAGATAGAGTAGGGTATCTTATTATATTGTACGAACTTTTAATGATATTAATAAAGTCATATGTTATTATTGTTCACATAAATCTTTCTGGCATCAAATAAGTATTGAACAAATAGTCTATGTGAATCAAGGTTTGACTTTTCGCCCTTTATGGAATAAAGATGTGGCATGGGAAGAGTCTTACACCTAATCACTTAAAAGGGTTCACAAGTCAAGGAATCTTAATTGGGCATTAAGATTCGACTTGTATGACACATGCTTCGACGATGAGTGCCAGTCGAACACTATAGGGATAGTGAGAACACGTATCATAGATATGTCAATGGAATTGATATATTCAAACATGGCTCGTAGTAATCCTATCACATGGGTATTTACTCAGTGACCGTCAATGATTGGATTATTGATCATAATAGTATGTGTGAGCCTTAGACCTGAGGGTCCGTGATCAATGTACTTGTATTGTTGGATCCATTACTAGAATAGTTAGGCCCGTATCACCCTTCGGTGGGGCCGACCTCAAAGTGCGATCTCAATAAGACAAGTAACAGTTGTGAAGTGATCACTAAGATGGGATTCACTATCTCGATAGTAAACGAGAAAGTATCTTGTACGATCATAGGCTAATGAAATTACAAGTTTTTGGCCAAAGCAATGAAACTAACTCATGTGGGACATTGAGGGTAGTTTAGTGATTTAATTATGCTATGACCTTATGCACATTATCAAGTTTAGTGAGTTTGACATTTTTCATGACTCTCGCTTGATCACGTCAGTGAAGGACTTATACTCATACAGTATTTACGGTCAAGAGATTCGTAAATGATTCATTCATTTCGTACTCAACTGGGTTACGATGTGAGTCTACGGGACTGGCTAGGTGACACTCACATCCTTTGGTAATTCCTCCCATTGCCAATTGAGACGAATCTAGAGACTCGCGCTATAAGAAACGAACAAGATATCTTTTTGTGTAAATCTTTTAGAAAGAAATAAATGGACTGATTGCTTTATTGAGATTAAATCAATTAACTAAGCATTTAATTTAATTAGATTAAATTAAATTATTTAATTAGTATATTAATTAAATGAAATTAATTAATAGTATATATATTAAATTTAAATTAGATTTAAATTAAATATATATTGAAAGATGGGCTAAAGTTGGATAGGCCAACAAAAGCCCACCCAGTCTAAATTGGAGCCCTAAGGGGCGGCTAAGTAGAGTGCAAGGAAGAGCTTCTCCTTATTCCACAAGCTAGTTGAGTTATTAAGGACTCCTAGTGTAGAACAAACCCTAACCCTAGTTTTACACAACACAAAAAGAGAAGTAAAAATCCTCTCCTTACTCTCTCTCTCTCTAGCCGTCCACTACCTCCAATGAGGAGGAGTTTCAGGATCTTTTGAAGGTTCGTTTCGCGTGCAACTTTAGAGATAGGAGCCCTTGGGGGATTGCTGTTCTACAGAATCATTGAACAGATTAAAAGGTAACTTTATTCGTTTAAATTTTGCGAAACCCCTAAGATCATCAAATCACGTTTTTGTGATTAGCCGGTAGGAATCCTCGAATCTTCCACTGCGTTTTTCGCTCTAAAAGGATTCCTAACAGTGGTATCAAAGCTCGCTTTAACAGATTTGATGATGATTTTTGCATTTGACTTTATGTTGGCTAAATTAGATTTTTATATGTTTGGTATTGGATATTAAAACTGATTTTTGAAAAATATTTATCGCCTCGAAATAGTCACCCGATTGCGCGATTTTCTCCGTCGCGACAACGGCGAAACAGCAGCAGCGCCGCTGCTGTTCACGAATCAAGAAAAAAAAATTAGGAAAAAAGGGTTCAGTGCCGCCACCGGCGGTGGATCAAGGGGCGGCTGCTGCCGGTAAGGCCCAGCGCACTCACGTGTGTTTAAATGGGAACTGGGGCGGGCCCAGCAAATTAATTATATATATATATTTATATATTTTTATTTATTTATATATAAATATATATTAATAATTATTAGGGTTTGATCCTAATTGACAAATTTGACCCGTAGTTTGTCAAAGATCCTTTTTCCTAAATAATTGAATTTGTTTTTCTAAAATTAAATTAGATTTAATTAAGTTGAATTGGATTTGACTTCTTAAATTCAATTAGATTTAATTATATCATAAATTAAATTAGGTTTTTATTTACGATTAAATGACGACTAAATAAATTGGATATAGTTTTAGGTTGAGTTTATTTTTAAAAAAAAATTAAGAAAAAGTTAGACTTATTTCTTAAATAATAAATTGGATTTATTTCTTTTAAAATTGACGTTAAATTCATCTTTTCAAATTAAATTAGATTTAATTAAGTTTGAATTCTCTTTCGAT
The DNA here is from genome assembly GCA_019426215.1 of Buddleja alternifolia. Classification (NCBI taxonomy): domain Eukaryota; kingdom Viridiplantae; phylum Streptophyta; class Magnoliopsida; order Lamiales; family Scrophulariaceae; genus Buddleja; species Buddleja alternifolia. The sequence goes on from CM033395.1 coordinate 5,017,838, forward strand.
TTTTAAAGTTTAAGCCGACATAAACTTGAATAGTTTACTTACATGCTTTGATGTATGTTGTGGTGGATGCTTCCATGAATTTAGGGTTTTACCGCTTTCGTATTATCTGGGTTGTAATGGGTTGATGCCCCCCAGTTTGTACTTTTAATTTTGGTAGTATAGTGTATAGGGTGCTTCTGAGTTGTGTAAATTAGAGGTAGGACCTTTTCTAGCTTAGAGCCCAGCAATAATAGTTCTATTCCCCCCCCCCCCATTTTCCCTCTCTCACTCGGCTCTCTCTCTCTACTCTCTCTCGGCCGACTCTCTCTCTCTACTCTCTCTCTCGGTCGACTCTCTCTCTATCCCTTGAAATAGACCCCTAGTCCGGGTTGTCCCCACTACTACGATAAAAATAAGACAATTAAAGTAAACAAGAAAAAGATTAAGCAATTACAAAGAGAAAGTACTATGATTAATCTCACGTATGATAAATGACTAAGGCACATTACAGCAATATATATGAGCTACTCTTCGTTTAGACTTAGAAAACCGCTGAACGGAGGGCCCTATTATAGCGGTTCAAAGAAAAACCGCTGTAATAGGTCAAACCGAATGAACCTATTACAGCGGTTCAACGAAGAACCTTAAGAAAATCTAATACAAACATATACATACTCTGTAATAGCTCGATCTTTGTGATCTCAATCCTTAGCTCCTCTCTCTTTGTTCCCCTCCATGGATCCGGATTTCGGTCAATTGCCCCTTAGGATCCCTTAAGAAGACCACCACAAATCAGCCCCTCATGTGTATGTCCCCCCTAGTGTCCCCTCCACTACTCTTAATAGTATAAAATTCCCTTGTAAGAAACATACTATGACATCCCCCCCATATGTGGACCTCTTCTTTAAAACATCAATGATGACTTTTGGCTGAAAGGCAATCTATGTGGCCATAGCGAATTATCCCCCCCCAAGTAAGTAGATTTCCTTCATAACTCTCTCCCACCCGATTTGGAATTCCCTCCCACCCACTTTGTAGAAGGAAACTTCATCCAATTCGGTCTCTAAAAATAAGAAAATATCGCTCGAACGTGGAAACTGGTGCAGATACGGCGCCCAGGCTCTACTCGCGCCTCGTGGTAATCTCTCTGGCGCCTAGGCGCCTGATGCTCTCTCTCGGCCGACTTTCTCCACGGACCTCTCAAGTTCGTACTACAACTAGAAGAAAACTCCTCAAATTCGATTTCAAAATACACTGTACGCACTACTCAATTCAGTGATTTTCCACTACTCTAAGCACATAGATTATCTGGCCTGATAAATGAATCTAAAACATAAACGTAAGGGCTTAAAAACACGTAAAAACGACTCTTATCAACCACCACCACCACCCTCGTCGCTGCCCGCCCCACCACCACCTTCTCTCACTCTCGCTTTCTCTCTCTCCCTCTCTCTCTCTTTCGCTCGGCCGTAGCCCCTCACCGTCGCCTGCCGCCGCCGCCCGTTGGCCCCCGCCGCCCGTCCACCGACGCCTTGTAGGTAAGAGTTTCTCTCTCTCTATATATATATACATATACATATATATGTGCATATATATATATTTAACTCTCTCTCTTTCTATATATATATATAAGCTAGCCGCTGCTGCCACCATTTAACTTGTGCAAATTTGTGGTAATTTTTTTAGATAAATATGAATACATATACACACACATATAGAGTATAGAGTTTGAGTTAGATAAATATTTGTGTATGTATATTTTGTGTATGTGTGGATGTATGTATATTTGTGTATATGTGGGTGTATGTATATATATTTATGTATGTGTGGGTGTATGTATTTGTGTATATGTGGATGTATGTATATATATTTGTGTATGTATTTTTGTGTATAGCTGGGTGTTAATTACATTTAATTTGGGATTAAATTGTGGTTATTTTGTAGTTTAGGGTACATTGATCCAACTGGTGATCTATATTTATACTTAGCTGTTGAAAATATAATACTTTATTTGTAGTTTTATGTGATCCAACTGGTGATCAATATTTGTAGTTGCTGAAAATATGATGATTTATGTGATCCAGTTGGTGATCAATATTTATAAAATGATGCTTTATTTTTAGTTTTATGTGATTTATATGATCCAACTGGTGATCAATATTTGAAGTTGCTTGAAATATGTTGCTTTATGTGATCCAACTGGTGATCAATATTTTCGTATAGTGAGATCGACATTTTGGGTTTGTTGTGGGTGAAAGATTAGAATGTTGGGTTTGTTGTGGTTGAAAGATACGAATTTTGTTGGTTGTAAGTTTGGGGGAAGATAAAGTCGAGAACTTGGTAAAAAATTTTGCATCGTTACTCTCCCGATTTTTTTCTAGAATTATGGGAAATAAATTAAAATTAAAATTATTTAATTAATTCAACTATGAAGTGATATTAAAATTGTGTAATTTAATTAATTCAGAATCAAGATGGATCAAAGTTGGATATTAGCGGATCGTATGTTGGAGCAATATGAGAAAGGGGTGAAAGAACTCATCAATTTTGCGATTGAGCATGCATCAGATCGGACTAGAATCAGTTGCTCGTGTTTACGTTGTTGTTTTGGAAAGAGAATTAGTCCACGTGAATTGGAAGATCATTTGGTGTGTAATGGAATTGATAAAAGCTACACACGTTGGACAAGACACGGTGAGAGCAGTGTCACCTCAGATGATTTGGGTGGTACATCATATCGATCACGGTATTTGGACATGAATGATTATGAGCCTGATCATTTGGAGGAGACGACAAATGTGATTGAGGAGGATTTGCGAAATTGTCCCAAGATGTTTGATAATTTGACAAGTGATTCAAAGACACCACTGTATAGTGGTAGTAAATTCACAAAATTGAAAGCAGTCCTAAACCTCTACAAGTTAAAAGCTAACAATGGGTGGAGTGATAAGAGTTTCACAGACTTACTTGATCTATTAAAAAACATGCTACCCGAGGATAATGTGTTACCTAATCGTACTTATGAGGCTAAGAAGATGTTAACCTCAATTGGCATGGGATATGTGAGGATACATGCTTGTCTCAATGATTGCATATTGTTTAGAACTGACTATGCATCATCGAAGGTTTGCCCGAAATGTGGCGCCTCGCGGTACATGAAGAACGGATCTGCTCCTGTCAAAACCATGTGGTATTTGCCCATAATACCACGATTTAAGCGTATGTATAGTAGTAAAGAGTTGGCCAAGGACTTGACATGGCATGCAGATAGAAGGTTTGAAGAAAGGATTGAAAATGACAAGATTCGACACCCCTCAGATTCTCCTCAATGGAAAAAGATCGATGATGATTTCCCTGAATTTGGTGAAGAATCAAGAAACCTTCGCCTTGTATTGGCTACAGATGGCATGAACCCTCATAGCTTGCAAAGTAGCTCACATAGTACATGGCCGGTGATTTTGATGATCTACAACCTCCCACCATCGCGATGCATGAAGCGAGAACATATAATGAGGCCTATACTCATTTCTGGGCCGAAACAACCTGGAAATGATATAGATGTCTACTTGGCTCCTTTAATTGAGGATTTGAAGGTGTTGTGGGAGATCGGTGTTCAAGTATATGACGGGTTCAGAGAAGAAAATTTCAATCTCAGAGTCAAGCTATTTGGAACAATCAATGATTTTCCGGCAAGAGCAAACCTCGAGGGATGTGTGTCAAGAGTACAGATCAATATCGATTGACACACTCTCAGAAATATGCATTCCAAGGGCATCGGAGATGGCTAAATCGAAACCATAGATATCGTCGGTGGAAAAAAGCTTTCAATGGGAATATAGAAGAAGGCCGAGCTCCTAAGTGCTTGACTGGTGAAGAAGTGTATGAGAATATAAAAGACTTAGAGGTTAAATTTAGAAAGACTTTTGCAGGTGGTCTTGTAAAAACTGGGTGGAAAAAAAGGTCAATTTTCTTTGAGTTTCCGTATTGGACGTCTTTACATGTTAGACATTTTCTTGATATTATGCATATTGAGAAAAATGTATTTGATAGTGTCATTGGTACACTTCTAAATGTGCCCGGAAAGACAAAAGATGGCGTAAAGGCAAGGTTAGACTTGGTTGAAATGAAGATAAGAGAAAAATTGGCACCAACAAATAAGGGAAAACGTACTTATTTGCCTCCAGCAGCTCACACTCTATCCAGGAAAGAAAAAATTACATTATGTGAGTTTCTTAATGGAGTGAAAGTTCCAGAAGGGTATTCTTCAAACATTAGCAGTCTTGTATCAATGAAGGACTTGAAGCTAAAGCACATGAAGACTCACGATTGTCATGTGATCATGGATCATTTGCTACCAATTGCTATACGGGCCATTTTGCCAAAAAAGGTGAGAGAAATTGGTGGTCCCAAGTGGCATACGAAAGGGTCTAGAAAAGGGGGGGGGGGGGTTGAATAGACCCTGAAGTCTTTTTCGACTTCAACAAATCTTTCGTATCACTTTTGAAATATTTGAACGCTTGAGAAAAGATAACTTAGACTTAATGATTTCAACAATTACCAAAGTAGGGTAACGTTTCAATCACTTAATCAGGGTTAGCACAGCGGAAATGTTTTTATAGCTTAGCGTTCGTTTTAACCAATTAGTCGCTTATTAGTTTTAAATGCCTTTTCAAGATATAATATGACAGTGTAATGTAAGGCAATAAAATAGTAAATGACACAAAATATTTGTAAGGTTCGTTGGGTGGTGTAATCCCAACTACATTCTTCTTCTCCTTTTCACTCGGAGGAAATTCACTAAAATGATTCTCAAAGAATCACACAGAATCTTCTACAAATTAGGGAGAGAGGGGAAGACGATCTCGAGCTCCTTGATCACACAAATTTCAGCTCCAATAAAGATCTTCTCCAAGATGGTCTTGAGCTCCTTGACACACAGACTTCAGCTCCAATAAAGAGATTTCTTCAACAAGCTTCTCTTACTAAAAAATACTGCTTGTGGAAGTCAACAATCTTTCTCACTCAGATGAAAGGTGTTGAGGGTTTATTGTAACAGGTTTGTTTGATGTTGGGAAGTTCAAACAACTTGGGATATCTCAATAATAGTGTGGGGTTCTTCTTGGAAGATGTTTGAGATATCGGGTGACTGTCTGGAATGTATTTGAGAAGCTTGATGGATTTTAGCTATGAAGTTTGCAAGCTTTTCTCTCAAATTAATTCTCAGCTCTCTTTCACATTTTCATCTTTTTCACACTCACACAGAGATAGCTGAAGGGTACTATTTATAGAGAAATTTGGGATTTGTCTGTTGGACACAAGTCAGGCGCGTGTACCTCACGCGGAGCTTCAAATAGTCCCTTTTCTGACATTCCTTAATTTCTGCTGATTCCTATTGGTGACAGTCTTAGTCAACAAAGGTGGCTTGTCCACAAGTCATACTGTCTTGTTTGCTTTTAATGCACTTATTAAGCATTTAATGCATTTTGAATTTATTTCCCGTTGGAAATAAATGTTCGTTGGTGATTGCATTTAAGTCCTTGATAACTTGGGTTTTATCTTCAGGAAAATCTGAACGCTGTTCGCTTGAATAGTGATCGCTTGAACAGTAACACTATTCACTTGAATAGTACGCCTGAATAGTAAGCGTTTGAATAGTGAGCGCTTGAACAGTAACACTATTCCGAAGACGCTTGACTACTGTTCACTTGAATAGTAGCGCTTGAACAGATTCCTGAAATAATTCCTTTTAGCGTTTGACAGACGCTCAAAACAAATCTTTATCTTCTCTTGACTTCAGACGCTGATCTTCAACTTTATCCTTGATAGACTCACTCAGAATTCTATCAGTGACTTGGTATTAAATACTTAGTCTAAAATCTATAAAGATAAAAATTACAAGCCTAACAAACTAACAAACTTTCAAATGCTTATACAAGTTTTCTATGAAAGTATAAACTTACATTCTTTTGGGGTCTAACATGAAATCCTATCTTGTCATCATCAAAACATCTAACATGAAATTCCTAACAGAAACTATAACCTCATTGTGTTTCTTCTTCAAAGCAATGTGGAGCAAGGTGTTTGATCCTGAACAATTGCCTGCACTTCAGAAACAAATTGCCATCACTTTGTGCAAGCTTGAGATGTATTTTCCACCAGCGTTTTTTGATATAATGACTCACCTACCTATTCACTTGGTTAGAGAGACACAACTATGTGGACCGGCTTTTATGAGATCTATGTATCCGGCTGAGCGTTTTATGAAGGTATTAAAAGGATACGTGAAAAATCGTAGTCGACCAGAAGGTTGCATTGTTGAATGGTACATAGTTGATAAAGTGATTACATTTTGCTCAGAATATCTGAAAGATTCTAACGTTACAGAGCTTCCAAAGTCTCATGTTGTGGGAGAGAGAACAGAAGGAGAAAGCGTACTTGGAAAGCAATTAGTTAGTGTTCCTTGCACACAAAGGGATCAGGCACACCTATATGTGCTCCACAACATTGATGAGGTTGAGCCATATGTTCAAGAGCACAAGGATCAACTTAGGAGATTAAATCCAAATAAAAATGAGAGTTGGATTTCAAGAGAACATAATAAGAGTTTCTCTGATTGGTTCCGAAAGCATATTCACAAGAAACAGAATGAGAATCCACTTTCAGTTTCAGATAAATTGGCACGGTTGTCGATGGGACCGGGCAGACTTGTATTTTGTCATTCAGGTTATCGTATAAATGGTCGCACATTCTATACAAAAGACCAAGATGAACGGAGTACAATGCAGAATAGTGGGGTGAGTCTTGTAGCTCAAGCAATGCATATCTCAAGTGCGAGAGATAATAACCCTATCTATGCTCATTTATCATATTATGGGGTGATTGAACATATATGGGAGTTGGATTATAGTTGGTTTCGGGTGCCTATATTTGGGTGTAGGTGGACTGACAATAAAAATGGTGTCGATAATAGTGAAATAGGCTTCACTCGAGTTGACCTTGAGAGGGTGGGTTACAAAGATGAACCTTCATTTTGGCATCACAAGCTACGCAAGTGTTTTTTGTCACCGATCCTATTGATAAGAGGTGGTCAATTGTTTTATCGGCAAACAAAAATACTTGTATTGAGGATGATAGTTGATATAGTGATGATGATGGAGAAAATCCTATCTTAGGTGATTCGCAAGCCACTGATAGTGATGGTGACTTGGATATCAGTGATGATGAATTGTATATGCGACAAGATCACCAAGAGGGGATATGGATTAATCCATCTGTTCGTCGACGTACTAAACAAAAGGGTCGTACTGGGGGGAAGCAAAAGACTACTAAGTCAACAACAAAAGAAAACGATGAAAGATATTTCAACTTATGTGATAATTATATGATATACTTATTTCCTAAACTTTTCTTCATATAAACACTTGTTGGTGTATGAGTCAGGGCGTCTCTTGTTAGTTTATGAATTGAAACTAACAACTGTATTTTTGGCTTTTGTAGGTCGATATTGTATACCGGTGCCGCCACCACCGCTGCCATAGCTACAGCCGCAACCGCTCTCTCCTCCCCCTCCTCTACGACCACCACTGCCCCCTCCACCACTACCACCACCACCACCGTAAGCTTCTTCTTACTCGCTCTCTCTATATGATAACGAGTATTATTATTTGAATACATATCATGAGTATAGCCTGTTTGTTGATAAGTATTTTGATTATGTATCGTGATTGGATCAATATGTGTTGTTTTGTTGACATCGTTTAATGCATTTATGGTTTTGTGAAATTTGATTGGTTTTGTGAAAGAGTTGATGGATTGGTTTTGTTGTTTGCAATTTTGGGGGAAGATTAAGTCGAGAGCTTGGTAAAAAATTTTGCGTCGTTACTTTGCCGAATTTTTTCTAAAATAATGGTGGCGTTACTTGGTACTATATATTTGGTATATAAATCTAAATTCTGTATTTTTGGCTTCGTTAGGTCGATGGATTCTGGGGCTGCTTCAAACAAACGTGTTGAAAATGAGATACGTAGAGGTATCGCGGCAATGAAAAAAGTTATAAATGCCAGAAGTAAAGGCTTAAAGCTACCAGTCGGCTGGAATCGGAATGGCCAACCAATTGACCTAAATAAATCAACATTTGTTGGTTACATTGGAGTCATAGCTCGTGATAGGGTGCCGATTACCATCAGTGATTGGCGACACGTCTCGGAAGCAACAAAATCAGCAATTTGGAATGAAATAGCTGTAAGTTGGTTATTATCATGTTTCTAATTAATTGGTTAATGTATTTTTTGTTTATTCAATTTTCTCAAAATTTTAATTTCATATATACTTTGTTGTTTGTTTTTCATAGTTGGCCTTTGAAATTGAAGAAATTAGACAAAAATTTGTTTTAGTCGAAGCTGGAAAGCTAGCTCGAAACTTCAGGAGCTTCTTGAGCAGAGTGTGGGTAGAGGATGATAATGGGAATATTAATTACAGCCCACCCCAAAAATATAATATATCTCAAGAAGATTGGAAAGTGTTTTTACATATTCAGAAAAGTGAACCTTTCCTGGTAATTATTTTAATTTACGGTTTCATTTGTTGCATATTGCGTTTATATGAACATTGACTAATGCTTTGATTATGTAATGGACAACAATTAAGTAGGGACAATCAGGAAAGAGCAAAGGACCCTGAATATTCCCAATAGGAAATCACGTGTTGGATATGCTCAACTGGAGCACATTGAGGTACGTAGTTCGTTTAACAGTGAATCATTACAAGTTTTCTAATAAAAATTCCTTGTTAATATATATATATATTTAATCATAATATAGATGGAAAAAAGAAAGGAAGCTGGGTCAGACCCCTCAGACGTGACATGAGCACTCGTGTGGAGGATTGCACATTCTGACAGCCAGCATAACATTGATAACGTCAATGTTAAAAGAGTAGCGCATGAAATTGTGAGTTATTTGCAATTTTAGCTATATCATGTGTTGTATATTTTTTTTGAAATTTTTTTAAAAGAGCAAAGTTCACTAATTTTTAAATGTATTATTACAGGAGTGCTTATCACAGGAGGGTAGCCATAGTTGAAGCGAGAGGACCCGGAATGATATATTGGCTAAAGCTCTTAAAAAGAAGGAGCATTCGGGTCGCGTTAGGGGTGTAGGTTTTGGGGTATCACAAAAAAACTATTTTACTGATTCAAAGCCTTCTAAAGATGAGGAGATTGATAACTTGAAAAACATGGTGCACATGCTCACTGCATCACTATCCTCATTGCGACGCGAGTTTGACGAGCATAAGGCGTCTGGGTCGCAGCAGCCACATAAAGATGAGGCGGTTTTTTTGAAAGATAGCTGCCCAGATCCAGTTAAGAACCTTCCTCAGGTAATGATATGAAATTATTAAGTGATCATATGACTTGCAATTCTCTAAAACACACAAAATTTTCTAATATAATGGTATATATATATATATATATATATATATATATATATATATATTTTATATGTAGGTTGTGGCGCCATGCCAATTGGCACTTTCAACACCGTCTTATCGTTTGGTGGCTAAAGGACAAATGTACAATCGATCAGATGATAGAACACTGCATACACGTCCATTACCCACCCACCTTGTGAAAGTGATGATTGACATTGCAATTGAAGATATTGCACCCCTACCAGTCCCTCTCGCTGATGAAGGAGTGTTCACAGTTTCTGAGGCTGTGGGATACATTGTTGCTTGGCCTAAGAGTCTTGTCATTGTCTGTGATGCATCAGTACGTAATTATTAATATCTAGCCATTAATAAATTATAACAATTGTTTAAGGTTACTAAATATACTTTGGTTTGTTACATTCACGTTTGTTTTCTTTGCTTAAATAGTCTCTTGGAAAATCCAAATCATCAGTTGGAAAACATAAATCAGACATGACGAAGCACTCAGCTGTCAAACGAACACCTCCAGTGGCCAACCCTTCATGTCAAGATGACAGAGCAACAGACGTTGTAACAGCTGATCAACGCCCTCAGCCACTTGTAACTCTTGAAAGGTACCTGCAAATAATGCCTATTGAACAACTGGTCGCTATAGACATTCCCGAGGCAATCCATAATAGCGAAGAACCCTATCAAGAGTTTCTTGGGCGGGAGGAGATCTGTCATTTTTTGCGCAAAGAATAGATAGGAGTCTCTATCATTTCAATTTACATCAAGTAAGTTTTTAAATATGAATTCCAAAAAAGTAAGTTTTTAAATTATTTTACTGCATTAATTTGAACTATGTTTATTTTCGTTGCTCAAATTTATTTTATGCTCAATTTAGGTGTTTGTGGGCTAAGTACGTGGTCCCCAAAGAGAAAGTAAATAATTTTGAGTTCCTTAGCCCACATACTATAGCTGCGGGAGCAAGTCTTAATCCCTCTTAGCGTATTTCACTAGCGCAATATATAGCAAATGCCATGAAAGATTGCGCAGATGGGAAGTTGTTTATTGCACCTTACAACACCGGGTGAGCTACTAAACACCCAACTTTATTTTGTAAAATTTGTTACGTATGCAAAACTAATTTTGAACTTATCTTTTGAATGCTTTTTAGGGGACATTGGGTGTTGCTTGTGATTGATCCAATTAAAGAGATCGTTTATTATCTGGATTCTTTGCACGGTGATCCGAAAAACCGGCGTGATATGAAAGAAACAATCAATCAGTAAGTTTTTCATTCAATCAATGTATCCATTATATTTAATATTAATTTTAAAGTGTATGTATCTTCCTAGATTTCACATATATATTTTCTTGATATTGACATCTTTCCTTGTTTTTAACAGTGCTGTGTTGATGTCACGTGCAAATCGTAACACCCAAAAGGTCAAATCCAAAAACATGGCCTGTAAATGGATTTATATAAAGGTTAGTGTAATTTTATATTTTCAAGAGATTATTCGTATAAACGTTATTGTTCTAATACAATTTTTGATTTCAATTTTGTAGTGCCCTATGCAGTTAAACGACAAAGATTGTGGCTTCTTCATTATGAAATTCATGAAGGATATTATTAGCCACGGAGAATCTACAATCCCACCAACGGTATGCATATATAATCCTAATTAATACTCTTCATCAAATTCTAATTTCCCTTTATAAGTTATTAAACCTTTGTTGGGTTTTCAATCTCTATCGTGCAGTACTTTCCTGATTGTTAATACGTCACTTACTCTATAGAGCAACTTGATGAAGTACGTTGCGAATTGACACAATACATTTTCCAATGCGCTTTTGGTATGGTGTAAGTTGTAAATTGTTGTAAATTTTTATTTGATTTGTTGTATTTGATTGATTGTAAACTCGTTATCATTTGTTGGAGATTATACGTAAAATTTGATTTGTTGTTAGGAGGAAAGAATTGGTTTTTGTTGTTAGAGATGATCATTTAATTTGGTGAAGTTAATTTTGGGTTTTAATTTGTTGTTTCTGTTGAATTGGTTTTATGGTTTGTTGTGTTAGTGTGTTGAATTTTGAGCTTGTGGGAAGCTGGTTACAATAAATTTTGTACAGTACCGCAAGAAAAATAATAATAATTAAAAATACACCTATTATAGCGGTTTTCTGAAAAACCGCTATAATAGGTATAAAAAAAAAACAAAATTGCAGAATTTCTATGACAGCGGTTTCGGAAAAAACCGCTGTAATAGGTTTACCAATTACAGCGGTTCAAAAATCGCTGTAATAGGCATAAACCAATTACAGCGGTACCTATTACAGTGGTTAAAACCGCTGTAATAGGTAAAAAAAACCGCTGTAATAGGTCATTTCTGTAGTAGTGCCCCCTGATTAATCTATTGGCTTAGATCAATCTAGAATGTCCATGGAAATGCATGTTGATAGAATAACTAGGTTTTCTATGTATGCATGCTTACGTTATAATCCATATATGCGCGCAACAAATTAATGTGCAAAGTGAAACCTTAAATAATTAACAAAATTCTCCCACATTAATTATACTAAGCAAGTATTGGATATTAGATATCCTGGTTCTCCATCAAGATTTGAGAGATAGAATATGAGTTGTGCATTGCATCGTCCCCACTAATCGGGGTTATGCACTAATTCATAGTTCGAATCTTTCTAAGTGCATTTGATGCCATCGGTCAAAGAAAATCTCATCCTATACACTGTTACAGGTTGCAAGATGAGATTCAACTGTTAGATAGATAGGAGTTGATGGGAAAGTACTTAGATGGATCACCACCAATATTCCGTTATAGGCTGAGGTTAAGTGATCCATGAGCCAAAGAGAGATTGAATCATCAGTTAGACTGATTGACATGGCATGTCACTTCAAAAGTTCCAATGAGCCATACATCGTTACAGATTGCAACTCATTGAATGTTTTGAAGAAATCAATCACTCACTATGAAATCTTTCCAACGAGATTTCCATTCATTGCAGTGGGAGTGCAATGGTTTGAAAAATGTAGTGGGAGCCAAGTCAAAATTAAAGTCCTAGTTTTACTTGGGTACAACATAATTATCTGATGAAATCTTGGTTTATTTTCTGCAGTGATAATATCTCTCTCAAAATGGTTAATAACTCATTATCAAGAATGCTTGAGAAAAATGTCCTCACTAGACCAAACTACAGCGACTGGGTCAAGAAGCTGAGGGCTGGTCTCAAGAAGAAATCACTTGAGCACATTTTGGAGCAAGATGGTCTAACTCTGCCTGGGGCTGAAAATGGAAAATCTGTTCTGAAAGTTTTCAAGAAATGGAACTCTGATGCCCAAAAGATCACCAGCTACATGTTGAAATCAATGAGCAAAGACTAAGATACATTCATTTGGATATGGATAGTCCCAAGTCAATTATGCTTCATTTGGAGGAAATGTTCGGGGAACATGGAAAATCAATTCGATATTACCCGTCGAAGAAACTTTCCCAAGCAAGAATGAGAGAACATGATGAAGTGGTAATTCATGTTATGAACATGATATCTATGATAGAAAGGCTCCAAACTCTGGGAAGTTTCATGGATTTTCATCTATAAGTGAATCTTATTCTTCAATCTCTCACCAAATCTTTTTCTGCTTTTGTCACTGACTTTGAAGTTGATGACCTGGGAGGATCTTTAATAGATCTTAAAGACAGACTTGTTTACATACAAGCTCTTTTGAGAAAAGAATTGGAGGATGATTTACCTCTAAATGGGCTGCTCGGCATGAGGATAGCTTCTGATAACCATAAAAGGGGAAAAAAGCACCCAAGAATTTCAATAACATGTATCCACTGCTAAGAGGTGGATGAATGGAAGCGGGACTGTCCTAAGCTGAAAGCAAACATTGCTTCAGGTATAGAACTTAATGATGATTCGTTGGTCACGTGAAAAAAACCAAGGCAGTGAAGTTGGAGGCCAGGTCCTTAAAAGGACGATTCGTTGGTTATCCTGAGGATTCCATGGGATACCTTTTCTACCTCCACAATGATCAAAGGATCATTGTAGCTTTACGGACAATCTTTCTCTAAGAAGAATTCATTTGAGAAGGAGGAGCTGGTAGAAGTATTGTTCTGCAATAACAAAATGAATCTCCTTTGGAAGACACTGTTCAAGAGACCCAATACGACCCGGGAATACGACCCGGGAATGACACAACCATCGATGCAAAGGTCTACTAGAGTATCTCAACCGCCTGTGAGATATGGTTCTCTACTACAAGGAGAGCATAATTTGCATGCAGTGGCAAAAGGAAACCATGGAGATGATCCCTCTAGATATGACCAAGCAATGATGGATATGGATTCTGCAAAATGGCATGAAGCTATGAAAGTGGAAATGGATTCGATGTATTCAAACCAAGCCTGGAATCTAATATATCGACCCAAGGGTATTGTACCTATTGGATACAAATGGATCTGTAAGAGAAAGATCGGTCCGGATGGCAAGGTAGACACCTATAAGGCCATGCTAGTGGCGAAAGGGTATAGTAAAAAAGAGGGCATTGATTATGAGGAAACATTTTCACTAGTAGCTATGATCAAATCCATTAGAATTCTACTTGCAATAGCTGTATATCTGGATTATGAAATCTGGCAAATGGATGTGAAGACCGCGTTCCTAAACGGATTCCTCGAAGAGGACATCTATGTGGAACCGCTCAAGAGTTTCATATCGAGTGCAGATTCTCATAAGGTCTGCAAATTAAATAGGTCCATTTATGGACTAAAGCAAGCCTCTTGCAGTTGGAACCTTCGTTTTGATGAAGAAGTACGAGCTACGACTTTATCAAAAACGAGGATGAACCATGTGTCTATAAAAAGGTCAGTGGGAGCAAAATATCATTCCTAGTGCTATACGTAGACGACATTCTACTTTTAAGGAATGATGTAGGTCTGCTAACTTCGGTTAAGACATGGCTTTTAAGCACATTCTCCATGAAAGACTTGGGAGAAGCTACCTATATCCTAGGAATTCGCATCTATAGGGATAGATCGAATAAGATAATAGGTCTCTCCCAAGCCCTCTACTTAGAAAAGGTCCTGAAGCGATTTGGGATGGAAAATTCTAAAAGAGGTCTTTTGCCCATGAGACATGGAATTCATCTCTCCAAAAAGATGAGTCCTCAAAGTGAGGAAGATCGAAAGGAGATGAGTACCATTCCCTATGCCTCGGCAGTAGAAAGTCTCATGTACGCGATGTTATGCACGAGACCAGATCTTGCATACGCTGTGAGCGTGGTGAGTAGGTTTAAAGCTAACCCGGGCAAAGAACATTAGATTGCCGTAAAGTTTATCTTAAAGTACTTGAGAAGGACTAAGGATATGATCCTTACATATGGCAGTGGAGAAATGAAAGTGGACGGTTATACCGATTCAGATTTCCAATCTAACATCGATGACCAAAAATCCACTTCTGGGTTCATTTTCACTTTGAATAGTGGAGCAGTGTCTTGGAAAAGTTCCAAGTAAAGCATAATTGCCGATTCGACCACTGAAGCCGAGGAAGCTTTTTGGATAAAGAAGTTCATTGCCGAACTTCAATTTGTTCATAGTGTGGAGCTACTGTTTCCACTTAAGGTGTGACAACAATGGAGCCATCGCGCAAGCTAGGAAACCAAGGTCTCATAACAAATCCAAACACATAGAAAGGAGATATCACATAATTCGAGAAATTGTTGGAAGAGGTGACATCGCCGTACAGAAAATAGCCTCAGCGGACAACGTGGTTGACCCACTCACTAAGCCATTGGCGCAGGTGGTGCTAGAGTGACATCTTGATATGATGGGTATTAGATACCATAGCAATTGGCATTGAGTTCATGTGGGAGATTGTTACGTATAAGCCTTAGATGCCAATGAGGACAAATAGATAGAGTAGGGTATCTTATTATGTTGTACGAATTCTTAATGATATTAATGAAGGCATCTGTTATTATTGTTCATATAAATCTTTCTGGCAAATAAGTATTGAACAAGTCCATGTGAATCAAGGTTTGACTCTTCGCCCTTTATGGAGTAAAGATGTGGCATGGGAAGAGTCTTACACTTAATCACTTAAAAGGGTTCGCAAGTCAAGGAATCTTAATTGGGCATTAAGATTCGACTTGTATGACACATGCTCCGACAATGAGTGCCTTTCGAAGACTGGTGGTCCCAAGTGGTATACGAAAGGGTCTAGAAGAGGGGGGTTGAATAGACCCTGAAGTCTTTTTCAACTTCAAAAAATTTCGTGTGACTTTAAAGGTTTGAACGCTTTGGATGACTGAGCGCTTGGGTCAGACGCTTCAGAAAAGTTAACTTAGACTTAGTGATTTTAGCAGTTTACCAAAGTAGGGCAACGCTTAGATCGCTTCATCAGGGTAAGCACAGTGGAAATGAGTTTTAGCGTTCTTTTAGTTAATTTAATCGCTTTGCACTTTAACTTGTCTCTTTCAAAGATAAATGATATAATAAAAATAATAATAAGACAAATAAGGTAAATGACACAAGATATATAAGGTTCACTGGATGGTGTAATCCCAGCTACGTCCTTCTTCTCTTTTTTCACTTGGAGGAATTTACTAGAATGATTTTTGAAGAATCACACAGAATCTTCTACACAATAGTAAAAGGGTGAAAATGATCTTGGGCTCTTTGATCACATAGACTTCAGCACCAATGAAGATCGTCTTCTTCAAGCTTCTCTCACTCAGAAATACTGCCTGAAAGGGTTCAACAACTTTTCTCACTCAGATGAAAGGTTGAGGTTTGTCACTAGGGTTTTGTTTGTTTTAGAAAAGATCAAACAACTTGGAATATCTCAGTTGGGATTTTGGATTTCTTCTTTGGAAGATGTTTGAGATATTTGTGACTGTTTGGAATGTAGGTAAAAAGCTTGAAAGATTTGGCTATGGAATTTCTAAGCTTTCTCTCAGCAAGTTTTTCTTGTGTTTGTACGTAATTGTCTCTTGTAAAAATTGTATATCTCTTTAGGGTTTGCTGGGGTAAGGTATTTATAGGCAATTTCTTGGGATCTGTCCGTTGGACACATGTAGGAGCGTGCCTCTCACGGGGCGCATGAGTATACCTTTTCTCTGACATTCCTGAAAGTTCGCTGAAGCCGATTGGACGGGAGCAGCTGAATTCTGAATCTTCTGACAGTTTGGTCAAAAGGTGGCTTGTCCACAAGTCACATTGGCTTATCACAATTAATGCTCTTATTAATGCATTTTGAATTTAATTCCCGTTGGAAATAAATGCCCGTTGAATGATTGCATTTAAGTCCTTCATGACTTGAGGATTTATTTCATGTGATTCTGACATAAGGCGCTTGAGGGGTTTTGAGCGCTTGATCTATAAATCCTGAAATGAGATCTTTTAGTGTTTGACAGACACTAAGAAGAAAATCTTTATCTCCGGTTGACTTCAGACGCTGGTCTTCAACTTCTTCTCTAATAGACTCACCTAGAATTCTACTAGCGATTCAGTCACTAAGACTTAGTCTAAATTCTACAAAGATAAAAATTACAAGCCTATAATAAATTACAACTTTCAAATGCTTATACATCATTCTATGAAAAACGGAAACTTACATTGTATTTTTGGGGTCTAACATTAAATCCTATCTTGTCATCATCAAAACATCTAACATGAAATTTCCTAACAATTTCCCCTTTTTTGATGATGTCAAGACTCTTATAACTCTTTTATAATTTAAGAGTTACTTAAAAGAAAAGGCCTAAAGGAATATAAGTTAGCGTTTGAAAATATAGTAAAGTTAGCTAAAGTTAGATTAGCTTCAACAAGATGTTTCAGCATTAAAACATTCATTCATTGAAAGAATTTAAAGCATACATGTTTTACACTGAAGGAAAAATCATAAAAAAAGATAAAACAAAAGGAAGGATAAAACATAAAAGGAAATCAATCACTTTTTCTGTCGCTTCGCTCTTTCTTCGCCTTGTAGAACTTCTAACGCTAGTTCCAACAAGAGACGATCAATATCGATCATTGTCGTATGTTGAACTTCATCATAATCATGTCTACAAAGTCTGGCGCTTTCATTTAGTTCTAACAACCTTTCTGTCCAGTCCCTTGGTGGAATACCAAGTTCACGAATTAAGTCATGATAGATATCTCTTTATCGATCATTTGACGGTCTCCAATTGATAGGTCGTTGTAGCGGTCCGGCATAAGCAGAAAATCCCATGCTTTCTAAGAACTCGGGGTCCAATTCTGGAAGCGCGTACTTTTCGAGATAATACCTTGGCTTTCTTTTCTTGGATAGCATTTTCTTAATGCTTACTAATTCTTCGAACAATGAACACCACTGTTTATTATCTGTCTTGGAAATCACTTTGGACTTTTCTTTATCTTCCCCCTTTTTGACATTATCAAGGGAGTTCTTGAGTTCAGCGACATCACGGCGCAAGAGTCTAACTTCTTCGACGAGAAGAGCAACATGTTGAGCGACACTCTGAGCGGCGACATCTGATGAAGCGTGTCTTTCAGTATCAGCCAGGGCGCTCTGAGCTAAGTGACGGTTGAATTCAGATGAGAGCTCAGCGATAAGAGGTGATATACTTTGCATGATAGCAATAGTGCTTTTATTTGCAGTGTTGCCAATATCACGACTCCGCGTATCGAACACTATGCGGATATGTCTATCAGCAGCCTCAAAGATCTTGGAGCAGAAACCCTCAATGTTGGTAAGCGAGTTCCGGACTGCCTGTCTGAAGTCTCTGGCTTCTGAATCGCTCTCAGAATCTGAATCGCTCTCAGAATCTGAATCGGAAGAAGGACGCTCTGGGGACGAGAGAAGTCCGGAAGATTTTGAAACTGCAGCCTTACCTTTGGATTTATCTCTGACAAAAGGTTCTTCAGGCGCTTGAGCAATTTCAGCGTGCACTTCTTCAATCGCTCGATCCATGATAGGATCTGCAATTGTTGGGGGCTCGACCACTAGGGTGCTAGAGATATCTGGAAGTTGAGCGTCATCCTCAGTAGGAGCACTTTCTTCATCTATAATTTCGATGGAGGGAGAAGGTTCTCTAAGACCAATGACCCAGAGGGGGCCAAGGGCTTCCATCACATGCCTTGGATTGATCAGGCTAGATTGTGGGATAAAGAATATAGCGTCTTCGCGCTCTTCGGTACTTAGTGCAAGTTGCACACCTTCCGGTAAAGCAATCCCTGAAGTATAACAGTTGAAGAAGTCCAAAATCAAAGGCATGAGCGCTTGAGCTGCTTCTTGGTCCACTGGCCTAATTAGCGAAATTATGTTGGCCACTTGAATATTGGATTCACTAAAGAGCACGGGGTGAAGAGTATATCCTCGAAAATTGTAATACCCGAAAAAGTGATTGAAACTGATGTCCAACGCTTGGGCATTTTCAAACACTGCTCTCATTGCTCTGTGGAACTCATCGAACTTAGCGTGTTCATTTGAAACATCCACATGAATCCGACTCTGGCCTGGAAGAAGAGGTTGTTTACTTGATGAAGCGTCTTCATTTAGGTCAGGAAAGACTCGTTGAACAAACCCGACACGAGGATGCAAAACGCAACGTCCACCTTGGCTGTATAAGGCAAGTTGCTGGCGAATGTAGCTTTCGATTGGTTGTCTATATCGTGGCAAAGCGCTAACATTTCCTGCAATGATCTGACGCTGTTGAAGCAAAAAGGTTGCATAACCTCGGCGTCGGTACTCTATTCCGAAATTGAACAAAAATGGATATCTGATCAGTTCTTCAATGGTGTAGAAGTAAAGAACAAATTCTTCAGCCCACCTGGCTGTATTAAGCATCCAACGCTTTCCAAGTTTGTTCGCTTTCTTTTGCTCTTTGTGAGCAGCTAGGAACTTCTCAAACCGTTCCGTCTCTTCATCATAATCATCAGCCCATAATCTGGCGAGATATTCACGGGCCTCATCTTCTATCCACGAGCAACAAGCGGTCCTTTACCTTTCCATAACTTAAGTGGATTAGGAGAGAGAGCGTTCTGGGGAGACTTGACGATGGAGGGGAGGGCTGAATAGCCTATCTTGTTGAGATTTTCTTCATCTGGATCTTTGTTCCAATCACCCATGTGGGGGTTCTTGAAAACAATCTTGTTTTGGCGCTGAGGATAAAAGGACTCGTCCGAGCTATCGTTTGAATTGAAACGCTGAAGATCAAGGTCAGCTCTGTTGAAAAATGGACGACGAATATACTCGAAGAGAGATTGAAGTCGCTCCAAGTTATATAGGCCTAGATTGGCAATACGCTCGAAGATTTCAAACTTGAGAGAGTTGGATAAATCAGGCCGATGGAGAGTTGTTTGAAATTGTATTTCCAACTCGGCAAGCGTTTGAGTGTCTCGTTCTCTGGCGGCATAATAAAATTCAACATCTGGAGTGTATCCGCGCGGGAAGAAATCGATGACACGAGGAGGAGGTCCTGTTGGCGTAGGAACAATGGAAATCGCTTCTGTTGGGATGGGGGCCACTTCTATCGACCGCTCAGCGTTTAAAGTCGCTTCACTAGCTGATGATGTTTCAGCGTCAGGAAGGGCTTGAGATGCTTCCTTAGCGATATCCACAACAGTTGCCATATCCACATCCACTTCAACTGGAATCTCGGATGAAAGAGGGGCATCAGGGATTGGTGCCTCTGGAGGTACATCTTGAGCTGATACATGTAAGCGATTGAGAAAAGCAAGCAAAATTTCCACTAAGTAGAAAGATAGAAAAGATTAAATCGCTTACCCTGAGGAATATCGTCGACTATTTCAGTCGCTTGATCTGTTTCTGGGACAGGTTCCTCAGGCTCGGGAACAACTTCTTCTGGATCTAAGTCGAGAAAAGAAGTTATAGGATCAGCATGAATGGGAATATCTAATTCTTGAAGGGTGTTGAGAACATATTGAATATACGCTTGACATTGTGCTGAAAGAATTTTTATCCTAGCGTTAGCGACTTAGAAACTAACGAGGAAATGATATACTAATTTGCTTAGCAAATACTTACCCTGAAAACTAGAAGGCCTCTCAGATTGAGTAGCGGCTTGAGGATCTGAGCTGATTTCTGGAACAGCGTCAGAGGGAGGAACGCTCACTGACTCTCTAAGCGCTAGTTTCACTGAAGCGCTAGAGGAGGCTGCCGGAGTAGAAAGAGGAGTACGTCTTCGTGCAAGCGTTACTTCTTCTTCTACTACGTCTTCTTCCTCAGGAACGGAAAAGTTAAACGCTGGAGGAGGCGAAGGAGATTTAGGAGAGGGAGAAGGAGAAGGTATCTTCTGCTTCTTTTTGGGCTCTGGCTTCTTTTTCTTGGTTTCAGGCTTCTGTTTCTTTGCTGGCTTGGATGGCTCAGCGACTTTGAGAGCTATCTTTCTCTTAGGTCGCTTGACCACCACTTCTTCTTCGGATGAAGAGGATGATGGTGAAGAGGAAGACGCTTGATCTTCATCATCACTACGAACAACTCCTAAAGCACGAAGTCGCCCACGCTCTTCTTTTTGAACAACTGCACCACCTATCTTCCTTGGCTTTTGCAGCTCACGGATCATTTTCTTTTCGTAGAATTTTGTCGCTGGAATCTTCTTGCTAGAAGAGTTTGTATACCCGCAAGCGCTAAGAATACGACTTAGCACAATCCCGTAAGGCTTGGGATTCACCGACTTGTCCATCGCTGCCTTGAAGCGATTAAAAACGTAGAAGGACCAATTTACCTTTAATTTGGTCAGAATGGCCACCATCATCTTGTACTGTAGGTTTGTAACTTTATCGAATGTCCCTTTCCTGCATTTGATCATCTTTGAGCATATATCTGCGAGAATAACATATTCTCCCTTCATGCCGTTCTTCTTGAAGTTCGGCTCGTATGCAGTAACAACATCTTCTTTCTTGACCAATTCCCAGACTTTTGTAGCATCTCCGAGATTGACGTGTTCCACCTCAGAGCCATCATTGGGTAGAACCAATAATGAAGAAATCAAGGAAGGTGTAAGAACAAAAGTCTCTTTGGCGAAGGGGAAGACGCAGGATATGGAATTGCCGTCTTCAGAAATCTGGGCATTGTTGAAAAAGTGGAGAGATTCATCTTCAAAGTAGTTGAAAATAGTAGTGATCATATCTCTAAAACCAGATTCTTGAACGAGTGGAAGAATCGTTCGAAGAGGAAAGTTCTGATTTTCAAACAGATAGTCCCAGTTAACCAGAAATCCGGCGTTAACAATGACTGGTTTTTCAGCACGGGAAGTTTTTCCGGTAGCAGACTTGGATGTTTTGGAAGATTTTGCAACTTTGGGTGCCATTGCTGAAAGTTTGAAAGCTTTTTGAGAGAGAGAAATATTTGCCTTGAGAATGATGAAGATATTTACAGCAGAGAGAATTTGTGAGAGTGATAAAATCTGACTGTAAAGACCTTGAAGGGTTTAAATAGAGGCAAAAATTATCGTTTCAATGGCTACGATGTTGACACGTGGACATTCAAAGAGTTTGAATTTTGAAAGGAGTCAAATCTGATACATTTTAGGAAAATACGGATGCAAAAAGTGCGGTAAAATAGTTTATCAATTACCAAAAAGTGCGAAATTTTGGGATCCGCAGTTACCAAATTAATTGAAAAATGTTTGAAAAGATTTGAAATTTTCAACGTGAAATACACGCGCCTGATAGTACACTGACACGTAATCAGACTCGTGCAGACCTGAACTGTCTCGGTTTTAGATAAATGTCAATAACTGTCAGTTTGATTTGATAGACACGTGTGGGTAGTTATCAAATCTAATTTTTTATACTTATCCACACGCGATCCTTTTATCGATGAAAACTATGCATGATTTTAAAATAATTTTCTTAGCGTTATCGTGGGAATTTCTTTAACGCTTAAGACTTTTGGAGAACAAAATTTAATTTTGTAAAGTTTGTGATAAAGTCAATCATTTGAATTTAGAAATGACAATTTTATTAGAGATTGACTTCGTCATGCATAAAGATAAGCGCTAGTGATTAATGCATATAATTTTAAATCATTTTTGATCACAGTCGCTTATAACTTGTTATAAGTACAATTTTAAAGTTCCCCCCTAAAATTGATGACTTATTTCAGATTTTGTCAAAACGCTTTAGATATAAACATAAGGTGGATTCCCCCTAAGTTATATGCCTATTTAAATATGATGCTTTATGATTTAAGCGTTTAAATCAATCATACCTAATTCCCTTCTCAAAGTGAGAAAGCGTTGTTCGTTGAGCGCTTTGGTGAAGATATCTGCCAATTGTTTGTCAGTTCCAATGAAGTGCATGGAGATATCTTTCTTTTGAACATGGTCACGCAAGAAATGGTATCTAATGTCAATGTGTTTAGTTCTAGAATGAAGGACAAGATTTTGGGTCATGGCTAAAGCGCTTTGTTTATCACAATGGATTGGGGTAGGACCTAAGATAATTCCATAGTCTCTAAGTTGTTGCCTCATCCAAAGAATTTGCGCACAACAGCTCCCAGCGGCTACATATTCTGCCTCAGCGGTAGAAGTCGCTATGGATTGTTGTTTCTTACTATGCCACGAAACTAGTCTATCACCTAGAAATTGACATGTACCACTAGTACTTTTCCTATCTATTTTGCACCCTGCAAAATCAGCGTCTGAATAACCCACTAGTTCAAAAGGAGAGTCCCGTGGATACCATAAGCCCACATTTTGTGTGCCTTTTAGGTATTTAAGGATTCTCTTGGCAGCATTTAAGTGTGATTCTCTAGGATCAGTTTGAAAACGTGCACACATGCATACTGAAAACATAATATCCGGTCTACTAGCGGTAAGATAAAGAAGTGATTCAATGATGCCTCTATAGCTAGTGATATCAGTTTTCTTCCCACTTTCATCTTTATCTAACTTAAGCGTTTGGCTCATTGGAATTTTTGAAGATGATGCATTTTCCATACCAAATTTCTTAATCATATCTTTTGTATTGTTGGTCCCAAGTGGCATACGAAAGGGTCTAGAAAGGAGGGGGTTGAATAGACCCTGAAGTCTTTTTCAACTTCAAAAATTTTCGTACAAAAAGATTTTTGGACGCTTGAAAAGATAGACGCTTGAAGTGTCTAACGCTTGACTTAAGCGTTCACTTAAAAATATTGGCGCTTTGGAGAAGCGTCTGATGAAGACTGTTTTTAGGAAGTTAACTCAGACTTCAAGATTTGAATACTTTGACCAAGTAGGTTAAGCGTTCAGTTCTTTAATCAGTGTTAGCACAGCGGAATGATTTTTGGAGTCTTCTCTTTGAAGGCTTTAGCGTCACAAGAGGTTTCTTAGTTGCTTAGAGTTTGATTGTGTTTTACTTAATCGGTTTATGCAATGATATGATAGATAAAAGAATTGACTGAAAAGTAAATGACACAATATTTGTAAGGTTCGTTGGGTGGTGTAATCCCAACTACGTCCTTCTTCTCCTCGAACACTTGGAGGCAATCCACTAAAATGATTCTCAAAGAATCACACAGAATCTTCTACAAATTAGGGAGAGATGGATGTCGATGACTTGAACTCCTTGATCACACAGATTTTTGCTCCAAATCACTTCAATCCCCTTGCTTCTTTCACCCAGAAATAATGCAAGTATCCAACTTCGACTTCACACAGATCGCGAGGCTTGGATAGGGGTTTTTCTAAAAGAGTTTGTTTGATTTTGATGAAGTTCAAACAACTGGAATATCTCAGTAGTAGAGTAGTTTTTTCAAAAAGAATGTTTGAGATATTAGGTTGACTGTCTCAGGATTTGATGAAAAGTAAAGAGAATATTTTCTTGAGTATTCTAGCTTTTCTGAAAGTTTAAGGAATGAGACTTCAATGCAATAGCAATTTGGCTTGATAATTGTTCTATGTTTGGCTTGTTGTTGAAGTTCTATTTATAGGCATTCTTGGAAAAAGTGTCCGTTTGACACATGCAAGGGCGCGTGTCTCTCACTTTCGCAAGTGAACAACTTTTGTCCTTTTTCCTGAAAATCTGCTGCACAAAAGTTGGTGTTGCAGTCTTTGAATAGTTGACAGTCCAATAGGGTGGCTTCTCCGTACGTCTGAAAGTGCTTATCACATTTAATGCTCTTATCAGCATTTAATGCATTTGAATTAAATGCCCGTTGGTAATTAATGCACTGAGAATATTTGCATTAAACTCTTTTCGATCTGACGCTTCAGGAGAATGTTTGTCATTTGATAGACGCTTCATTCATGAGCTGAAAGTTCCATTTAATCTGGAGGACTATTTAATGTTTAGACGCTTGGAAAAGTTCTTCAGACTTTATTTAGAAGTGTAGACGCTTGAGACTTTAGTCTTCGTTACTTGACACCTCACTCAGAACATGTCAGGCGCTTAGAGTGAACTTCTTCAAACTTCATTCACTATTGATTTCTTGGACGCTTGGAGTCTTCAGATTTCGCAGTCTTGATAAGCTCACTCAGAAAGTATCAAACGCTTAATCTAACCGACTTCTTGATCTAAGAATGTCAAAAGTAAAAGATAAAATAAAGCCTATACATTTCTAATGTTTAAATGCTTATACAAGTATCTATGAAATTTAAGCATACATAACTTTGGGGTCTAACAAGATTCCTAATTGTCATCATCAAAACATCTAACATGAAATTCCTAACAATTTCCCCCTTTTTGTTGATGGCAATACTTACTCTTTTATAGTTCAAGAGTTAGACAGCCAAAATAAAAGTTAGCTTTGATTAGATAACGTTAGTTAAAGTTAGTTACGCTTCAACAAGATGTTTCAGCTAAAAAATGCATTTATATATATATCAGTGATTACAAGCATTTTTACAACTGAACAAATAAAGATATAAGAGACAAGAATATAGATAATGCAAATCAAAAGCTTTAACGTCTTGGTCTAACTTTGTATCGCTTGGGCATTTCAGCTCGGATAGCTTTAGTCAGATTGTCTTCCAAGGTCATTATTGCTTCATGATCTTTGTTGATTATAAGCTTATTTTCTTCTTTCTGTCTCTTCTTGAAAGCAGTAAAATGATTGTCCCAATCAGTTGGGTCAATACCCATATACCTTAGGCAAATTCGAAAAGCTTGGATAAAGTCAGTCATCTTCCTCTCTTCAGCTAAGATTCTTGGATCTGTAGGTTCTGGAATAGATGGTCTTTGAAGAGGGATGTCAAACTGTTCAAGAAGTGCTCTTATAGGTATTGGTAGATTTGGATATAATGCTCTTGGAGGTTCCTTTAGTGTACTACTAAGCGCTCCAGAGGTGCTTACTTTCAAAGCAGTTATCCAAGATGGGAGACTAAGCGCAGAAGGAGAAGGAAAAACTTGACGCTTAGGAGACGAAGGCTCTTCTCTTGAACTAGATGCTTTCTTCTTTTCTCCTTTCTTCTTCTCTTTCCCCTTATTGCCATCATCAGTCTTTAGGAAATGATCTGTGAGTAAGCTGACCTGATGAGCAATCTGAGACATAGAATCTGTGATGTCATCTAGACGCTTGTCGAAGCGTTCCTGCAAGGCGAGAAGCTTGGCACTGGTAGCATCATTCAGAGAAGTCTCAAGGGTTTCTTGTATAAAATGAATGTTTAAATGCTTGTATAAAATGAATGTTTAAATGCTTGAGTGGCATCATTCATTTCTTGAAAATCTTGGTTGCACTCACCAACAGCCGCTTGAGCTGAACTACGCATATGAGCGATTTGAGCGCTCATAACATGAGTCTCAATCTTTGCCACATCGTCTTTAATCCAGTGAAGAGATTCTTTGTTCTGAGTAGCATGAGCACTGATACTCTCCAAAACAGATTTGAGCAAAGGACCAAAAGATTGACTCTCATCTAGATGAACCGCTTGAGGATCCGGTCGCTTGAACCTGGATGAGTGTTTGAGAGAGTCAATGGGAACTTGATATGCGGGATCAAAGACAGTACCTCGAATGTCAAGAGAAAGATCCTCAGCAATATCATCAGTAACTGGTTCAGGAGCGTCAGGAATATCCTCTGGTTGAGACGCTTGAACGAGTTCTTCAGTAGACGCTGGAATACTTGTAACTGCAGACGTGAACGCTTCAGCTGACTTAGCAGGTGCTTCCTCAAGCGCTGACTCAGGTTGACGAAAGTCATCGAATTGGAAGTTCCAGTTTGCTATATCGGCATAAGAGGTGGACGAAGCTTCCAAAAGTTCAGTGAGTCTGGTTCGAGATATACAAGTACCGGAAATGAATGTGCGAAGGGGACTATCAATGGCCCTGATGTGCATTGGACCAATGATATCTAGCACATGATTCGAAAAGACTTTGGACGGCGCTTGACAGATGGAAAAGATTGAATCTAGGAAGTAATGTCTGGAAAATCCAATCAAGCAGTCTGAGGGAAGACACGTAAGACGCTGATTCTCAGGTACACAATCAGCATAGTACTCTTCTAAGTATGGATATATAGCTTGAGCCAGCTCTTGATTCCTTTCAAGCAGGGAGAGGACAAACTCATAATGACCGAGTACCTCGCTGCGGATAGAAGGGAGCAGTGGATATCCTTTAAATGAATTGATTACTGAGCCGTTCCAAGATCTGAGATTGGCAGTGAAGATTTTATCGAACAGAGATACGGGAGTCAAAATCTTCACCATTAGATTGAAATTTTCCTCGCAGTGGCTCGTAGCAAAATTTAAGCACGATACAGAAGAGGTACCACTGGAAGATGCTTGAGCGTTGAATAGAAGAGGAGAAGTGGATAATCTGTGAAGCTCTTGACGCAGACACTGCTCAATTTGATGTCTAACGATTGGGAGCTTTAGAACAGGTCCAACTCTTTGTTGACTCTTCTTGAGGCAATACTTGGCGAACTGACGCTTCTTGTCATGCATGCCTATGCCAAAAAGATGGGGAGCTTGGACTAACTCTGAGAAAGAATATTTGTTGCCCATATACGCTTCAACCCAGTTAACTTCATTCATGCAGTAGTCTGTTCCCGCATTGACCATAGCACGAATGCCTTCATGATGAATATCTCTGATAGATTCAAAGCGATATCTATTAGGCTGGTAGTTAGCATTCCAGACACTGTCAAAAAAGGCATCGGCTTCAGTCTGAATTAAATCTGTCAAAGATTCGAGACGCTCACTGGCACGAACTGCTTTATTCTTCCATAGGCGAAGTGGATTGACTGAAGATATATTTTCAGCACTATGAGCAGTTTGAGGAAAGTGTGTGTAGACGTCTCTGTTCAAGACGGACTCTGATGGGTTGAGAAAGCTCGGACGAAGGGGCTCATACACACGAATGTTGTAATCCCTTAAAGCGAAACCGGTTGGTTTGCTGTGGCCATAATCTAGATAATATGCCAGATCTATGTCACATCTAGGTGTTCTTCCTCCTTGCCTGTCTTGTTGAAGAATAACAGAAGATGGTATTTGGCCAGGGGTCTTTCCAAGTTGAGTGTCCAGATAATACTTCCTCTCAATTTCTATTAAAGCAGCGTGAAATACTGTATCCCTGATTTGACGGTCAGTATTAATAAGCAGAGCAATGTCATTCTCAGCAGCAATGTATCGTTCTTCATTGTATCATGCAGGAATGAAATCTTCTTCGAGCGCTGGGGGCAAATAGTTGATTGAATGATCAATCGTCTTCAGCGTGTCGAGTTTGAAAAAGTGTCTAGGCGCTGGAACGTCTTCAGCAACACTCTGACCTTCTGAGCGTGCCTCTGTTATAGCCTGAACAGGGATGGAAGTCTGAACCTCTGTAGTAGCAGGTTCCTCAGCTTCAATTGCAGCAACTTCTGCGGCAACATCTTTAGCAATAGTGACAACTTCTGTCATATCAACATCCAGGAGGACAGCTGTTGACGCTTCAGCAGTGGCTGGAACTATAGCTGTAATACAATAACTATCCTCTATAAGAGCAGGATCTTCTACAAATGTAGGGATAGAAATGCTGTGGGAAGAAATAAACTTACCCTGAGAACTTGTCTCAACAGCAACACTTTGAGCGCTTGGCTCAACAGCAACTTGAGCGCTTGGCTCATCAGCAACTTGAGCGCTTGGCTCATCAGTCTCAGGCTCTTCAGGAACAGAAGCAACTCGACGCTTGCTAGTCCTGGAACGCTTGAAGATTTTCTTCACGTTGACTCCTTCAACGAGCTTAAGCGTTGGAGCGGGAGGATCAGCAGCTGGTTCTTCAAAGTCTATTTGTTTGATGATCCCTTCCAGCTTC
The DNA here is from genome assembly GCA_019426215.1 of Buddleja alternifolia. Classification (NCBI taxonomy): domain Eukaryota; kingdom Viridiplantae; phylum Streptophyta; class Magnoliopsida; order Lamiales; family Scrophulariaceae; genus Buddleja; species Buddleja alternifolia. The sequence goes on from CM033395.1 coordinate 5,046,469, forward strand.
CTCCTCTTGAGAGGTAACTTGTCCTCAGCATCCTCATCGGTTTCCTGATCAACCTTTTGAGAGGAGGCGACAAATTGAACCTTGGGCTTTCTGGGAGCCCTCTTCTTTGTTGCAGCTGGACGCTTCACAGCTTCTTCTGGCACTGGATGCTCCTCTTATTTATCGGACGCTTGACGTACTTCCAGACGCTCAGACAGTGGTTTAGCAGCACCACCAATTTTTGGAGGATTGAACAGATTATTCAGAATCCTTTTTCCCAACAACTTGGACTTATTTAACGGAAGTCCAGATGAGTATACACACTTTGATTTGTACAACAGGTCGCTTAGAACGAGTCCATAAGGTTTATTCGAGGCGCTTAGACTGTCCCGAAACCTTCCAAAGATGTACTCACTCCAGTTGATTTTGATGTTGAGGAGTATAGCAGTCATCATCTGAAATTGTACTGGGTTCACCTTATCAAAGGTTCCCACTCGGCATTCTATGATCTTGCTGCAGAAATCAGCCAACAGCCGGTATTTGGACACCAGGTCTTTCTTTTCGAAGTATTGAGTGTAGAGCACATCGTCTTACGCACTCATGGTTGTCCAGGCTTCCTTGATCTGTTTTAATGTAACACAATCCAATGTCTCACACTCATTTGGAAGATTGAAGTTCTCGGCAATGGAGGCGGCAGACAAGATAAATTCCTTGGGAGGCTCCTTCTTGGATAGAGGAATTAGACAGGAGATAGACTTCTTGTCCTCTGAAAGTTTAGCGGTCTTCCAAAAGGTATCGATTTCAGTAGGAAACATATATGAGTATTGGGTCAAGAATGGTTTGAGCCCAGCTTTGACGAACATGTCCATCATGTCTGTTAGGTTGATCTGAGGTTGTTCATAGAGAAATTTCCAGTCGACAACAAGACCTTCAGTCACCTTGATGGTAAGTTCAGCAGAAGTAGACGAAGATTTCTTTGGTGCCATTTTTAGTGAAAGAGATGAACTGAGATTTTCTTTTGCTTTGAGAGAGAGAATAAGTTTTGCAGATATGTTTGAGTAAAAGTGAATTGTCTTTCTGCAGAAATTGTGTTTTAAATGACACAGTAAAGAATTTTTGAAACTTGTGTTCTCTAGTCTCTGTAGGATTTAGACACGTGTAACGAGTTTTGAATCTCAGCCATAAATTCATTAACTGCGGACGCGAGTTTTGTGTAATAGAGAGAAGTTACATTTGGTAATTCTCATATATAAAGATTTGGCATCCGAGTTAAAATTTTAAAAACGTTTGGCATTTTCAGAGTGTAACGCACCCGCCCGTTTGCACACTGACACGTACACAAACACGTGCTATCTCTGATCCGTCATTTTGAAAAGAAACTTTTGATTACCTGCCAGTTTGATGTGATAGAAGCGTGCGAGTAGAGTACAAAATAGACTTTTGAGTCTACCCACTACTTCGAAAGAAGTTTGTAAACTTTATGCATGGCTTGTAAAGAAAATATTTTTATATTAAGAGTTGATTGGAATAGTTTCAACGCTTAACTTGATACCATTGGTTGGTATTCATTTTAAATGTCGTAATATAGATGCTTAAAGTCAAAGTCCTTTTTATGTTTGAGTGTCCAATATTTTATGCAAAAATAATACTGAGCGTTGATGATCATGCATCTGAAAATGTTGATCATTGACGCTTACAGTTATTTTCAAGTACAATTTTAAGGTTCCCCCTAAATTTGATAACTTGTACCATTTGTTTTGTTTTTCAAAGAAAGCTTTTAGACATAAATCAAGTGGATTCCCCCTAGATTATATGTCTAATAAAATATGATGCAAAATGATTAAGCGTTTAAATCAATCATACCTAGTTCACTTCTCAAAGTGAGAAAACGTTGTTCATTGAGTGCTTTGGTGAAGATATCTGCCAATTGTTTGTCAGTTCCAATAAAGTGCATGGAGATATCTTTCTTTTGAACGTGATCACGAAGGAAATGGTATCTAATGTCAATGTGTTTGGTTCTGGAATGAAGAACAGGGTTTTGAGTCATGGCTAGAGCGCTTTGATTATCACAATGAATGAGGGTTGGACCTAAGATTATTCCGTAATCTCTAAGTTGTTGCCTCATCCATAATACTTGTGCACAACAACTTCCTGCAACTACATACTCAACTTCGGCTGTAGAGGTAGCTATGGATTGTTGTTTCTTGCTATGCTATGAAACTAACCTATCACCTAGAAATTGACAAGTACCACTAGTGCTTTTACGATCTATTTTGCAACCTGCAAAATCTGCATCTGAGTAACCAATTAGTTCAAAAGGAGAATCCCTAGGATACCATAAGCCCACATTCTGTGTGCCTTTTAGGTATTTAAGGATCTTTTTGGCAGCAATTAAGTGTGACTCTTTAGGATCAGCTTGAAATCGTGCACACATGCATACCGAAAACATAATATCAGGTCTACTGGCAGTAAGATAAAGAAGTGATCCAATGATACCTCTATAATTAGTGATATCAACTTTCTTTCCACTTTCATCTTTATCTAACTTAAGCGTTTGGCTCATTGGAATTTTTGAATATGATGCATTTTCGATACCAAAATTCTTAATCATATCTCGTGTATATTTAGCTTGGTTAATAAATATGCCATTAGGGAGTTGTTTAACTTGTAGTCCTAAGAAGAAAGTTAATTCATCCATCATGCTCATTTCAAATTGTTCTTGCATCATTTTCGAAAATTTCTCACATAGACGCTTGTTAGTAGAACCAAATATAATATCATCAACGTAAATTTGGACTCAGAGAATATCTTCGTTATTGGTAATTTTAAATAACGTTGTATCAACGCTGCCTTTTGAAAAGCCTTTACCAATAAGAAAGATAGAGAGAGTGTCATACCATGCTCGGGGTGCTTTCTTAAGCCCGTAAAGTGCTTTTTCTAGCTTGTAAACCCTACCCTTAGCATGATTGTTGATGAATCCTGGTGGTTGCTCCACATACACTTCTTCTTGGAGTTTACCATTCAGGAAGGCACTCTTCACGTCCATTTGATACACCATGAACTTGTTGAACGCTGCATACGCTAGAAACATGCGGATTGCTTCAAGGCGAGCGACAGGAGCGTAAGTCTCATCAAAGTCAATCCAACTTTGATTAAGCTCTTCTTGCATAGCTTCAATCCAACTTGGGTCGCTTAGAGCTTCATCCACTTTCTTAGGTTCCATTTGAGATAGAAAGCTTGCGAACATAGCCTCATTGAACGTAGCGGCTCTAGTCCTAACAGGTGCTTCAATATCTCAAATAATCCGCTCAGGTGGATGATCACGCAGCCATAATCTGTCTGGTTGGAAGGGGTTAAGAGGTTGAATAGGCGCTTGAGGAACATACGCTTGACTACCTTCTTGCGTAGGCGCTCCAAGTTCACAATTCCTTGTGTGCTCTTGATGATCATTCTCTTCATGATCATCAACATTTCTTACATGATTATCTAGAGTAATCTCACGAGTAATCTTAGGAGGTGGCACTAAGATCTCATCATCGTCGTCAGTATCTTCATCAATAGTAATCTTAGACGCTTGATGACATAGATCTTCAACTCCTACATCATTTAAATTAACCTTACTCGGTTCTTGGTTAACATCATCAAAAAAAACATGAATAGATTCCTCAACCTTTGATTTGATCTTATTGAGAATGCAAAAATTCTTTCCATTTTTGGCGTAGCCTAGAAAGACTCCCTCATCCGCTTTAGGATCAAAAGTCTTTAGGCTTTAGGATCCATTATTATGGATAAAACATTTAGAACCAAAGACGTGAAAATATGAAACATTTGGCTTACGTCCCTTCCATAGATCATATGGAGTTTTCCCATGCTGTTTGTTGATCATGCAGCGGTTTTGAGTGTAACAGGCAGTGCTGATCGCTTCGGCCCAAAATCTAGGAACGAGGTTGGATTCTGCTAACATAGTCCTAGCGGCTTCCTTAAGCGTTCGGTTCCAGCGCTCAGCAACACCATTTTGTTGGGGAGTTCTGGGAGCTGAATACTCATGATGTATTCCATTTTCTGCACAAAACTTCTCAATAATCTTGTTAGTAAACTTAGTACCGTGATCGCTTCTTATTCTTGCAACCTTAAGATTTTTCAATATTTGAAGTTGCCGAATAAGCGTTGTTAACTTTTCACATGTTTCATCTTTGGATGAAAGAAATTCCACCCAAGTAAATCTAGAGAAATCATCTACTATCACCAAAGTATACCTTTTACCGCTTACACTGATCGTTTGAACAGGTCCAAACAAATCCATGTGAAGTAGTTCAAGTATTCTAGAGGTAGATAGATGAGGTTTTCTCTTGAATGATGATTTAACTTGTTTACCCATTTGACAAGCGTCACAAAGACGATCCTTATGAAATGGTCCATTTGGTAATCCCTCTACAAGATTTTGACTTATTAGCTGAGAGATTGTCTTAAAGTTGAGGTGATTCATTTTTCTATTCCATAACCAACCCATTTTAGATTCACTTTTAGCAACAAAACATGTTGGGTTGTTATCAAGTGTTGAACCCCAATCTACTAAATATACGTTGTTAGTTCTTTTTCCTTTCAATTTAGTAGACTTAGTCTTAGCGTCGTTTATATAGCAATAGTCACTTGAGAATATGACTTCAAAGCCTTTATCACAGAATTGACTTATGCTTAATAAATTGTGCTTCAGACCCTCAACAAAATAAACATCACTTATCATGATGTTCCCCCTATGCACAAAATAAACATCACTTATCTTTGGAACCAGTCACGTGCCTTGACGATCCACTATCAAAGTACCATACAGATGTATCGGCTCTAGCTCTAGGTACCTGCAATCAAAAAGGGAAGTTCTATTTCTGTTTAGGTACCCATTGTTGCTTGGGTCCTTCAACATTAGTAACATTGTTAGTTTGAATTAGAACTTTAGGAACCCATATTTGCCTAGTCTTCATTGTAGGAATACTGGCCTTTTTGGGTTTCACATTGTGTTGTGTGTGCTTTTGGGTGTATAATAATACCCTCGATTATAATATTAGTCATAATCCTAGCCATAATCATAATCATCATAGTATCGATAATATGATCTTGACTGTCTTGGATATTGACGCTGGCTTGGGTTGTACTTTTGGTGTTGGACGCTTAGCACTTGATTCACAGTGGTCAGTCTTATCTTTAGCCTTTTGAGCGTTTGGATAGACCCATCTTTGTGAATCATTTGCCTTAGCCTTACCCTTGCCTGAGTTAGCTTTGACTTTCTCATTTGGCCTCTTACCATTGTCACTTGGTTCATTTTGAGTTTGACCTTGTGAACCTTTTTCAACAAAGATAACACCCTTTCCTTTGTTGTTTGCCGTAACATTAGATTGATTGGATTGTTTACCGAGTTTATCGCATCCTAAACCGGTCTTCTCACCAAATAATCTGGTTACTTCAGTCACATTATCCAACTGTCTAGAAGCTTTTGATAATGATGAGATGAGCTGCTCTGATTTAGCAAGTCTAGCTATCAAATCAGCTTCTCTCTTGACTATTATATCAAGATTACCTTTTAATTGAATAATTTCACTCTCAAGCGATTGGTTCTTCTCAATGCACTGTTGCTGAACTCGCAATTCTGCTCTGAGCGTCACTTTATCTCTTGTGAGTGATGAGATAATAGCGAGATCATTTTGATATATTTTGGCAGCTTCTTGACATTCATTGTAGTATTCTTTGACTTTGTCAAGTAATTCATCATAAGAAAGAGGAATTGATAATTCATTGATTACCTCAGGAGACGCTTCATCATCTCTGGCCATGAGACATATGAGCGCTGAGTCATCTAATGGCTCATCATCATCACTACTTTCTTCTGATGATTCTAAATCTTCAGGTGCGGATGCTGGTTCTGATTCCGCTAGCAAACCTTGTTGACGAAGGTTGCTCCTGAATTGGTTTCTATCCAAGTAATCCTGCCTTGAGGGTTTGGATACGTTTGGATAAGGGCAATTTACCTGGTAGTGCCCTGGTTTCCTGCAATTATAACAAAGATTAGTTTTCATCTTTTGTTCATTTGTTAACCTTTCAATGTGTGGTTTTGAGACCACTGGAGCTGGGAGACTTTGAGTAGACACTTGGTATTGAATAGGCGCTTGGGGTGAAGGAACAGAATACTGAGGCGCTTGAAACTGTTGTTGCACAGGAGAAGGCGCTTGATATGAAATTTGTCCTTGATTATTGAAACCTTTTCCTTTCTTTTCATATCTCATGAACTTCCTGAATCTATTCAGCAAAGCCAACTCCTCTTCCTCATTGATATCTGAATTCTTTCCTTTATTACCCGATTTACCCTTGATTGACGCAATAAGCGCTCCAGATTCAATCACTGGACTACTCACAATATCACTAGCAGAATTCAACTCGAACTCAAATGCTTTTAGCTCTGAAAAGGCGTCTTCTGGAGTTAGGAGATCCAGCATATTTGATTCTCTCATAGCGGTTGTCTTCATAAAGAATTTACTTGGTAAGCTTCTAAAGATTTTAACCACCATTTCTCGGTTCTGTAAATCCATTCCCAACGATGTAAGTTCTGTAACTAGAGCTGTAAATCTTATATCCAATTGCTCTAAAGTTTCATTGGGTAGCATCTTAAATCCGTTAAACTTTTCCTTGGCAATGGAAAGTTTGTTTTCTTTGATTTGAGCTGAACCACCACAAATCGTAGCCAACTTATCCCATATTTCTTTAGTAGTTTTGCAAGACTTGATCTTGTTAAATAAGTTGTCATTATCACCAATAGCCGTATATAGAGCGTTACGACCAACATTGTCCAAATTAGCTCTTCGACGCTCATCTGGAGTCCATTCTTGTTTTGGTTTCTCAACGTAACCATCGGGAGTTTCTTCCGTGGCTCCAGGCGCTCTTGTGATAACTTTGTATATTTTGATTGGCCCATCTGAAATAATATCACACATGTCATCATCACATGAACAGAGAGATGTAAATGCTTTGACTTTCCATGTGTCAAAATTTGATTCAGTCAGTTTGGGAACTTTAGCAAATGCCATATCGAAAATTTTAAACGCAACTAGATTTTGAAAGAAAAGGATCTAAACAAGCAGTTATGCTTGGAAATTTTAAAATTTCAATTTTAACCGCTCTGATACTACTTGTTGGTCTCAAGTGGCATACGAAAGGGTCTAAAAAGGGGGGGGGGGGGTTGAATAGACCCTGAAGTCTTTTTCGACTTAAAAAAGTTTCGTACAAAAAGATTTTTGGACGCTTGAAAAGATAGACGCTTGAAGTGTCTAACACTTGACTTAAGCGTTCACTTAAAAATATTGGCGCTTTGGCGAAGCGTCTGATGAAGACTGTTTTTAGAAAGTTAACTCAGACTTCAAGATTTGAATACTTTGACCAAGTAGGTTAAGCGTTCAGTTCTTTAATCAGTGTTAGCACAGCGGAATGATTTTTGGAGTCTTCTCTTTGAAGGCTTTAGCGTCACAAGAGGTTTCTTAGTTGCTTAGAGTTTGATTGTGTTTTACTTAATCGGTTTATGCAATGATATGATAGATAAAAGAATTGACTGAAAAGTAAATGACACAATATTTGTAAAGTTCGTTGGGTGGTGTAATCCCAACTACGTCCTTCTTCTCCTCGAACACTTGGAGGTAATCCACTAAAATGATTCTCAAAGAATCACACAGAATCTTCTACAAATTAGGGAGAGATGGATGTCGATGACTTGAGCTCCTTGATCACACAGATTTTTGCTCCAAATCACTTCAATCCCTTTGCTTCTTTCACCCAGAAATAATGCAAGTATCCAACTTCGACTTCACACAGATCGCGAGGCTTGGATAGGGGTTTTTCTAAAAGAGTTTGTTTGATTTTGATGAAGTTCAAACAACTGGAATATCTCAGTAGTAGAGTAGTTTCTTCAAAAAAAATGTTTGAGATATTGGGTTGACTGTCTCAGGATTTGATGAAAAGCAAAGAGAATATTTTCTTGAGTATTCTAGCTTTTCTGAAAGTTTAAGGAATGAGACTTTAATGCAACAACAATTTGGCTTGATAATTGTTCTATGTTTGGCTTGTTGTTGAAGTTCTATTTATAGGCATTCTTGGAAAAAGTGTCTGTTTGACACATGCAAGGGCGCGTGTCTCTCACTTTCGCGAGTGAACAACTTTTGTCCTTTTTCCTGAAAATTTGCTGCACAAAAGTTGATGTTGCAGTCTTTGAATAGTTGACAGTCTAATAGGGTGGCTTCTCCGTACGTCTGAAAGTGCTTATCACGTTTAATGCTCTTATCAGCATTTAATGCATTTGAATTAAATGCCTGTTGGTATTTAATGCACTGAGAATATTTGCATTAAACTCCTTTCGATCTGACGCTTCAGGAGAATGTTTGTCATTTGATAGACGCTTCATTCATGAGCTGAAAGTTCCATTTAATCTGGAGGACTATTTAATGTTTAGACGCTTGGAAAAGTTCTTCAAACTTTATTTAATAGTGTAGACGCTTGAGACTTCAGTCTTCGTTACTTGACACCTCACTCAGAACATGTCAGGCGCTTAGAGTGAACTTCTTCAAACTTCATTCACTATTGATTTCTTGGACGCTTGGAGTCTTCAGATTTCGCAGTCTTGATAAGCTCACTCAGAAAGTATCAAACGCTCAATCTAACCGACTTCTTGATCTAAGAATGTCAAAAGTAAAAGATAAAATAAAGCCTTTACATTTCTAATGTTTAAATGCTTATACAAGTATCTATGAAATTTAAGCATATATAACTTTGGGGTCTAACAAGATTCCTAATTGTCATCATCAAAACATCTAACATGAAATTCCTAACATGTATATTAAACTTGGTTTATAAATATTCTATTAGGGAGTTGTTTAACTTGTAATCCTAAGAAGAAAGTTAATTCACCCATCATACTCATTTCAAATTGATCTTGCCTCATTTTCGAAAATTTCTCACACAATCGCTTATTTGTAGAACCAAATATAATATCATCAACATAAATTTAGACTAAGAGAATATCTTCATTATGGGTAATTTTAAATAACGTTGTGTCAACGCTGCCTTTTGAAAAGCCTTTACCTATAAGGAAGATAGAGAGAGTGTCATACCATGCTCTTGGTGCTTGTTTAAGGCCATAGAGTGCCTTATCCAGCTTATAGACCATACTTTTTCCATGGTTGTTGATGAATCCTGGAGGTTGCTCCACATAGACTTCTTCTTGGAGTTTACCATTCAAGACTGCACTCTTCACGTCCATTTGATACACTGTGAATTTGTTGAATGCAGCAAACGCTAGGAACATACGAATCGCTTCAAGACGGGCTACTGGGGCGTATGTCTCATCAAAATCAATTCCCTCTTCTTGACAATAACCCTGAGCGACTAGTCTGGCTTTGTTTCTTATAACTATGCCATCTTCGTCCATCGTGTTCCTAAAAACCCATTTAGTCCCAATAACTCCTTGATGAGTTGGCCTTGGTACTAGCGTCCAAACCTTGCTTCTCTCAAATTGGTTAAGCTCTTCTTGCATCGCTTCAACCCAACTCGAATCATTAAGCGCTTCATCCACTTTCTTTGGTTCCATTTGAGATAAGAAACCTGCGAACATGGCCTCATTAATTGTAGCTGACCTGACCTAGTTCTAACAGGTGCTTCCATATCTCCAATTACTAGCTCTGGTGGATGGTCTCTAAGCCATTTACGGTCTGGTTGGAAAGGGTTGAGAGACTCTTGGTCATCAATCGCTTGATCCCTGTTTGTCTCTGGCGCAGTCGCTTCATCATTCACAATTCCAGTTTGCTCTTGATGATTATTCTCTTCATAATCATCAGCGATTCTGACTTTATCATCATTTGTAACCTCACGAGTAACCTTAGGAATAGGCACAAAGATCTCATCATCAGCGTCATCATCACTATCATCATTGAGATTAAATTGTGACGCTTGTTGGGCAAGATCTTCAATTCCTACATCATCAGGATTAACATTACTCGGTTCTTGGTTAGCATCATCAAACACAACATGAATGGATTCTTCAACCTTCGATTTGATCTTATTTAGGATGTGAAAACTCTTTCCAATCTTGGCATGGCCTAGAAAGATTCCCTCATCCGCTTTAGGATCAAAAGTCTTTAGGCTGTGGGATCCATTATTGTGAATGAAATATTTTGAACCAAATACATGAAAATATGAAACGTTAGGCTTACGTCCCTTCCACAACTCATATGGAGTCTTCTCATGTTGCTTGTTGATCATACACCGGTTCTGAGTGTAGCAAGCTGTGTTGATGGCTTCGGCCCAAAACCTTTGAGGCAGCTTAGACTCTGCAAGCATTGTCCTAGCGGCTTCTTTAAGCGTTCTGTTCCGTCGCTCAGCAACTCCATTTTGTTGAGGTGTTCTAGGAGCAGAATACTCATGAAGTATTCCAAAATCTGTACAAAACTTCTCAACAAATTGGTTAGTAAATTCAGTTCCTCTATCGCTTCTAATTCTCGTCACTTTTAGATCTTTTGAATTTTGCAATTGACGGATTAGCGCTGTGAGCTTGACACCAGTTTCATCTCTAGTCGCTAGAAATTTTACCCATGTATAGCGAGAGAAATCATCAACTATTACTAGCGAGTATTTTTTACCACTAACACTCATGATTTGAATAGGACCAAACAAATCTAAATGCAATAGTTCAAGAATTCTAGAAGTAGATAGACATGGTTTCTTCTTAAAAGATGATTTAACTTGTTTACCCATTTGACATGCATCACATAAGCGATTCTTTTGAAAGGAACCCTTAGGTAATCCCTCTACAAGATTTAGCGATATTAACTGAGAGATTGCCTTAAAGTTGAGGTGATTCATTTTTCTATGTCATAACCAACCCAATTCATTTTGACTTTTAGCAATAAACCATGTGGGGTTGTTATCAAATGTAGAATCCCAATCCACTAAATACACATTATTTGTTCTTTTTCCTCTTAATTTAGTAGACTTAGTCTTAGCGTCGTTGACATAGCAGAAGTCGCTTGAAAAATTGACATCAAAGCCTTTATCACAAAATTGACTAATGCTCAACAAATTATGCTTAAGACCCTCAACATAATATACATCACTGATCATGATGTTCCCCCTATGCATGATACCTATACCTTTGGTTTTACCTTTGGAGTTATCACCGAATATAACTTGAGGACCGTTGGTTGTACAATAGTTGATCAAGAGATCCTTTGAGCCAGTCATGTGCCTTGACGACCCACTATCGATGTACCAAACTGAAGTATCGGTGTTGGCTCTAGGTACCTGCATTTAAAGGACATTTCTAATTCTTCTTAGGTACCCATGTTGTTTTGGGTCCTTCAACGTTAGTAGCTTTGGTTTGAATTAAAACTTTCAGAACCCATATTTGCCTTGTCTTCATTACGGGAAGATTGGCCTTCTTAGGTTTCGGTTTGTGTTGTGTGTGCTTTTTGGGTGTATAGTAATATCTTCGATTATAATAGTAATCATAATCGTAATCATAGTCATAATCATAATTATCATAGTATCGATAGTATGATCTTGACTGTCTTGGATATTGACACTGGTATTTCCTTGGCGCTGGCTTGGGTTGCACTTTTGGTGCTGAACGCTTAGCACTTGATTCACAGTGTTCAGGCTTACCTTTAGCCTTTTGAGCGTTTGGATGAACCCTTTTTTGTGAATCATTTGCTTTAGCCTTACCCTTGCCTGAGTCAGCTTTGGCTTTCTCATTGGGCCTCGTACCGTTGTCGCTAGGTTCATTTAGCGTTTGACTTTGTGAACCTTTCTCAACAAAGAGAACACCCTTTTCTTTGTTATTTTCCGTAACATTAGATTTATTTGGTTGTTTACCGAATTTATTGTATCCTAAACCGGTCTTTTCACCATATACTCTAGTTACCTCAGTCACATTATCCAACTTTCTAGAAGCTTTTGATAATGATGAGATGAGCTTCTCTGATTTGGCAAGTCTAGCGATCAAATCAGCTTATCTCTTGACTATTATATCAAGATCGTTTTTCAATTGAATAATCTCACTCTCAAGTGATTGGTTCTTCTCAATGCATTTTTGTTGAACTTTCAACTCTGCTTTGAGCATTACTTTATCTCTTGTGAGTGATGAGATAATAGCGAGATCATTTTGATATATTTTGGCGGCCTCTTGACAATCTTTATAATATTCATTAACTTTGTCAAGTAATTCATCATAAGAAAGAGGATGAGATAATTCATTGGTTACCTCTGGTAGCGATTTGTCAGACGCTTCATCTTCTCTTACCATGAGATAGATCAACGCTGAGTCGCTTGTGGGCTCATCATCACTACTTTCATCTGATGATTCCAAGTTCTCTTCAGGTGCGAAAAATGGTTCAGATTCCGCTAGCAAACCTTGTTGGCGAAGGTTGCTCCTGAATTGGTTTCTATCCACATAGTCTTGCCTTGTGGGCTTAGACACATTTGGATAAGGGCAATTTACCTGGTAGTGCCCTGGTTTCCTGCAATTATAACACAAATTAGTTTTCATTTTTTGTTCAGTGGATAATCGCTTTGATCCAACTGGCGCTGAGAGATTCTGTGTAGGCGATGGAGGCGCTTGATATGGAACTGGCGCAACTGGTTGAGGTGCTGAGTACACTGGCGCTTGATATTGAGGCGCTGGTGCTGGGGAGGAGTTTGAAATGAAGTTTGTCCAATAGGATTTCTCTTTTCATATCTTAGAAATTTCTTGAATTTCTTGACAAGGCCATTTCCTTTTCTTCATTTGATTCCACTGGTTTAACCTCACTAACCGCTTTACCCTTATTTTTGGAGGTATCGATTAAAGCTCCTGATTCAGTTGTTGTGTCGCTGACTTCTCCGAACTCGAATTCGAATGCCTTTAACTCTGAAAACACATGTTCTGGAGTAAGAGTCTCCAAAGTTTGTGATTCTCTCATAGCAACTGTCTTGATCAAGTATTTACTTGGAAGACTTCTGAAAATCTTATTGCCCATTTCCTTGTTGGTCAATTCTTTGTCTAATGACGCTAACTTAGTAATGAGCAAAGTGAATCTTGCGTCCAATTGTTCTAGCGTCTCACTGGGCTGCATTTTGAAATGCTCGAATCTTTGCATGGCTATGGAGAGCTTGTTCTCCTTCATTTGTGCTGAATCTTCGCACACAATGGCCAACTTATCCCATATTTCTTTGGAGGTTTTACATTGCTTGATCTTGTTGAACAATGCATCGTTATCTCCTAACGCTGAGTAAAGTGCACTTCGTCCAACATTATCCAGATTAGCTCTTTTTCTATCCTCTGGCGTCCATTCTATCTTAGGTTTCTCGACATAACCATCTGGAGTAGTCTCGGTCGCTCCAGGGGCTCGAGTTACAACTTTCATAATCTGAATGGGGCCATCTGTAATCACATCACACATTTTATTATCGCACGAACATAAATATGCGAATGCTCTAAGTTTCCAAGAATCATAGTTTGATTCTACCAACTTAGGCATTTTGTTAAAAGCCATAATGAGATGTTTTAAAGAGAGATTTTAAAAGCGATTAAAAAAAATGGATCTGAACAAGCAGTTATGCTCGGAACCGCTTAGGTTTCTACTTCAACTGCTCTGATACCACTTGGTGGTCCCAAGTGGCATACAAAAGGGTCTAGAAGGGAGGGGGGTTGAATAGACCCTGAAGTCTTTTTCGACTTCAAAAAATTTCGTATCACTTTAAAGGTTTGAACTCTTTGGATGACTGAGCGCTTGGGTCAGACGCTTCAGAAAAGTGAACTTAGACTTAGTGATTTCAGCAGTTTACCAAAGTAGGGCAACGCTTAGATCGCTTAATCAGGGTTAGCACAGCGGAAATGAGTTTTAGCGTTCTTTTAGTTAATTTAATCGCTTTGCATTTTAACTTGTCTCTTTCAAAGATAAATGATGTAATAAAAATAATAATAAGACAAATAAGGTAAATGATACAAGATATATAAGGTTCACTGGGTGGGTAATCCCAGCTACGTCCTTCTTCTCCTTTTTCACCTGAAGGAATTTACTAGAATAATTTTCGAAGAATCACACAGAATCTTCTACACAATAGTAAAAGGGTGAAAATGATCTTGGGCTCCTTGATCACACAGACTTCAGCACCAATGAAGATCGTCTTCTTCAAGATTCTCTCACTCAGAAATACTGCCTGAAAGGGTTCAACAACTTTTCTCACTCAGATGAAAGGTTGAGGTTTGTCACTAGGGTTTTGTTTGTTTTTGAAAAGATCAAACAACTTGGAATATCTCAGTTGGGATTTTGAATTTCTTCATTGGAAGATGTTTGAGATATTTGTGACTGTCTGGAATGTAGGTAAAAAGCTTGAAAAAAAGCTTAGAAACTCCATAGCCAAATCTTTCTAAGCTTTTTTTCAGCAAGTTTTTCTTGTGTTTGTACATAATTGTCTCTTGTAAAAATTGTATATCTCTTTAGGGTTTGGGGTAAGGTATTTATAGGAAATTTCTTGGGATCTATCCGTTGGACACATGTAGGAGCGTGCCTCTCACGGGGCGCGTGAGTATACCTTTTCTCTGACATTCCTGAAAGTTCGCTGAAGCCGATTGGACGGGAGCAGCTGAAATTCTGAATCTTCTGACAGTCTGGTCAAAAGATGGCTTGTCCACAAGTCACATTGGCTTATCACAATTAATGCTCTTATCAGGCATTTGATGCATTTTGAATTTAATTCCCGTTGGAAATAAATGCCCGTTGAATGATTGCATTTAAGTCCTTCATGACTTGAGGATTTATTTCAGGTGATTCTGACATAAGTCGCTTGAGGGATTTCGAGCGCTTGATCCATAAATCCTGAAATGAGATCTTTTAGCGTTTGACAGACGCTAAGAAGAAAATCTTTATCTCCGGTTGACTTCAGACGCTGGTCTTCAACTTTGTCTCTAATAGACTCACCTAGAATTCTACTAGCGATTCAGTCACTAAGACTTAGTCTAAATTCTACAAAGATAAAAATTACAAGCCTATAATAAATTACAACTTTCAAACGCTTATACATCATTCTATGAAAAATGGAAACTTACATTGTATTTTTGGGGTCTAACATTAAATCCTATCTTATCATCATCAAAACATCTAACATGAAATTTCCTAGCAAACACTATAGGGATAGTGGGAGCACGTATCATAATCGTATGCGTGAGCCTTAGACCTGAGGGTTCGTGATCAATGTACTTGTATTGTTGGATCTGTTACTAGAGTATTTAGGCCCATATCACCTTTTGGTGGGGCCGACCTCGAAGTGCGATCTCAATAAGACAAGTAGCAATTGTGAAGTGATCGCCAAGATGGGATTCGCTGTCTCGATAGCAAACGAGAAAGTATCTTGTGCGATCATAGGCTAATGAAATTATAAGTCTTTGGCCAAAGCAATAAAACTAACTCATGTGGGACATTGAGGGTAGTTTAGGAATTTCATTATGCTATGATCTTATGCACAGTATTAAATTTAGTGAGTTTGACATTTTCCATGACTCTCACTTGATCGGAATACGTCAGTGAAGGGCTTATACTCATACATTATTTATGGTCAAGAGGTTCGTAAATGATTCATTCATTTCGTACTCAATTGGGTTACGATGTGAGTCCACGGGACTGGTTAGATAACACTAACATCCTCAAAAATTCCTCCCATTGCCAATTGAGACGAAGCTAAAGAGTCGCGCTATAAGAAACAAACGAGATATCTTTTTGTGTAAATCTTTTAGAAAGAAATAAATGGACTGATTGATTTATTGAGATTAAATCAATTAATTAAGTATTTAATTTAATTAGATTAAATCAAATTATTTAATTAGTATATTAATTAAATAGAATTAATTAATAGTATATATATAAATTTAAATTATATTTAAATTAAATATATATTGAAAGATGGGCTAAAGTTGGATAGGCCAACAAAAGCCCATCCAGTCCAAATTGGAGCCCTAAGGGGTGGCCAAGTAGAGTGCAAGGAATGGCTTCTACTTGTTCCACAAGCTAGTTGAGTTATTAAGGACTCCTAATGTGGAACAAACCCTAAGCCTAGTTTTACACAACACAAAAAGAGAAGCAAAAATCCTCTCCCAACTCTCTCTCTCTAGCCGTCCACCACAACCAACGAGGAGGAGTTTCGGGATCTTTTGAAGGTTCGTTTCGCGTGCAACTTTAGAGACAAGAGCCCTTGGAGGATTGCTGTTCTGCAGAATCATTGAACTGATTAAAAGGTAACTTTATTCGTTTAAATTTAACGAAACCCCTAAAATCATCAAATCATGTTATTGTGATTATCCAGTAGGAATCCTCGAATCTTCCGCTGCGTTTTTCGCTCTAAAAGGATTCCTAACAATACCATCACTGCTTCCACTACTGAGAGTGATTATAAGGCTACCTCAGAGGCAACTAAGGAGATTGTTTTTATTATGAAGTTCATGGTGGAACTTCAAATAGTTCCTAGCCTGGGGCTTTTGTTGTCACTGTGACAACAGAAGAGCTGTAGCGCAGAGTAAGGGAACCAAGGTCTCATAATGAGTCCAAACACATTAAGAGAGAGTGTCACATGTGTTGGGTTTCGCAAAAAATCTAATAAACGCAGCGGAAGGATTTCAAAAATTTAAATAAAAACCCAAAGTGAATCTTTGATTGCATAATTGAATCGATAATCGCTATAACGAATAACAACTTACCCGTTGAAGCTTAGGAGAATCCGATTCTTCCTCTGGATTTTGAATTGATGACCTTCTTGAATTCTTCATTCCTCGTGTGATCTTCACTTCTTGATTTCTTGAAGATTTCTTGAAATTTGATCCGAACAACAAACACATGTTGTCTCTAAATTATCACGCGTGGATTGATTGATGAAAAATTTCCACTTCTTTCTCTATGAGGGGCGACGGCTAGTGTATAGAGAAGGGAGAATATTTTTCTTCTTTTCTTTTCTTGGAGAGTTATTGTGACTTTTGTCTTGTTCTAGGTCAAAAGAAGTCTTTTATATCCACATGACTTATTGACCAAGACAAATAAAAGGAGACCTAGTTGGGCATCCTTCTTGGACATCCAACAAGCCCTAATTCCCTTATGGGGTCCTGGGCTTTTGTTTTAATTAATTATTTATTTATTTAATAATCTATTTTATCCAATAAATAAATTACCTAATCAAATAATAAAATTAATTAGATAAATGAATTCATTATATATTTCCTTAAGAAATTAATTAATAATTAATCTTATTCTTTTAATTAATTATCTTATCCAATAAGTAATTAATTAATTATTTAATTTATCCAATAAATTATATCTCTCCAAAAATAAAATAGAAAATCCTTTTTCAATTTTTCTTTAAAATCCTTTAGCGCGACTCTTTAGGTTCGTTTCATTTGGTAATGAGAGGAAACCAAAGGAAGTGGGTAACACCTAGCCAGTCATGTGGCCCACTTCGTAGCCCAATCATAAATACCGTATATGTATAAACCCTTTGTTCACGTTCCCTAGTCAAGTGAGAGTCATGGTCATGTCAAACTCACTAGACTTGACCATATGTATTAATTATAATAATACAAGATCATTGAGATCGATTTAGTGCCTAGCACAATTGTTTCTTTTGCTTTGGCCAAAGACTTTGATCTCTATTTATCTATAATTACATAGGGTACTTTCTCATTCACTTATGAGAGAACAAATCCCATATTAGATATCTGCTAAGACTACCACTTGCCCATCAAGTCCGCATTTCGAGGTCAACCCCACCAACGGGAGAATTGGGTCTAACTAACCTAGTGAAAGACTTGACGTCACAAGTGCATCTTCAGCCTGATACTTCAGGTCAAAGGTTCACAACCTATCAAGCATAATCAGTTCAGTCATTGACAGTCACAGAGTGAAAACGCATGTGATAGACCGATGCGAGTCGTGTTTGAGCATATCAGTTGCACTGATGTGCTTACAGTCTTAAGCTCCCACCATCACATGGTGTTCGGCTGGCACTCCCGTGTCAGAGCTAAGATTGTACAAGTATTCGAAGTTTTTATTTGTCCATTAAAGACTTCATTTTACTTGCGAAACTTGTTTAAGTAATCAAGATCAATCGCTCTAGTGCCACTCTTCCTATCCCATAGGAAGTAGACGAATCACACTGAAAACATGGACAAAACGTTTTACACAACTTATAAATGCAGATAAGATTTAAGTGAAAACTAAATGATGCCTTTTATTATAAACAATAAATAAGTTCATTACAAGATAGATGCCTTATTCATTCTATCCTCTATGGCATCCGAGAGCATAATCTGAACAATCTCTCACTTGCACTCAATGCCACTCATTGTGGTATTTTATACCCATCCTTTCCAGGTGTCGGTCTAAAACAACCTGAGGTAGTAGTTTGGTGAACGGGTTAGCTACATTGTCAGCTTGAGGCTATTTTTTGCACTGCTATCTTTCCCCTACCAACGATCTCCCTGATGATGTGAAATCTTCTCTAAATGTGTTTAGACTTGTTATGAGACCTCGGTTCCTTGGCTTGCGCTATTGCTCCATTGTTATCACAATAAAGTGGTAATGGGAGCTGAGCACTAGGGACCATTTCAAGTTCTCCAAGAAACTTTCTCATCCAAACAACTTCTTTGGCTGCCTCTGAGGCTGCCACATATTCTGCTTCAGTGGTGGAATCAGCAGTTGTGCTTTGCTTGAAACTTTTCCAAGACACCGCCCCACCATTAAGCGTGAAACAAACCCTATAGTGGATTTTCGGTCATCAACAACAGACTGAAATTCTGAATTAGAGTAACCTTCCATCTTCAGGTCTCCACCTCCATAGATGAAAATCATATCCATAGTTCTTTTGAGATACTTTAGGATATTTTTCACAGCTATCCAATGTTTCTTTCCCGGGTTTGCCTGAAATCGACTCACCACGCTTACAACATAAGCAATGTCAGGTCTTGTACACAGCATTGCATACATTAGGCTACCAACTGCAGAAGCATAGAGTACATTACTCATCTCCTGTCTATCTTCCTCACTTTGAGGACACATTAATGTGGACAAGAGTACTCCATGCCTCATGGGAAGAAACTGTTTCTTAGAATTGTCCATCCCAAACCTATTTAGGACTTTTTCTAAGTAAAGGGCTTGGGAGAGACCTATCATTCTATTCGTTCTATCTCTATAGATACAAATTCCTAGAATATATGTCACTTCTCCCAAGTCTTTCATCGAAAACGTACTCGAAAGACATTTCTTAATAGTGGTGAGCATTCCTATGTCATTTCCTACAAGTAGAATGTCATCACATATAGTACTAAGAACAAGATCTTGCTCCCACTAGTCTTCTTGTAGACACAGGGTTCATCTTCGTTCTTAATGAAGCCATATCCCTTTACTACTTCATCAAAACAAAGATTCTAACTTCTAGATGCTTGCTTGAGACCGTATATGGACCTCTCTAGTTTACATACTTTATGGATATCGGTCTTGGATATAAAATCCTTTGGCTGTTCCATATAGATATCCTCATCGAGGAATCTATTTAGGAAAGCCATTTTGACATCCATTTGCCATATCTCATAGTCTAAGTATGCAGCTATGGATAACAATATTCGGATGGACTTTATCATAGCCACCGGCGAAAAGATTTCTTCATAGTCAATTCCTTCTCTTTGACTATACCCTTTCGCTACGAGCCTGGCTTTAAAGGTGTCAACCTTGCCATTGCTACCTATCTTACTTTTGTAGATCCACTTACATCCTATAGGTTTGATACCTTCAGGACGATCTATCAAAGTCCAGACTTGGTTCGATTGCATAGAGTCCATCTCTGTTTCCATGTCTTCTCGCCATCTTGAAGCGTCAACATCCACCATCGCTTTATCAAAGATACAAGGTTCATATTCATGACCTTCTTGTACTACAGTGAGAAGCTCTGGCTCCCTCTGCAGTAGATACCCATACCTCTTAGGTTCATGTGGTATTCTACCAGATCTACGTGGTGGTTGTGCTACTATTGGTTCAGGTCTTGGTTCTTGGATAGATGTCTCTAAGGGAGTTTTATTTTGTTCTTCTAAAACAATCTTTCTACCTTTGCCCCATTCCAAGATGAATTCATCTTCAAGGAAGTGGGCTTGTAGAGCCACAATGATTCTCTGATCATCATGTAGGTAAAAGAAGAATCCCATAGAATCTTCAGGATAACCAATGAAACATCCCATGAGGGATCTTGTCTCCAATTTTTCCACTTTAGTCCTTTGACATAAGCGAGATGTTAGGAATTTCATGTTAGATGTTTTGATGATGATAATTAGGATGATTTTAATAGAAATCATGTATAAGTTTTGAAGTGTTAGAATTGTAATAGGCTTTATAGGCTTTGCTTTATTTTATTCTAGATTGTTAGGCTAAGTGTTCTTAGACTGAGCGTCTGATGATTTCTGAGGGAGTTTATCAATAGTTTAGTTTGAAGACTCAAGCGCCTGAAGTTTGAATGAAGATAAAGTTTCCAAGCGTCCAAAATGACCAGCTATATCCAGCGTCACTTATAGAACAGAAGTGATTCAAGGATGAATGAGCGTCTATCAATGATGAATTTCACCTGAATTTATTTCCAAGTCTAGAAGGAGTTTAATGCAAATATTCTCAGTGCATTAAGTGTCAACAGGCATTTAATTCAAATGCATTAAATGATGATAAGAGCATTAAATGTGATAAGCTCTTTCGGACGTACGGAGAAGCCACCCTATTGGACTGTCAACTTTTCACAGACTGCAGCACCAACCTTTGTGCAGCAGATTTTTCAGGAAAAAGGACAAAAGTTGTTCACTCGCAGAGGTGAGAGACACGTGCCTGTGCATGTGTCAAACAGACACTTTTTTCCAAGAATGCCTATAAATAGGACTTCAACAACAAGCCAAAATACACGATTAATTCGAAGCCAAATTGTTGTTGCATTGAAGTCTCATTCCTTAAACTCTCAGAAAAGCAAGAATATTCAAGCAAACATTCTACTTGCTTTTCTTCAATTCCTAAGACACTCAACCAATATCTCAAACCTACTTTTTAGAGAAACTTACATTACTATTGAGATATTTTCAGTTGTTTGAACTTCATCAAAATCAAACAAACCGTTTAGAAAAACCTCATCCAAGCCTCGCAATCTGTGTGAAGTCAAAGTTGGATACTTGCATTATTTCTGTGTAAAAGAAGCAAGAGGATAGAAGTGATTTGGAGCAGAAATATGTGTAATCAAGAAGCTCAAGTCATAGACATCCATCTCTCCCTAAATTGTAGAAGATTCTGTGTGATTCTTTGAGAATTTTTTAGTGGATTGCCTCCGAGTGTTCAAGGAGAAGAAGGACGTAGTTGGGATTACACCACCCAACGAACCTTACAAATATTGTGTTATTTATTTTATAGTCAATTTACTTATTATCATATCATTGCATTAATTGAACAAGTAAAACACAATCAAAAGCTGAGCAACTAAGAAATAGTCTGTGACGCTAAAGCTTTCAAAAGAGAAGACTAAAAGAAAAAATTATTCCGCTGTGCTAACATTGATCAAAAGACGCTGTGCTAACACTGACCAAAAGAACTGAATGCTTAAACCTGTCTGGTTATAGTATTTAAATTTTTAAATCTAAGTTAATTTTCTACAACAGTTTTCATTAGACAAGTCAAGCGCCTATTTTTCAAGCGTCCAACAAATTTTAATACGAATTTTTGAAGTAAAAAAAAGACTTTAGGGTCTATTCAACCCCCCCTTCTAGACCCTTTCGTGTGCCACTTGGGACCAACAAGTGGTATCAGAACGGTTAAAGTTGAAATTTTAAAATTTCCAAGCATAACAACTTGTTTAGATCCTTTTCAAATCTAGTGGCTTTAAAAATTTTCTTTATAGCAATTGCTAAAGTTCCTAAATTGACCGAGTCAAATTTTGACACATGAAAAGTCAAAGCATTTACATATCTCTGTTCATGTGATGATGACATGTGCGAAATTATTTCAGATGGGCTGATCAAAATATATAAAGTTATCACTAGAGCGCCTGGAGCCATGGAAGACACTCTGGATGGTTACATGGAAAAGCCAAAACAGGAATGGTCTCCGGATGAGCGTCGAAGAGCAAATTTGGACAATGTTGGTCGTAACGCTCTATATGCAGCTATCGGTGATAATGACAATTTATTCAATAAGATCAAGTTGTGCAAAACCACTAAGGAAATTTGGGATAAGTTGGGTACAATTTGTGGTGGCTCAACACAGATCAAAGAGAATAAACTTTCTATTGACAAAGAAAGGTTTAATGGATTTAAGATGTTGCCCAATGAGACTTTAGAGTAGTTGGACATAACATTCACAACTCTTGTTACGGAACTTACATCATTGGGAATGGACTTACAAAACCGAGAAATGGTGGTTAAGATCTTTAGAAGTCTACCGAGTAGATTCTTAATGAAGACAATAGCTATGAGACAATCGAATATGTTAGATCTTCTAACTCCAGAAGATGCCTTTTCAGAGCTCAAAGAATTTAGGTTTGAGTTGAATTCAGCGAGTGATGTTGTGAGCAGTCCGGCAATTGAGTCTGGAGCGCTTATAGCATCAATCAAGGGTAAATCGGGTAATAAGGGAAAAATTTCAGATATTAGTGAGGATGAGGAACTAGCGCTTTTGAATAGATTCAGAAAGTTTTTAAGATATGAAAAGAAAGAAAATAGTCCTAAGCATCAAGGACAAAGTTCATATCAAGCGTCTGCTCCAGTACAACAACAGTATCAAGCACCTCAATATTCTGCACCTTCTCCTTCAGCGCCTGTTCAGTATTAAGCGTCTACTCAAAATCTCTCAGCGCCAGTGGTCTCAAAACCACATAATGCAAGGTTAACAAATGAATAAAAGATGAAAACTAATATTTGTTATAATTGCAGGAAACCAGGGCACTACCAGGTAAATTGCCCTTATCCAAACGTATCTAAGCACTCAAGATAGGATTACGTGGATAGAAACCAATTTAGGAGCAACCTTCGTCAACAAGGCTTGCTAGCGGAACTAGAACCAACATTCGCACCTGAAGATTTGGAATCATCAGAAGAGAGTAGTGATGATGATGAACCAGTGGATGACTCAGCGTTTATTTGACTCATGGCCAGAGATGACGAAGCGTCCCTCGAGGTAAACACTGAATTATCTCTTCCTCTCTCTTATGAAGAGTTACTTGACAAAGTCAGAGAATACTATAATGATTGTCAAGATGCCGCCAAACTATACTAAAATCACTTTGATATTATCTCATCGCTCAAAAGTGATGCTCAAAGCAGAGTTGCAAGTTCAACAACAATGCACTGAGAAAAACCAATCGCTTGAGAGTGAAGTAATCCAGTTGAAAAGTGATCTTGATATAGTAGTCAAGAGAGAAGCTGAGCTGATTGCTAGACTTGCTAAATCAGAACAACTTATCTCATCATTGTCTAAAGCATCAAGAAAGCTAGACAATGTGACTAAGGTAACAAGGTTATTTGGTGAAAAGACCGGTTTAGGATGCAATAAATTTGGTAAACAACCAAATAAATCTAATGTTACAACAAACAACAAAGGAAAGGGTGTTTTGTTTGTTGATTAAGATTCACAAGGTCAAACATAAAATGAACCAAGCGACAATGGTACAAGGCCAAAAGAGAAAGCCAAAGCTGACTCAGGCAAAGGCAAGGTAAGGCAAATGATTCACAAAGACGGGTTCATCCAAACGCTCAAAAGGCTAAGGATAAATCTAACCACTGTGAATCAAGCGCTAAGCGTCCGACACCAAAAGTGCACCCTAAGCCAGCGCCAAGGAAATACCAGCGTCAATATCCAAGGCAGTCAAGATCATATTATCGATACTATGATGATTATGATTATGACTATGATTATGATTACTATTATAATCGAGGATATCATTATACACCCAAACAACACACACAGAACAAGGTGAACAAAAAGCACACACAACACAATGTGAAACCCAAGAAGGCCAGTATTCCTACAATGAAGACTAGGCAAATATGGGTTCCTAAAGTTCTAATTCAAACTAACAATGATACTAATGTTAAAGGACCCAAGCATCAATGGGTACCTAAATAGAAATAGAACTTCCCTTTTGACTGCAGGTACCTAAAGCTAGAGCCGATACAACTGTTTGGTACTTCGATAGTGGATCGTCAAGGCACATGACTGGCTCCAAAGATCTTCTGATCAACTATTGAGCTGCCAACGGTCCTTAGGTTGTATTTGGAGACAACTCCAAAGGTAAAACTAAAGGTATAGGTACTATGCATAGGGGGAACATCATGATAAGTGATGTTTATTATGTTTAGGGTCTGAAGCACAATTTATTAATCATAAATCAATTTTGTGATAAAGGCTTTGAAGTCATATTCTCAAGCCACTGTTGCTATATAAATGACGCTAAGACTAAGTCTACTAAATTTAAAGGTAAAATAACTAACAACGTATATTTGGTAGATTGGGGTTCAACACATGATAACAACCCAACATGTTTTGTTGCTAAAAATGAATCTAAAACGGGTTGGTTATGGCATAGAAAAATGAATCACCTCAACTTCAAGACAATCTCTCAGCTTATAAATCTAAATCTTGTAGAGGGATTACCAAAAGAACCATTTCACAAGGATCGTCTTTGTGACGCTTGTCAAATGGGCAAATAAGTTAAATCATCTTTCAAGAGAAAACCCCATCTATCTACCTCTAGAATACTTGAACTACTTCACATGGATCTGTTTGGACCTGTTCAAACGATCAGTGTGAGTGGTAAAAAGTATACTTTGGTAATAGTAGATGATTTCTCTCGATTTACTTGGGTGGAATTTCTTTCATCCAAAGATGAAACATGCGACAATTTAACAACGCTTATTCAATAACTTCAAACATTGAAAAATCTTAAGGTTGCAAGAATTAGAAGCGATCATGGTACTGAGTTTACTAACAAGGTTGTTGAGAAGTTTTGTGCAGAGAACGGAATACATCATAAGTATTCAGCTCCCAGAACTCCCCAACAAAATGGTGTTGCTGAGCACCGGAAGAGAACGCTCAAGGAAGCTGCCAGGATAATGTTAGCAGAGTCCAAGCTCGCTCCTAGGTTTTGGGCCAAAGCGATCAACACTACTTGTTACACTTAAAACCGTTGCATGATCAACAAACAGCATGGGAAAACTCCATATGAACTATGGAAGGGACGTAAGCCAAATGTTTCATATTTTCACGTCTTTGGTTCTAAATGTTTTATCCATAATAATGGATCCCAAAACCTAAAGACATTTGATCCTAAAGCGAATGAGGGAATCTTTATAGGATACGCTAAGAATGGAAAGAATTTTCGCATCTTAAATAAGATCAAATCGAAGGTTGAGGAATCTATTCATGTTGTTTTTGATGTGCAAACCAAGAACCAAGTAAGGTTAACATGAATGATGTAGGAGTTGAAGATCTATGTCATCAAGCATCTAAGATTATCATTAGTGAAGATAGTGACGACGATGATGAGATCTCAGTGCCACCTCCTACGATTACTCGTGAGGTTATTTCGAATAACAATGCAAGATTTGCTGATGATCATGAAGAGAGTTATCATCAAGAGCAAACAAGAATTAGTGAACTTGAAGCGCCTACGCAAGAGGGTAGTCAAGCATCTGATCGTTAAGCGCCTGTTCAACCTCTTAACCCGTTCCAGCCAGATAGACTATGGTTGTGTGATCATCCACCTGAGCAAATTATTGGAGATATCGAAGTGCCTGTTAGGACTAGAGTCGCTACATTTAATGAGGCTATGTTCGCAAGATTTCTATCTCAAATTGAGCCTAAGAAAGTGGATGAAGCGTTAAGCGATCCAAGTTGGATTGAAGCTATGCAAGAAGAGCTTAATCAGTTTGGTCGTAGTAAGGTTTGGACGATGGTTCCAAGACCAACTCACCAAGGAGTTATTGGAACTAGGTAGGTTTATAGAAACAAGATGGATGAGAATGGCATTGTGATAAGGAACAAGGCCAGACTCGTAGCTCAAGGTTATTGCCAAGAAGAGGGCATTGATTTTGATGAAACCTATGCTCCTGTTGCCCGTCTTGAAGCAATTCGCATGTTTCTAGCGTATGCAGCGTTCAACAAGTTTACTGTGTATCAAATGGACGTGAAGAGTGCCTTCCTGAATGGTAAACTCCAAGAAGAAGTCTATGTAGAGCAACCACCAGGATTCATCAACAACCATGGTAAGGGTATGGTTTACAAGCTAGACAAAGCACTTTATGGGCTTAAGCAAGCACCCCGAGCATGGTATGACACTCACTCTATTTTTCTTATTGGTAAAGGCTTTTCAAAAGGCAGCGTCGATACAACATTATTTAAAATTACCAATGACGAAGATATTCTCTTAGTTCAAATTTATGTTGATGATATTATATTTGGTTCCACTAACAAGCGTCTGTGTGAGAAATTTTTGAAAATGATGCAAGAACAATTTGAAATGAGCATGATGGGTGAATTAACTTTCTTCTTAGGATTACAAGTTAAACAACTCCCTAATGACATATTTATTAACCAAGCTAAATATATAAGAGATATGATTAAGAAATTTGGTATGGAAAGTGCATCATATTAAAAAATGTTAGGAAATTTCATGTTAGATGTTTTGATGATGACAAGATAAGAGTTTATGTTAGACCCAAAACTGTAAGTTTATGCTTTCATATATTGTTTAAGCGTTTGAAAGTTTACTTATTTGTTTTGGCTTGTAATTTTTATCTTTATGGATTTTAGACTAAGCATTTTTTAGACTAAGTCGCTAGTAGAGTTCTGAGTGAGTCTACTGAAGAGAAAGTTGAAGATCAAGCGTCCAAAGTCATAATGAAGATGAAGATTGAATTCTTAGCATCGGTCAAACGCTAAAGAACTATTTCAGGTAGTTTGAATCAAGCACTCAAGAACTAAATGATTTTAGACTAAATCTTTGACACCAAGTCATTGATGGAATTCTGAGTGAGTCTATCAAGAATAATGTTGAAGATCAGCATCTAAGGACAAGTGAAGATTGAAGAGCTGCCTTAAGCGTCTGTCAAGAGCTTAAAGCTTATCTCAAGAACTTCCAAACTCAAGCATTCAAGCGACTCAAGCTTCCAGCTTTAGCGTCACCTGAAATCAAGAGCCAAAGTTATATGACTCAAGTGCATCATTAAAGTAATATTTATTTCCAACGAAAATAAAAGCAAGATGCATTAAAAGTCGGATAAGTGCTATTAAAATATACGCACTATAACTTATGGGCAAGCCACTCTTTGACCAAGACTGTCGGATTCCAAAAATCAAGACCATGCCTGACCAATTGAATATAGCCAAAATTCAGGAATGTCAGACAAGGAATGTTTGGGGAGACGTGCTCCTAAAATGTGTCAAACGGACAAATCCCAAAGATACTATAAATAGTCCCCTCAACCAAAAACCAAATATAGATATGACACAGTAACAACAAGATATCAACCTACACATATACAAATACTCACTACTGTATATAGAATATACAAAAAGAAAAGCTTACAAACTCCATAGCCAAAATCCTTTCAAGCTTTTCTTACCTATTCCGAAAAAACAGTAACCATATCTCAAACCTCTTTTTAGAAGAACCATATACTATTATTGAGATATTCCAAAGTTGTTTGAACTTCCCAAAAACAAACAAACCTGTTACATAAACCCCTCAACATCTTTCATCTGAGTGAGAAAGTTTGTTGATCTACAGGCAGTAATTTTTGTGTAAAAGAAGTCTGTGAAAGAAGATCTTTATTGGAGCTGAGATCTGTGTGACCAAGGAGTTCCGAGATCGGTTGTCACTTGCATTATTTCTGGGTGAAAGAAGCAAGGGGATAGAAGATTTTTATTGGAGCTGAAATTTGTGTGACCAAGGAGTTCCGAGATCTATATCCAATCTCACTACTTTGTAGAAGTCTCTGTGTGACTCTTTGATCATCGTATTAGTGAATATCCTCCCTGATAAAAGGAGAAGAAGGATGTAGCCGGGATTACATCACCCAGTGAACCTTTCAAATATCCTGTGCCATTTACTGTTTTATTGCTTTACTGTTCATTTCATGTTATATTCTTGAAAAAGCTTTCAAAACGGCCAAGCGACTAATTTTAACTAAAACCGAACGCTAAGCTATAAAATACTTCCGCTGTACTAACCCTGATTAAGCGATTGAAACATTACCCTACTTTGGTAATTGTTAAAATTGTTAAGTCCAAGTTATCTTATCCAAGCGCCTGACCTAGCGCGTAAGCTTACCAAGCGTTCAAAATACTTCAAAAGTGATACGATTTTTAGAAGTCAAAAAAGACTTTAGAGTCTATTCAACCCCCCTCCCCCTTCTAGACCCTTTCGTATGCCACTTGGGACCAACAAGTGGTATCAGAATGGTTGAAGTTGAAACCTAAGCGTTTCTGAGCGTAACTGCTTGTTTAGATCCATTTTTCTAAACTTAGTCACTTTTAAACTTTCTTTTAAATTCCATATCATGGCTTTTAACAAGATGCCGAAGTTGATTGAGTCAAACTATGAGTCATGGAAACTTAGAGCATATCCTTATCTATGTTCCCGTGATAATGAAATGTGTGATGTAATTACAGATGGCCCCATTAAAATCATGAAAGTTGTAACTCGGTCACCTGGATTGACTGAAGCTACTCCAGATGGTTATGTCGAGAAGCCAAAGCTAGAATGGACATCAGAAGATCGGAAAAGAGCTAACTTGGATAATGTTGGGAGAAGCGCCTTATACTCAGCGCTAATAGACAATGACGAATTATTCAACAAAATCCAGTTATGTTAAACATCAAACGAAATATGGGATAAATTGGCTAATGTGTGTGAAGGATCTACACAAATGAGAGAAAACAAGCTCTCTATGGCCATGCAAAAATTTGAGCGTTTCAAAATGTAATCAAATGAGACGCTAGATCAACTGGATGCGAGATTTACATCGCTCATCACAGAATTAGCGTCACTGGACAAAGAGTTGACCAACAAAGAAATGGTCAACAAAATATTTAGAAGTCTTCCAAGCAAATACTTAATAAAGACTGTTGCCATGAGAGAATCACAGACATTGGAGAAGTTGACTCCAGAGCATGTATTCTCGGAATTAAGAGTTTTTGAGTTTAAATTGGGTGAAGTCAACACATCGACTGAATCCGGAGCCCTAATCGCTAACATCAAGAACAAAGGAAAATCAGTCACCGAGGTGAAAGCGACAGAATCAAGCGAGGATATGGGAATAGCATTGTTAGTCAAGAAATTTCTAAGATATGAAAAGAGAACTCCCACTGGACAAACCTCATTTCAAACCCCTCCTCCAGCACCAGCGCCTCAGCATCAAGCGCCAGTGTACTCTGTTTCTCAACCTCCAGCGCCAACTCAATATCAAGCGTCTCCATCACCAAATCAGAATCTCTCAGCACCATATGTTTCCAAAAGGTTAACAAATGAACAAAAGATGAAAATTAACCTTTGTTACAATTGCAGGAAACCAGGGCACTTCCAAGTTAATTGCCTATATCCAAATGTGTCTAAACCTACAAAGCAAGACCAAGCGGATAGAAACCAATTCAGGAGCAACCTTAGACAACAAGGCTTGCTAGCAAAATCAGAACCACTCTACACACCTGAAGAGGACTTGGAATCATCAGATGAAAGTAGTGATGATGAGCCATCAAGCAACTCAACGTTCATTTGTCTCATGACGAGAGATGATGAAGCGTCTAATGACTCGCTATCTGAGGTAACCACTAAATTATCTCATCCTCTTTTTTATGATGAACTACTTGACAAAGTAAACGAATATTATAAAGATTGTCAAGATGCCGCCAAGTTATATCAAAATCACTTTAATATTATCTTAGCGCTCAAAAGTGATAACATGACACTCAAGGCAGAATTGCAAGTTTAGCAACAATGTATTGAGAAGAATCAATCACTTGAGAGTGAAATTACTCAATTAAAAAGTGATATTGATATAATAGTCAAGAGAGAAGCTGAAGTGATCGCTAACCTTGCCAAATCAAAACAACTTATCTCATCATTATCAAAAGCGTCAAGAACGTTAGATAATGTGACTGAAGTAACCAGACTATATGGTGAAAAGATCGGTTTAGGTTGTGATGAACTTGGTCATAAATCCAAAACGTCTAAGGTTATGGCAACCAACAAAGAAAAAGGTGTAGTCTTTGTTGAAGAAAGTTCAAACAGACAATCGCTGAATGAACCAAGAGATATTGGTATGACGTCAAATGAAAAAGTCAACACTGAATCAGGTAAAGGAAAGACCAAAGTAAATGATTCACAAAAGAAATTTTATCCAAACGCTCAAAAGGCTAAGGAGAAACCTTCTACACGTAAATCAAATGCTAAGCGTCCGGCAACAAAAGTGCATCCTAAGCCAGTACCAAGGAAATACCAACGTTAATATCCACAACGATCCAGATCATATTATCAATACTATGATAATTATGATTATGATTATTATTATAATCAAGGATATTACTATACACCTAAAAAGCACACACAACACAAACGGAAACCCAAGAAGGCTAATCTTCCCGTAATGAAGACAAGGCAAATATGAGTTCCGAAAATTCTAATTCAAACCAATGTTACTAACAAGGAAGGACACAAAACAAATTGGGTACCTAAGAAGAATTAGAACTGCCCTTTGAATGCAAGTATCTAGAGCCAACACCGATACTTCAATTTGGTACATAGATAGTGGATCATCGAGACACATGACTGGGTCAAGGGATCTCCTGATCAACTATCGTCCAACCAATGGTCCTCAAGTGATTTTCGGTGATAATTCAAAAGGTAAAGCTAAAGGTATAGGTATCATGCATAGGGGGAACATCATGATTAGTGATGTATATTACGTTGAAGGTCTTAAGCATAATCTTTTAAGCATAAGTCAATTTTGTGATAAAGGTTTTGAAGTTAAATTTTCAAGTGACTATTGCTATATTAATGACGCTAAGATTGGATCTACTAAATTAAAAGGAAAAAGAACAAACAATGTGTATTTAGTAGATTGGGATTCAACATTAGATAACAACCCTACATGTTTTGTAGCAAAAAATCAAAATGAATTGGGTTGGTTATGGCATAGAAAAATGAATCACCTCAACTTTAAGACAATCTCTCAACCAATATCGCTAAATCTTGTAGAGGGATTACGTAAAGGTTCCTTTAATAAAGATCGCTTATGTGATGCATGTCAAGTGGGTAAACAAGTTAAATCATCTTTCAAGAAGAAACCTCATCTATCTACATCTAGAATACTTGAATTATTGCATTTAGATTTGTTTGGTCCTATTCAAATCATGAGCGTTAGTGGTAAAAAGTATTCACTCGTAATAGTTGATGATTTCTCATGCTATACATGGGTAGAATTTCTATCATCCAAAGATGAAACTAGTGTCAAGCTCACAACTCTAATTCGTCAATTACAAAATTCAAAAGATTTAAAGGTGACAAGAATTAGAAGAGATAGGGAAGTTTTGTAAAGATTTTGGAATACTTCATGAGTATTCAGCGCCTAGAACACCTCAACAAAATGGAGTTGCCGAGCGATGGAACATAACACTTAAGGAAGCTGCTAGAACTATGTTAGCTGAGTCTAAGCTGCCTCAAAGGTTTTGGGCCGAAGTTATCAATACAACTTGCTACACTCAGAACCGGTGTATGATCAACATGCAACATGAAAAGACTCCATATGAATTATGGAAGGGACGTAAGCCTAATATTTCATATTTTCATGTATTTGGTTCAAAATGTTTCATTCATAACAATGGAACCCAAAATCTAAAGACATTTGATCCTGAGGCGGATGAAGAAATCTTTCTAGGCTATACCAAAAATGGAAAGAGTTTTCGCATCCTAAATAAGACCAAATCAAAGGTTGAAGAATCCATTGATGATGTGTTTGATGATGCTAACCAAGAACCGAGTAAGGTTAATGCTAATGATGTAGGAATTAAAGATCTCTCTCAACAAGCGTCACAAATCAATCTGTGTGATGATAGTGATATTGATGAAGATGATGAGATCATTGTGTCCAATCCTAAGACCACTCGTGAGGTTATCAATGATGATAAGATTGCAAGAAACGCTGATGATCATGAAGAGAATGTTTATCAAGAGCAAATTAGAACTGTGAATAGTGAAGCGCCTATGCAAGATGATAGTCAAGCGCCTGAGCAAATTAATCAAGCGTCTGGTCAATCACTCAACCTGTTTCAACCATACCGTAAATGGCTTAGAGATCATCCACCAGAGTTAGTAATTGGAGATATTGGAGCACCTATCAAGACTAGAGCCGCTACAATAAATGAGGCTATGTTTGCAAGCTTCTTATCTCAAATGGAACCAAAGAAAGTGGACGAAGTGCTTAATGATTCAAGTTGGGTAGAAGCCATGCAAGTAGAGCTTAACCAATTTGAAGGTAGTAAGGTTTGGACGCTAGTACCAAGACCAACTCACCAAGGAGTC
Source organism: Buddleja alternifolia (assembly GCA_019426215.1). NCBI lineage: Eukaryota > Viridiplantae > Streptophyta > Magnoliopsida > Lamiales > Scrophulariaceae > Buddleja > Buddleja alternifolia. The sequence goes on from CM033395.1 coordinate 5,079,079, forward strand.
ATTGGAATTAGATGGATTTTTAGGAACAAGATGGACGAAGATGGTATTGTTGTAAGAAACAAAGCCAGACTAGTCGCTCAAGGTTATTGCCAAGAGGGAGGTATCGACTCTGATGAGACATACGCACCAGTTGCTCATCTTGAATCAATTCGAATGTTCCTAGCGTTTGGCGCATTCAATAAATTTATAGTATATCAAATGGACGTGAAGAGTGCATTTCTAAATGGTAAACTCCAAGAACAATTATATATGGAACAACCACCAAGATTCATCAACAACCATGGCAAAAGTATGGTCTACAAATTGGATAAGGCACTTTATGGCCTTAAACAAGCACCAAGAGCATGGTATGCACTCTCTCTATCTTCCTTATAGGTAAAGGCTTTTCAAAGGGCAGCGTTGATACAACGTTATTTAAAATTACCCATAATGAAGATATTCTCTTAGTCCAAATCTATGTTGATGATATTATATTTGGATCTACTAATAAGCGTCTGTGTGAGAAGTTTTCGAAAATGATGCAAGATCAATTTGAAATGAGCATGATGGGTGAATTAACTTTGTTCTTAGGATTACAAGTTAAACAACTTCCTAATGGCATATTTATAAACCAAGCTAAATATACTAGAGATATGATTAAGAAATTTGGTATGGAAAATGCATCATCTTCACAAATTCCAATGAGCCAAACACTTAAGCTAGATAAAGATGAAAGTGGGAAGAAAATTGACATTACTAATTATAAGGAAGCATTGGATCACTTCTTTATCTTACAGCTAGTAGACCTGATATTATGTTCTCAGTATGTATGTGTGCACGATTTCAAGCTGATCCTAGAGAATCACACTTAACTGCTGCTAAGAAAATCCTTAAGTACTTAAAAGGCACACAAAATGTGGGCTTATGGTATCCAAGGGATTCTCCTTTTGAACTAATTGGTTACTCAGATGCAGATTTTGCAGGATGCAAAATAGATAGAAAAAGTACTAGTGGTACATGTCAATTTCTAGGTGATAGACTAATTTCGTGGCATAGTAAGAAACAACAATCCATAGCGACCTCTACCGCTGAAGCTGAGTATGTAGCTGCTGGAAGCTGTTGTGCACAAATCCTTTGGATGAGACAACAACTTAGAGATTATGGTATAATCCTAGGACCAACACCAATCCATTGTGATAACCAAAGTGCCTTAGCTATGAATCAAAATCCAGTCCTTCATTCTAGAACTAAACACATTGACATCCGCTATCATTTCTTACGTGACCCTGTTCAAAAGAAAGATATCTCCATGCAATTTATTGGTACAGAAAAACAATTGGAAGACATCTTCACCAAAACGCTCAATGAACAAATATTCCTCACATTGAGAAGTGAACTAGGTATGATTGATTTAAACGCTTAATCATTCGAAGCATCATATTTTATAGTCATAAAATTTAGGGGGAATTTTACTTATTTTATGTCTCAAATATTTCAACAAGTGGTATTTTATCACGTAGTTGATAAGGTGTTAATTATTTTTTTTGGGGAACCATAAAAGAAATGGCCTTACTTAAGTAGAGTTGACCAGAAAACAATTTTGCTGCATTGGTCGTACAACGCTTAAACAATATTTCTTTAAAAAAAAAAAAAACTTCGTTAGACACTCTCCAATTCAAATTCAAATTTTCTTAGCGTCTGAACGCTCTTTTAAAGAAACTAAACGCTTAAACTTATTCCCATATAAGCGTCTAGTCAAAACAATTTTCAAAGATAGCGTTTAATACCTAACGCTAGACAAAAAGACAATGGATCAATCAATGAAAGCAATTAATGCTGACTTGATGTTCATTATCTCTGTTCAATAAAACCAAAGGTAATCATTGCTTTTCAAAATGACGGTTCAACCAAAGGCGCCCACGTGAATACACGTTCCTTGTATTTCGGGGGCGTGCAACTCACGTTAAATATTTAACTATAAAATTCAAAAGACAACTTGAAAAAGCAATCAAAAAAGCACCAAATTATATATTCTTTGTCTTCAGTAAACGCAGTTTCCATTTTTATAACTCATTCCCTTAAATCATGGCATGATTCTAATTTATTTCAAACGTGGCCATATCACGACTGATCAGTTATTGCCAGTTATAAAATAAACTGCTTTGACTATACCTCTCTCTAATAAATTGACTACTTTCAAATTTAGAAAAATAAGAAATATTTCAAAATACATATAAATGTTGATCGCTTACGCAAAAACAAAATTCTGTTTCCAACAATTGGTATCACATCAAATGGTAAGCGTCTTCCACTCTTAAAACCTTATTTTACTTTAAAGTGTGTGGATAAAATTAAATCTTGAAAACACCACACGTCTCCATCACATCAAAACTGACACACCCACGATCTCAAAATAATTCAGAGTTTTTCGCATGCCTGGACACATGTTAATGTACTATTCGGCGCGTGTAAGTAGCGATGCAAAATTTCAAAATATGAAACGGTTTCTGAAAAGTAACTGTGGATGTCAAAAATTTATATTTTTAAACGGTTCCCTAATTTTTCGCACCTTTTAACATCCGCATTTATTAAGTCAATGGCTCAGATTAATTTTGAAAGAACCGCCAGTACATGTGTCAATCATCTAAGCTATTGAGGAGTTAATTCTTGCCGTCTATTGAAACTCTTTGCATCTTCTACAGTAAAACTTTATCTCTTCCAAACACTCTTACTGTAAAAGCTTCTCTATCTCAAGGCAAAAAGAATTTCCTTTTTCTCTCTCAAAAGGCTTCAAACGTTCATTAATGGCACCCAAAACTTCCAAATCTTCAAAATCCACCACTGGAAAATCCTCCAAAACTGAGAAAACAGTCACGATGAATGCCAGATTTCTTGTTAACTGGGATTTTCTATATCAAAACCAGAACTTCCCTCTTCGGACTATTCTTCCCTTGGTCCAAGAATCTGGTTTACAAGATATGCTTACATCCTTCTCTACCATCCATGAGGAAGAAACCCTCTTCTTCTTCAACAATGCCAAAATCTCTGCCGATGGAAACTCCATTTCTTGCATCTTTCCATTCGCAAGAGAGACTTTTGTTCTTACTCCTCATCTCGTATCATCTTTACTGCAACTGCCCAACAATGGTGTCGAAGTCGAAGATGTCACCCTTGGGAACGCCACAAAAGTCTGGGAATTAATTAAAAAGGATGAAGTTGCAACTGCGTATGAACCCAACTTCAAGAAAAATGACATGAAGGGGGAATATGTCATTCTTGCTGACATCTGCGCAAAAATGATAAAATGTCGGAAAGGATCCTTCGACAAAATCACAAACATTTAGTATAAAATGATGGTAGCCATTCTGACCAAATTGAAGATCAATTGGTCTCTCTATGTTTTCAATCGCTTTAAGGCAGCGACGGCTAAATCAGTGAATCCCAAGCCTTATGAGATTTTGTTAAGTCGAATTTTACGCTCTCATGGTTTTGTCAATACCGCTGGTAAAAAAGATCCAGCGATAAAATTCTACGAGAAGAAAATGATAGGAGAGTTGCTCAAACCAAGGCATAGGGTGGAGTAGCGGTTCCCAAGGAAGAACGCAAGCGACTTCTTGCGGAAGGCATCGTTTGGAGCGATGATGGGGAACAAGCAATTTCATCCTCATCATCCTCTTCAGAAGAAGAAGTGGTGGTTAAGTGACCTAAAATAAAAATCGTTTTGAAAGACGTTGAGCCATCAAAACCAGCAAAAAAGCAGCGGAAGAAGCCAGAGCCAAAGAAAAAAAAGGCTAAGTCTCCTTCCCCCTCTTCTTCTCCCAAATCACCTTCTCCTCCTCCAGCGTTTATATATGAGCCAGAACCAGAAGTTGTTGAAGATGAGGTCGAAGTATCGCTAGCACGAAACCGTACTCCGCGGACCACTCCAACTGGATCCACAAGCGCTCCAACAGAACCAGAGCTTGAGGAATCTGCAAGTATCCCGCCTCCTCTTCCTCCTTAATCTATTCCTGATCCAATTCCAGCGACTGCACCAGGGACTCCCTCTGAAAAATGTGCTCGTTTGCTGGGTAAGTACTTAACTACATACAACATTTCTTTATCCCTTTAGGAATCTCTCTAAAATGCTTGTAAAAACTCTTTCAGCCAAAAGTAATGCCAGAATACAAGACACTCTTAATGTCTTTGAAGAATTGAATCTTCCCATTCGTGCTCAACGTCTTACTTCTTTTCTGGATTTAGATCCTGAAGAAGTGTCAGAGCCTGAGGATCAAGAACAATCTGTTGAAACAGAACAATCGACTGAAATAGTCGATGAACCTCCTCAGAGTAAGCGTTGTAGTCTCTTGTTTATGATTTCTACTTAGTATAAATTTTGCTTACTCAAATGCTTGCTTGTATCAGCTCAAACAACACCAAACGCTGATGCACCTCCATCTTCAGAAGTCTCTATTGAAGTGGATGTTGAGTTAACATCTTTTGTGGAAATCGCTAGAGAAGTGGATCGAATCCTTCCTGACACTGAAATATCACCGGCCCATGAAGCGACTGATCACTCTATGCAGCTACTTGAAGTAGACGCTGCCATCCCAACTGAGGCGATTGCCATTCAGCCCACTCCAACCGGACCCTCTCCTACTGTCATCAACTTCTTTCCTCACGGATACACTGCCGACGTTGAATACTACTATGCTGCTAGAGAACGTGACACCAGAACTCTCATTGATATGGAGATCAATTTTCAAACCACTCTCCATAGGACGGATATCTCTGATTCAACAAAGTTTGCCTTCTTTGAGCGTTTTGCTTATTTAGGTCTCTACTCGCTTGAGCATCTTCAGTCTCGACTCGAGTATATTAGACGACCAGCGTTCAACCTCACTGATTTTGACCGTGAGCGATTCAACTTCACTGGAAAATTTGTCGAATCCTTCTATCCACCTAGGCCAAATAAAATTGTGCTAAAAAATACCCACATGGGCGATTGGATAAAAAACCCTCATGAAGAAGACCTTAACAAGATTGGGTACTCTGCCCTTCCTAAAGTAGTCTACTCACCTCAGAACGCTTTGTCCCCTCAACCTCTCAAACTGTGGAAATGAAAAGGAGTCATAGTTGCTGCTCGTCCCAATCCTATTAATTCATGGATAGAGGATGAAGCCCACGAATACCTGGCTAGACTATGGGCAGACTCTTTCAACATTGAGAAAGAGCGATTTAAAAAGCTGCTTGCTACAAAGACAGATTCAGAACTCGCTGAGCAGCTGGGCAAACGCTGGATCACTGAGACTCGCAAATGGGCAGAAGACTTCGTTTTGCAATGTCATTCCGCTGATAAAATGATAAGGTACCTCTTCCTATTGAACTTTGGAATTGAATATCGGTGACAGGGATATGCTCTCTTCTTACTTCAACAGCGTGAGTCGCTCGTGGGCCCTGTCAACGACTTACCCTACTATAGAAGAAGCATAGAAACCTACTTTCGTACACAACTGTTTCAAATAGGTCAAGGGGGCTATAAATCTCACTCCGAAGGAAACTTTGCTCAGCGATTGTAGCTAGACCTGAACGAAGATGCATCTTCTAGCAAGCAACCGCTATTGCCAGGCCAAAGTCAAATCCATGTCGACCTTGCATTAGATAACGCTGAGTTTGCTGAATTCTACAGAGACAGAAGAGCTATGATAGAAAATGCACAAGCATTGGATATCACTTTCAACCATTACTCTGGGTTAAGTGACTTCCGAGGATACAACCTTCATCCTGTGCTCTTTTATGAACAAAATATCCAAGTGGCCAAAATGATATCGCTGATTAGGCTAGTGGATCTCAAAGCAACTTAAGCGCTCATGCCATTCATTTTGGACTTTTACACCTCATACATCTCGGGAGTGGAACTGCCTAAAGGTGTGCAACTTGCAATAAGCAATACAGAGCATGAAGAGATTCTGTTCTATATTCCGCAGTCCAGCCTGATAAGTCCAAGGCATGTTATGGAAGCGATTGGCCCACTCTGAGTCATTACCATTAAGACTCCTTCTCCTCAGATAGAGATAGTTGAAATTGAAGAGGAACAAACTCCTACTGTGGCAGTCAAACCACAGATGCTGACTTGGAAGATATTGCCCCCAGTGCTCGAGCAGTTGAGGTTCCCCTTGATGAACAAGTTGCTCAGATTGATGAAGCGACTCAATCTCTTAACTCAGCGATAGAAGAGGTTTAAGCCGAAATAGCGGCCGAGCCTGAAGAGCCTTTTACTCGAGACAAAACCAAAGGAAAGGCTGCAGTTTCTAGCACATACAGACTCATTCCGTCTCCTGAACACTCTTCTTCAGATTTGGACTCGGACAGTGATTCAGACGCTCGAGATTTCAGACAAGCCGTACGGAACTCGCTCATCATCACTGAGGGTTCTTGCTCAAAAATATTTGACACCACTGATAGGCATCTCCGGATAATGTCTGACACTCGTAGCCGTGATATTGCAAACGCTGCTGACAAAAGCACTATTGCCATCACGAACAACATATCACCACTGATCGCTGGACTCTCTACCGAATTCAATAGTCATTTAGCTCAGAACGCTTTAGCTGATACTGAGAGGCACACTTCTTCCAATGCTACTGCTCAGAGTATCGCTCAACAAGTCGCTCTACTTGTTGAAGAAGTTTGGCTCTTGCGCAGAGACATCGCTGATTTGAAAACCTCTCTTGATGATGCCAAGAAGGGGGAAAATGAGAAAGAAAAGTCTTAGTCCAAAGCCATTTCGAAGACAGACAACAAGCATTGGCGCTCAATGTTTGACGAAATAGCAGGAATAAAGAAAATGCTAACTAAGAAGCGCAAGCCAAGATATTATCAAGGCAGGCATAGGCTTCCAGACTTAGACGTCGAGTTCTTGGAGAGTATGGGTTTTCATCCATACGCTGGACCGCTTAGAAAACCTTTAAACTGGAAATCCACCAATGATCGAAGATAAGACATTTATCATGACTTGATCCGAGAACTTGGAATCCCTCCAAGGGATTGGGTGAAAAGATTTCTAGAGTTAAAAGAGAGCGCTAGACTAAGAAGACATGATTTTGATGAAGTTCAGTACACTACCATGTTAGACATTGATCGACTACTGCTGGACTTAGCAAATGAAATCTATCAAGGAGAAAAAGCGCCTAAGCGACAAAGAAGATGATGCCTCATATTTTCTTTCCTTTATTGTTTTTGAAAGTTTTACTTTCAACGCAATCATTTGTATGCTTATCTTGAAATTATATATGAATGAATGATTGAACGCAGAAACACCTTGTTGAGGCTAACCTAACAGTAGCTAACCCATCTAACTTTCCAAACGCTAACTTATAACCATTTTTGGACATTTCTTTCAAACTCTTAAATTATAAAAGAGTGACAAGAGTTACAGGTCTTGACATCATCAAGAAGGGAGAAATTGTTACGAAATTTCATGTTAGATGTTTTGATGATGACAAGATAAGAGTTTATGTTAGACCTCAAAAATTTAAGTTTATGCTTTCATAGAAAATATTGTTTAAGCGTTTGAAAGTTTACTTATTTGTTTTGGCTTGTAATTTTTATCTTTATAGATTTTAGACTAAGCATTTTTTAGACTAAGTCGCTAGTAGAGTTCTGAGTGAGTGTACTGAAGACAAAGTTGAAGATCAAGCGTCCAAAGTCATAATGAAGATGAAGATTGAATTCTTAGCGTCGGTCAAATGCTAAAGAACTATTTCAGGTAGTTTGAATCAAGTGCTCAAGAATTAAATGATTTTAGACTAAATCTTTGACACCAAGTCATTGATGGAATTCTGAGTGAGTCTTTCAAATAACCTCCCTGTGTCATTTAAGGAGAAGAAGGACGTAGTTGGGATTACATCACCCAGTGAACCTTTCAAATATCCTGTGTCATTTACTATTTTATTGATTCACTGTTCATTTCATGTTATATCCTTGAAAAAGCTTTCAAAACGGCCAAGCGACTAATTTTAACTAAAATTGAACGCTATGCTATAAAATACTTTCGCTATGCTAACCCTGATTAAGCGATTGAAACATTACCCTACTTTCGTAATCGTTGAAATTGCTAAGTCTAAGTTATCTTATCCAAGCGCCTGACCTAGCGCGTAAGCTTACCAAGCGTTCAAAATACTTCAAAAGTGAAACAATTTTTAGAAGTCGAAAAAGACTTCAGGGTCTATTCAACTATCCCCCCTTCTAGACCCTTTCGTATGCCACTTGGGACCAACAAAAACTTCCAATGAGCCAAACGCTTAAGTTAGATAAAGATGAAAGTGGGAAGAAGGTTGATATCACTAATTATAGAGGTATCATTGGATCGCTTCTTTATCTTACTGCTAGTCGACCTGATATTATGTTTTCGGTATGCATGTGTACACGCTTTCAAGCCGATCCTAAAGAGTCACACCTTATTGCTGCCAAGAAGATCCTCAAATACCTAAAAGGCACACAAAATGTGGGCTTATGGTATCCAAGGGATTCCTCTTTTGAATTAATTGGTTACTCAGATGCAGATTTTGCAGGTTGCAAAATAGATCGTAAAAGTACTAGTGGTACATGTCAATTTCTAGGTGATAGGTTAGTTTCATGGCATAGTAAGAAACAACAATCCATAGCTACCTCCACAGCCGAAGCTGAGTATATAGCTGCAGGAAGTTGTTATGCACAAGTGTTATGGATGAGGCAACAACTTAGAGATTATGGTATAATCCTAGGTCCAACCTCCATTCATTGTGATAACCAAAGCGCTCTAGCCATGACTCAAAACTTGTTCTTCATTCCAGAACCAAACATATTGACATTAGATACCATTTTCTTCGTGACCATGTTTAAAAGAAAGATATCTCCATGCACTTTATTGGAACTGACAAACAATTGGCAGATATCTTCACCAAAGCGCTCAATGAACAACGCTTTCTCACTTTGAGAAGTGAACTAGGTATGATCGATTTAAACGCTTAATCATCATGCATCATATTTTATTAGACATATAAATTAAGGGGAATCCACTTTATTTATGTCCAAAAGATCTTTGAAAAGTTGTTACAAGTTATCAAATTTAGGGGGAGCCTGAAAATTGTACTTGGAACATATCCGTAAAGCGTCAATGGTCAAAAACTTTCACATGCATAATCATCAACGCTCAGAAATATTTATGCACTATATGTTGGACGCTCAAGTATAAAATAATTTTGATCTCAAGCATTAAGATAAATTTTACAAGTTATACGTGTTAAGCGTTGAACATATTCCACTCAGCACTTAATATAAAATTATTTATAAAACTCATGCATAAATTTTACACGTTTCTTGAAGTAGTAGATAGACTCAATAGTCTATGTTGTACTCTATCTACACGTTTCTATCACATCAAACTGGCGGGTAATCAAAACTTTTCAAAATGACGGTTCAGAGTTAGTACATGTCTGGGTACGTGTCAGTATACCATCAGGCGTGTGCATTACAATCTGAAAATGCCAAACGTTTTAAAATTTTTACTCGGATTTCAAATCTTTATATATGGGAGTTACCAAATGTAACTTCCCTCTCTAGCTTAAAACTTGCGTCCGCAGTTAAAATCTTTTCATGAATGAGATTAAAAACCTTTACACGTGTTAAAATCCTACAGAAACGAGAGAACACAAGTTTCAAAATTTCTTTGTTGTGTCTTTTAAAAGAAAACTTCTGCAGAAAAATTATTCACTCTTACTCAAAGCTTCTTGCAAATTTTATTCTCTCTCTCTCAAAGCAAAAGAAAATCTCAGTTCATCCCTTTTACTAAAAATGGCACCAAAGAAATCTACTGCTACTTTTGCCGAGCCTATCATTAGGGTTACTGAAGGCCTTGTTGTTGACTGGAAATTTTTGTATGAGCAACCTCAGAACAACCTAACTGATATGATGGATCTGGTAACAAAGGCTGGGCTCAAAACATTCGTAACACAATACTCCTATCTGTTTCCAATGGAAGTCGACACCTTCTGGAAGACCGCTAGACCACTGTCTAAGCGTCTGGAAGTACATGAAGCGTCCGATGAAGAAGTTGAGCGTCCAGTTCTAGAAGAAGCCGTGAAGCGTCCGGCTGCTACTAAGAAGAGGGCTCCCAGAAAGCCCAAGGCACAAGTTACTCCTTCTCCTCAAAAGGATGATGAGGAAACTGATAAGGATGCAGGGGACAAGATCCCTCTCATCAAGCGGAGGAAGCTGGAAGGTATCATTAAACAAATCGACTTTGAGGAACCAACTGCCGCTCCTCTCGTTCAAACGCTTAAACTAGTTGAAGGAGTCAACGTGAAGAAAATTTTCAAGCGTCCCAGGACAAGCAAGCGTCAAGCTGCTCCTGCTCCTGAAGAGCCTGAGACAGTTGAGCCAAGCGCTCAAGCTGCTGCGATTGAGCCTAACGCTCAAGCTGCTGCTGTTGAGACAAGTTCTCAGGGTAAGTTTATTTCTTCCCGCAACATTCTTTTCCTACATCTGTAGAAGATTCTGCTCTTATAGAGGATAATTCTTGTGCTACAGCCCTAGTTCCAGCTGCTGCTGAAGCATCAACAGACGTCCATCTGGATGTTGAGATGACAAATATTGTGGCTATTGCCAAAGACGTTGCATCTGGAACAGACTACTGTATGATTGAAGTCAACTGGGTTGAAGCATATGTGGGCCATAGATATACGTTCCCAAAGTTAGTTCGAGCTCCCCATTTATTTGGCATAAGCATGCATGACAAGAAGCGTCAATTCACCAAGTATTGCCTTAAGAAGCGTCAACAGAGAGTTGGACCTGTTCTTAAGCTCCCGATTATTCTACATCAGATTGAGCAGTGTTTGCGTCAAGAGCTTCACAGACTGTCCATTACTCTTCTTCATTTCAACGCTCAAACATCTACCAGTGGCAGCCCTCCAGTATCCTGCTTGAATTTCGCTCTAAGCCACTACGAAGATAACCACAATTTGATGGTGAAGATTATGAACCCCCTTATCTCATTTCGACAGAATCTTCACTACAAATCTCAGACAATGGCACCTCTCAGTAATCAACTCCTTTCGAGGATATCCACTGTTTCCTTCTATCTGCAAACAGGTACTCAATCACTATGAGTATGTCCTCTCATTGTTGGAAAGAAATCAGGGACTGGCTCAAACTATCTATCCCTACCTGGAAGAGTACTACCATTCGTATGTACCTGAATCTCAACTTCTCCAACATCTTCCAACAGATAGGCTGATTGGATTTTCCAGAAATTACTGCCCAGATGCGATTTTCTCTATTTGCCAAGCGCCGTCCAGAGTCTTCCCGAATCATGTGCTGGATATCCTTGGTCCCATATACATCAGGGCCATAGATAGTCCAATTCGTACATTCATTCAAGGTACTTGCCTTTCTCTTCAGCATCTGACCGAACTTCTGGAAGTTGCTTCCAATTCTTATACAGATATAGCCAATTGGAATTTCTAATTTGATGATTTTCGCCAACCAGCGTCCGCCCTTGAAGATGAATTTGCTAAGATGGTTGAAGTGTCTGAACCAGCAGAAGTTGCAAGTATTCCAGCGTCTGCTGAAGAACATGTTCAAGCGTCTCCACCAGAGGATAATCCTGACGCTTCTGAACAAGTTGTTTCTGATATGGCTGAGGATCTTCAACTTGATGTACGCGTTATAATTTTTGATCCTGCATATCAAGTTCCCATTAACTCACTCAAGCATACATCCAGATTCAAGCGACCGGCTACTCAAGCGGTTCCATCGGATGTGGGTCAAGTTTTTGAGCCTTTGCTGAAATCTGTTTTAGAGGAGGTAAGCATTCACGCTACTCAGAATGAAGAATCCCTTCACTAGATTAAGATGGATTTGGCGAAGATTACTCATATGCGCGTTTCTGCTCAAGCGGCTATTGATGAATGTCGCAGAGACTTTCAAGATATGAATGATACTACCAACACCAAGCTACTCGCGATGCATGAACATTTTGACAAGCGTCTGGTTGATATTACAGCTTCAATGTCTCAGATTGCTCATCAGGTTAGCCTACTCACAGATCATTTTATAAAGGCTGATGATGGCAATAAGGGGGAAGAGAAAAGAAAATGAGAGAAGAGAAACTCAAAGCGTACATTAGTATTGGAAGTTGTTCAGTGTTGAATAAGCGTCTATCAATGATCATATTTCACCAGAATTTACTAAATCCAGAAGAAGTTTTAATGCAAATATTCTCAGATCATTAATGTCCAACGGGCATTTATTTCAAATGCGTTAAATGCTGATAAGAGCATTAATTGTGATAATTACTCTAGGACGTACGGAGAAGCCATCCTATTGGACTGTCAAATTTACATGGCTACCGCACTAACTTTTTGCAGCAGAATTTCAGGGAAAAAGGACAAAAGTCGTTCATGCGCGGAAGTAAACTGCACACGCCTGTGCATGTGTCCAACAGACACTTTTTCCAAGAAAGTCTATAAATACGACTTCAGCAACAAGCCAATTACAACATCAAGAAGCTCTCAAGTCGAATCTCTGTAGCATTGAAGTCTCAAGAAACCTTAAACCTTCAGAAAAGCTTGAACATTCAAATCAAACATTTTCTTTGCTTTTCTACCATCCCTGAGACAGTCAGTCGATATCTCAAACCTCTTCCAAAGAAGAAACCAACATTATTATTGAGATATTCAAAAGTTGTTTGAACTTTCCAAAAATCAAACAAACCGTAGATAAAACCCCGTCCAGCCTCACGATCTGTGTGAAGTTGAAGTTGGATACTTGCATCATTTCTGAGTGAAAGAAGCAAGAGGATAGAAGTGTCTTGTAGCAGAAATCTGTGTGACCCAGGAGCTCCAGTCATTCAACATCCATCTCTCCATATCTTTGTAGAAGATTCTGTGTGATTCTTCGAGAATCAATCTTAGTGGATTACCTCCGAGTGTTCAAAGGATAAGAAGGACGTAGTTGGGATTATACCACCCAACGAACCTTTCAAATCGTGTTCCTTTATTGTTGTATTTTATCTCTGCCATATCATTGAAAATCTGACTAAGTGAACAACTTGATAAAATATTCATTCAAGCGACTAAGATTTAAGACCATAAAATTTGAGTGACGCTAAGTATTTTAAAGAAGAAATCTTCAAACTATTCTGCTGTGCTAACTCTAATTAAAGAATTGAACGCTTAAACCTTATTTGGTTATAGTATTCAAATCTCAAGTCTAAGTTAACTATTGTTAAGTAAATTTTCAAGTAGACGCTCAGCCAAGCGCCTATCTTTCTCAAGCGGTTAACTCATCTTTAATACGAAACTTTTTGAAGTCGAATAAGTCTTTAGGGTCTATTCAAGCCCCCCTTCTAGACCCTTTTCGTATGACACTTAGGACAAACAAGTGGTATGAGAACGGTTGAAGGTGAAATTTTTCAAATTTTCAAGCATAACTGCTTGTTTGGATCCTTTTTAAAATTTAGTTGCTTTATATTTCATTTATGGCATTTTCTAAAGTACCAAAGTTGACCGAGTTAAACTATGACTCATGAAAGGTCAAAGCGTTTACTTATCTATGTTCATGTGATGATGAAATGTGTGATATCATTTCAGATGGGTTAATTCAAATTCTAAAAGTCATCACTAAAGTGCCTGGAGCCACAGAGGAGACCCCGGACGGTTATGTTGAAAAACCAAAGTATGAGTGGTCCCCAGATGAGCATCGGAGAGCAAATCTAGATAATGTTGGTCGAAACGTTCTATATGCAGCCATTGGTGATAATGATAATTTATTTAACAACGTCAAGTCATGTACTATGACTAAAGAAATATGGGACAAGTTGGCTATTATCTGTGGTGGGTCAGCTCAAATTAAGGAAAACAAGCCAAGGAAAAGTTTAACAACTTTAAGATGTTGCCTAATGAGACGCTAGAACAGTTGGATATAAGATTTACTGCTTTAGTTACAGAGTTGACGTCTCTAGGCATGGACTTGCAAAACAGGGAAATGGTGGTTAAGATTTTTAGAAGTCTTCCCAGTAGATTTCTAATGAAAACAACGGCTATGAGAGAATCAAATATGTTGGATATTTTAACTCCGGAAGATGCTTTTTCAGAGCTCAAGGCGTTTGAGTTTAAGTTAAATTCGGCAAGTGATGCAGTGAGTAGTCTAGTGATAGAATCTGGAGCGCTATTAGCATCAGTCAAGGGAAAATCGGGTAATAAGGGAAAGGTGTCAGACATAGGTGATGAAGAGGAATTAGCTTTGTTAAATAGGTTCAGAAAGTTTCTGAAATATGAAAAGAAAGGAAAAGCTCCTAAGCATCAAGGACAGAATTCCTATCAATCATCTCCTCTAGCACAACAATGTCAAGCGCCTCAGTTTCCTGCCTCTCCCCCCTCAGTGCTAGTTCAATACCAAGCGCCTCTGTCTCCAACTCAGAAGGCCTCAGCGCTAATAGTTTCCAAACGCTTAACAAATGAACAAAAGATGAAGACTAATCTTTGTTATAATTGTAGGAAACCAGGGCACTACCAGGTAAATTGCCCTTATCCAAACGTATCCAAGCCCACAAGGCATGATTACTTGGATAGAAACCAATTCAGGAGCAAACTTCGTCAACAAGATTTGCTAGCGGAATCAGAACCAGCATTCACTCTGAAGATTTGGAGTCTTTAGAAGAGAGCAGTGATGATGATGAGTTAGTGGATGATTCAGCGCTAATTTGTCTCATGGCCAGAGATGATGAAGCATTTGTTGACTCACTATCTGAGGTAAACAATGAATTATCCTACCCTCTCTCTTATGAAGAATTACTTGACAAAGTAAAAGAATATTATAAAGATTGTCAAGATGCCCCCAAATTATATCAAAATTACTTCATTAGCATATCAGCGCTTAAGAGTGATAACGTGACGCTCAAGGCAGAGTTGCAAGTTCAGCAACAATGCATTGAGAAGAACAAATCACTTGAGAGCGAGATAACTCAATTGAAAAGTGACATTGATATAATAGTCAAGAGAGAAGCTGAGCTGATTGCTAGACTTGCTAAATCAGAGCAGCTCGTCTCATCATTGTCCAAAGCATCAAGAAAGCTATACAATGTGACTGAAGTAACAAGATTATTTGGTGAAAAGACCGGTTTAGGATATAATAATTTGGTAAGCAACCAAACAAATCCAATGTTATGGCAAACAACAAAGAAAATGGTGTGTTCTTTATTGAAAAAGGTTCAAAGAGTCAAACACCTATTGAACTAAAGGATACTGGTATGAAGCCAAATGAGAAAGCCAAAGCTGACTCAGGCAAGGGAAAGATGAAAGTGAATGATTCACAAAAGAAAGTCTATCCAAATGCTCAAAAGGCCAAGGAGAAATCTTTTAGCAGTGGATCAAACGCTAAGCATCAATCGCCAGAAGCGACTCCTAAGCCAATGCCAAGGAAAAACCAGCGTCAATATCCACAGCGATCAAGGTCATATTATCAATCCTATGATGATTATAATTATGATTGGGATTATGATTACTATTATGATCCAGGATATTACTATACACCCAAAAGCACACACAACACAAAGTGAAACCCAAAAAGGCTAATCCTCCCGCAATGAAGACTAAGCAAATATGGGTTTCTAAAGTTCTAATTCAGACTAACACTACTAATGGTAAAGGACCCAAATCAAAATGGGCACCTAAAAAGAACTAGAACTTTTCTTTGTTTTGTGAATGCAGGTGCCTAGAGCGAAAATCGGTACATCTGTTTGGTACATCGATAGTGGGTCGTCAAGGCACATGACGGGCTCCAAGGATCTTTTGATTAACTACTGAGCTACCAATGGTCCTCAGGTTGTATTTGGTGATAACTCTAAAGGGAAAACCAAAGGTATAGGTAATGTGCATAGGGGGAACATCATGATAAGTGATGTATACTATGTTGAGGGTCTTAAGCATAATCTTTTAAGCATAAGTCGATTCTGTGATAAAGGTTTTGAAGTAAACTTTTCAAGTGACTATTGCTATATCAATAAAGCTAAGACTAGATCTACTACATTAAAAGGAAAAAGAACAAACAATATCTATTTGGTAGATTGGGGTTCAACAATAGATAACAACCCAACATGCTTTGTAGCTAAAAATGAATCTAAAACTGGTTGGTTATGGTATAGAAAAATGAATCACCTCAACTTTAAAACTATCTCTCAACTTATAACACTAAATCTTGTAGAGGGATTACCTAGAGGACCTTTTCATACGGATCACCTTTGTGATGCATATCAAATGGGCAAAAAAGTTAAATTATCTTTCAAGAGAAAACCTTGTCTATCTACCTTTAGAATACTTGAACTACTTCACATGGATCTGTTTGGACCTATTCAAACGACCAGTGTAAGCGGTAAAAGGTATACTTTGGTGATTGTGGATGATTTCTCTCGATTTACTTGGGTGGAATTTCTTTCATCCAAAGATGAAACATATGACAAGCTTACAACGCTTATTCGGCAACTTTAAACTTTGAAAAATCTCAAGGTTGCGAATAAGGAGCGATCACGGTACTGAGTTTACTAACAAGTTTGTTGAGAAGTATTGTGCAGAGAATGGAATACATCATGAGTACTCAGCCCCTAGAACTCCTCAACAGAATGGTGTTGCTGAGCGCCGAAACAGAACACTCAAGTAAGCCGCTAGGACAATGTTAGCAGAGTCCAAGCTTGCTCCTAGGTTCTAAGCCGAAGAGATAAACACTGCGTGTTACACTCAGAATCGTTGCATGATGAACAAACAACATGGGAAAACTCCATATGAACTATGTAAGGGACGTAAGCCAAATGTTTCATATTTTCATGTTTTTGGCTTAAAATGTTTTATTCATAATAATGGATCCCAAAGCCTAAAGACATTTGATCCTAAAGCGGATGAGGGAATCTTTCTAAGCTATGCCAAAAATGGAAAGAATTTTCCCATTCTTAATAAGATCAAATCAAAGGTTGAGAAATCTATTCATGTTGTTTTTGATGATGCCAACCAAGAACCGAGTAAGGTTAATGTTAATGATGTAGGAGTTGAAGGTCTTTCTCAGCAAGCGTCACAAATCAATCTTGGTGATGATAGTGATGATGATGATCATGAGATCTTGGTGCCCTCTCCTATGATTACTTGTAAGAATATTGAGAATGATAATGTAAGATCTGTTGATCATGAAGAGAATGATCATCAAGAGCAAAATAGGATTTGTGAACTTGAAGCGCCTACAAAAGAGGATAGTCAAGCGCCTGTGCAAGAAGCCAATCAAGCGTCTATTTTCCCTTCTAATCCATTCCAACCAGATAGACTATAACTACGTGATCATCCACCAGAGCAGATTATTACAGATATTGGAGCACCTAGAAGAACTAGAGCCGCTACATTCAATGAGGCCATGTTCGCAAGTTTCTTATCTCAAATGGAACCTAAGAAAGTGGACGAAGCACTAAGCGATCCTAGTTGGATTGAGACCATGCAAGAAGAGCTTAATCAGTTTGAACATAGTAAGGTTTGGACACTAGTACCAAGGTCAACTCACTAAGGAGTTATTGGAACTAGATGGGTTTATAGAAACAAGATGGATGAGAATAGCATTGTGATAAGGAACAAAGCCAGACTTGTTGCTCAAGGATATTGCCAAGAAGAGGGTATTGATTTTGATGAGACATACGCTCCCGTCGCCCATCTTGAAGCAATTCATATGTTTTTAGCGTTTGCTGCATTCAATAAATTCACCGTGTATCAAATGGACGTGAAGAGTGCTTTTCTGAATGGTAAACTCCAAGAAGAGGTATTTGTGGAGCAACCACCAGGATTCATCAACAACCATTGGAAAAGTATGGTCTACAAGCTTGATAAGGCACTATATGGTCTTAAACAAGCACCAAGAGCATGGTATGACACTCTCTCTATCATCCTTATAGGTAAAGGCTTTTCAAAAGGCAGTGTTGATACAACATTATTTAAAATTACCCATAATGAGGATATTCTCTTAGTCCAAATTTATGTTGATGATATTATTTTTGGTTCTACTAATAAATGTTTGTGTGAGAAATTTTCGAAAATGATACAAGAACAATTTGAAATGAGCATGATGGGTGAGTAAACTTTATTCTTAGGATTACAAGTTAAACAACTGCTTGATGGCATATTTATTTACCAATCTCAATATACAAGAGATATGATTAAGAAATTTGGTATGGAAAATGCATCATCTTCAAAAATTCCAATGAACCAAATGCTAAAGTTAGATAAAGATGAAAGTGGGAAGAAAGTTTATACACTAACTATAGAGGTATCATTGGATCCTTCTTTATTTTACAGCTAGTAGACCTGATATTATGTTTTCGGTATGCATGTGTGCACGCTTTCAAGCTGATCCTAAAGAGTCACACTTAAGTGCTGCCAAGAGAATCCTTAAATACCTAAAAGGCACACAAAATGTGGGCTTATGGTATCCAAGGGAATCTCCTTTTAAACTAATTGATTACTCAGATGCAGATTTTGCAGGATGCAAAATAGATCGTAAAAGTACTAGTGGTACTTGTCAATTTCTAGGTGATAAGTTAGTTTCGTGGCATAGTAAAAAACAACAATCGATAGCTACCTCTACAGCTGAGCCGAGTATGTAGCTGCAGGAAGTTGTTGTGCACATATTTTATGGATGGGACAACAACTTAGAGACAATGGTATAGTTCTAAGTCCAACCCCCATCCATTGTGATAACCAAAGCACCCTAGCCATAACTCAAAACCCTATTCTACATTCCAGAACCAAACATATTGACATTAGATACCATTTTCTTCATGATCATGTTCAAAAGAAGGATATCTCCATGCATTTTATTGGAACTGACAAGCAATTGGTAGATATCTTCACCAAAGCGCTCAACGAATAATGCTTTCTCACTTTCAGAAGTGAACTAGGTAATTTAAACGCATAATCATTATGCATCATATTTTATTAGGCATACAATTTAGGGGGAAAAGAGGGAATCCACTTGATTAATGTCTAAATGTTTTTTTTGAAAAGATCGTTACAAGTCATCAAATTTAGGGGGAACCTCAAAATTGTACCTGTACACATCTGTAAGCGTCAATGATCAAAAACTTTTTCATTTGCATAGATCATCAATGCTTATTATTACTTGTGCATGATATGTTGGATGCTCAAAATTAAATTACCCTAACTCAAGCGTTAACATAAATCTTTTCTATCAAAGTAATGTTAAGCGTTGAATATATTCCCTTCAACACTTAATAAAATTGTTTATAAAATCATGCATAAATTTTTGAAATGACTAGTGACGTGATGGATAAACTCAAAGATTCATTTTCATCTTTATCCACACGCTCATATCACATCAAACTAGCGGGTAATAATTTTTTTTTCAAAATGACGGTTCAGAGTTAGTACGTGTCAGTGTACTATCACGCGCGTGCATTACACTCTGAATATAACAAACGATTTTATAAAACTTACACCGAACGTCAAACTTTATACATGGGAGTTATCAAATGTAACTTTACTTACTTTTCATATTTGCGTCCGCAGCTAAAGACAATAATGGTTGAGATTTAATGACTTTACACGTGTCATCATCTTAATGAGACGAGAGAGCATGTTTTTCAACCTGTGTCATTTAAAAACAATTTTTTGCAGAAAAATTACTTTCACCTTTACACAAACTCTCTGCAAAATTACTCCCACTCTCTCTCTCAAAGCAAAAAAATCCTCAAATCTCTTTTCTTCTCTGAAATTCATTGGCACCAAAGAAGTTTGTGAATGTTACTGCTAACACCATCAAGGTTACTGAAGGCCTTGTTGTGGACTGGAAATATCTGTATGAACAGACGAAGGTACATATGAAGGATATGCTGAAATCTATTGCCAAGGCTGGGCTTCAGAATTTTTTGACGAAATACTCTTACTACTTCGCCGATGAGGTTTTTACTTTCTGGAAATGTTCAAAAATCTCATAGGACATGACCTCTATCTCTTGCCTCTTCTCCTTCTCAAAGAAAACCGAGCCTAAAGAATTAATTCTTTCTGCCAAATCTATCGTTAAACACTTCAAGTTGCCTAATCAAAGTGAGGCATTGGAGTTTATTTCTGCTTCTTACATTGAGGAAGCATGGGCAAATTTTCGTTACTATGATGCAGCAGAATACAAGCCCCAATTTGAGAAAAAGGATATTCTACCAAAGTATAGATTACTGGCTAATTTTTGTAGCAAGATTATAGACTGCAGAGTGGGCACTTTCGATAAAGTCAATCCACTGTAGTTTCAAATGATGATGGCCACATTCATGGACATCAAGATTAACTGGAGTGAATATGTGTTTGGACGATTCTTAGCCGGATTGACCGCAACAAACAAGCCGTATGGAGTTATCCCGAGTGATCTCCTGTTCAGGGCAGAGTGTGTCAACTCTACCTTGGCAAGTGTTGGCTAAGGCCAAGTTCTTAGGGAAGAGGATTTTGGGCAATCTTCTTAACCCTCCCCAAGTTGGTGATGCTGCAAAACCACTCTCAGAGGGCCAAGTTGTCAGAGAAGCGTCTGATGACGAAGCTGAGCGTCTTGCTCCAGAGGAAGCTCTGAAGCGTCCAACTGGAAAAAAAAATAGGGCTCCCAGAAAGCCTAAGGCTCCTATAGTTTCATCTCCTCCTAAGGATGATGATGATGATGAGACTGACGAGGATGATGTTCCTATTATCAAGAGTCAGAAATTGACTTCAATCATCAAGAAGATCAATTTTGATGACGAGCCAGCTCCCGCTCCTGTCAAGTCTCTCAAACCAATAGAAGGGGTCAATGTTAAAAAGATCTTCAAGCGACCCAGAGGATCAGGCAAGCGTTCTGCACCTACTTCTGAAGAGCATGAGATTGTTGAGCCAAGCGCTCAAGGAACAGATGCTATTGAGACCAGTTCTCAGGGTAAGTTTACTTCTTCCCACATCGTTCCTTTACCTACATCTGTAGATGATCCTGCTCTCATAGAGGATGTTTGTGCTATTACAACTCTTTTTACAGCTACTGTTGAAGCACCTGTTGATGTCCATCTGGATGTCGGTTTAGAAGAAATGGTGGCTATTGCCAAGAATGTTGCAGCAGAAGTGCTCAATGAAAGCTCGAGCGATGCTGTAGATGCTGAGGAACCTACTACAGAAGGGGTCCAACCACCACAAATCCAAGAGGCTATAACAGAGGGAAGCTCAGTAGATCAGAGCATTGCTAAGGACGTTACAAAGCCGAAACATTTCTTCAAGTTGGATCCGTTGAAAACTATTAATCATTCGATCAACTATATGCCCCTAGATCTTGAAGAAGACTTAATTCCTGCTGGATACAATGAAGAGCGATACATAAATACGGAGAATGAAGTAGCAATGTTGATAGAGCTTGATCACTCTATCTGCCAGATGCTGTTTAGCACCGAACTGACAGATGTTGAGCTTGCATACTACATGGCCATTGCTAATGGAGAACCAGTAACTCAGATCCCTGCTCCAATTCTAATTCATGAGAAATGCAAGGATGTCAGGACTCCAAGCGCTGATGTTAACCTAGCCTACTTTCAGGATATGGGTCACAGCAAACCCTCGAGATTCACTTCAAGAAATTTCAAGATTAGAATCTATGAGTGTTCACTCATTGTGATGTCCAACACTAAAGAGGAACTCTTGAATAGAGAAGGCTATTCTCACCGTCCAAAAGTGGTGCACAGTGTTGAAAATCAGAGTCTAGCAAATCCACTCCGCATGTGTAAAAATAAAATCCCTTACATTGGTTAGCGCCCCACGTCTCTTAGTGATCTAGTTTATGAAGAAGCTGACGACTTCTTTCAAAGCGTCTGGAATGCAAATTATCAACCAAACAGGCATCGCTTTGAAGTGATAAGAGACATTCACCATGAAGGAATATGGGTTATATGCAATGCTGGAGCCGAGTACTGCATGAATGAAGTCAACTGGTGTGAAGCGTACATGGGTAACAGATGCATATTTCAAGATTTGGTTGCTGTTCCTCACATATTTGGCATGGGCATGTATGACAAGAAGCATTAGTTTGCCAAGAATTACCTAGAAAAGTGTCAGAAGTGAGTTGTACCAATTGATCAATTGCCCAGCGTCTGTCAGCCAGTCAAGCGTTTCTTATGCCGAGCGTTATATCGACTTGCAGTTACTCCTATCCATTTTTGTGGAAGAGTGTCAAGTAGTGGAAGCAAACAAATTTCAGATCTGATTGTCGCTCCCAGTCATTGTGAAGAAAATTTCAGGAGAATTATCAAGATTATGACTCCTTTCAATCACTTCGACAAAATCTTCATAGTCAATCTGAGAAAACCTAACGACTCTGTCATTCGTCCTTTACAGGGGTATCCATTGCTCCCCTCAATCAGAACTGAAGTGAGCGCCCATTATCCATATGTGCTATCATTGCTGGAACGCAATCAGGGCATCGCTCAAGCCGTGTATCCGTATTTGGAAGAGTAATTTAGGACTTATGTTCTTGAATCTGAAAGACTTCAGCTTCTTCTAACTTATCGGATTATAGCATTCTCTCTGCATTATCCCAGAGATGCTCTTTTTTAGATCCCTCAAGCACGGTCAAGGATCTTCCCAAATCATGCGCTGGATATCTTAGGTCCAATGTGGGTCAGGGCCATAGATATTCCTCTTTGCATATTCGTCCATTACATGCTCCTTCCTCCTAATCAGGTTTCAGAACTTCTTGCTGGTGCAGCTGAATCTTATGCCAATTAAGCGCTTGTTACAATGGACTTTCAATTTACTGATTTTCGTTAGACGCTGCCAGCACCCGAAGATGTTTCTGTTGAAAGAATTGACGTTTCTGAACCTGAAGCATCAAATGCTTCTGAAGTTGAAATTGCAACGGAACCAGTTCAAGCATCTCTACCAGAGTCTATGTCTGACGCTCTTGTTCCTGATGTTGCTAAAACTGATGATTTTCCTGAAGAAGCGCAAGGCACAACGCTTGATCCAGCTACTCAACCATCCTTTGAATCCTTAAAGACCACTTCCAAATTTAAAGTGAAGTCGATTCCACAAATGGTTATCTCTGTTGGTCAGGAGTTTGGTCCTCTATTGCGTGAAGTGCTAGAAGAAGTTCGCGAGCAAGCTACTCAAAACGCAGAGGCCCTCTACTAGATCAAAGAAGATATTGCCAAGCTTGAATCCCAAAATATGGATGCTCAAATTGCCTATATGCGTGGAGCTGCTCAAGCTGCTGTTGATGCCAATCTTTCAAAATTCCAAGAATTTGCAGACGCTACTCATGCCAATCAATTGCCATGAAAGATCACTTTGACCAGCATTTAGATGACTTGGCGCATCTATAGCTCAAATGGCTGCTCAAATCAGTCTACTTACAAAACAAGTCATGGAGACTGATGATGGCAATAAGGGGGAAAAGAGAAAAGCGCCAAGTTCAAGAGTTGCAAATCCTCCTTCTAAGTGTCCAGCTCCGAAGCGTCAAGAGGTCCAGAGTTAAAAAATTCTTCATCCTCGTCCGCCTCCTCGTCCGCTGGACAAGCCTTCTATATACCCAACTTGGGTAGCTGCTCCTGGAGCACCTAGTAGAAGATCTGGATTTCCTCCAATAGCTTTCAGAGCTGATCTTCCTGTGTCGTCTCAAGCATATCTTGAACAGTTTAACGTTCCAATTGAACGTGCTCCGCTTCCAGAGCCTACTAATCCTAAAATAATTGCTATGGAAAAATAGCTAGAAGAATTCAACAGAGCTTTCAGGATATGTCTTTAGGCACATTGGTATTGACCCAACTGAATGGGATA
This sequence comes from Buddleja alternifolia, assembly GCA_019426215.1. NCBI lineage: Eukaryota > Viridiplantae > Streptophyta > Magnoliopsida > Lamiales > Scrophulariaceae > Buddleja > Buddleja alternifolia. The sequence continues at coordinate 5,102,892 of CM033395.1, forward strand.
AGCATTTTCCTGCTTACCAAGAGAAACAACAAAAAGAACGAAAGGGTGCGATAGACAAAGATCATGCTGCGATGATCACCCTTGAAGATAATATTTCCGAAGCAATCACGACTGAAATGTGGAGAAGACACAACGCTAGATCAAGACATTGAATAGTCCTTAATTTGCATTATCTATATTCTTGTCTCTTTATTTATTTTATTTAGTTGTAAATGCTTGTACTATCAATGAAATATAATGAAGTGCATTTTCAGCTAAAACATCTCGTTGAGGCTAAAACTAACCTTAACTAACTTATCTAACCTTTTTAATCTAACGTTTGTATTTTGGCTGTCAAACTCTTGAACTATAAAAGAGTAAGTATTGTCATCATCAAAAGGGGAGAAATTGTTAGGAATTTCTTATTAGACGTTTTGATGATGACAATTAGGACTTCTTGTTAGACCCCAAAATATGTAAGTTTGATTTTATTAGAATATATGTATAGGCTTTAAGCGTTAGATTTGTATTAGGCTTTATTTATTTTTATTCTAGACTGTTAGGCTAAGTAGTCTCAGAGCTAAGCGTCTGATACTATTCTGAGTGAGTTTATCAGTAGTTAAGTCTGAAGATTCAAGCGTCTGAAGTCTGAATGAAGATGAAGATTCTAAGCGTCCAAGCATCAAGTAAACTCAAAGCGTACATAAGTATTGGAGGTTGTTCAGTGTTGAATAAGCGTCTATCAATGACTAGATTTTACCTGAATTTATTTCTAAGTCCAGAAGGAGTTTTAATGTAAATATTCTCAGATCATTAATGTCTAACAGATATTTATTTCAAATGCATTAAATGCTGATAAGAGCATTAATAGTGATAAGTACTCCAGGACGTACAGAGAAGGCATTCTATTGGACTGTCAACTTTACATGGCTGTCGCACCAACTTTTTGCAGCAGAATTTCAGGGAAAAAGAGACAAAAGTCGTTCATGCGCGGAAGTGAACTGCACGCGCTAGTGCATGTGTCCAACGAACATTTTTTCCAAGAAAGTCTATAAATATGACTTCAGCAACAAGCCAATTACAACATCAAGAAGCTCTCATGTCGAATCTCTATAGCATTGAAGTCTCAAGAAACCTTATACTTTCAGAAAAGCTTGAACATTCAAATTAAACATTCTCTTTGATTTTCTACCATCCCTGAGACAGTCAATCGATATTCAAACCTCTTCGAAAGAAGAAACTCACATTATTATTGAGATATTCAAAAGTTGTTTGAACTTTCCAAAAATCAAACAAACCGTAGATAAAACCACGTCCAGCCTCACAATCTACATGAAGTTGAAGTTGGATACTTGCATCATTTCTGAGTGAAAGAAGGAAGAGGATAGAAGTGTCTTGTACAGAAATCAGTGTGACCAAGGAGCTCAAGTCATTTAAAATCCATCTCTCCCTATCTTTGTAGAAGATTCTGTGTGATTCTTCGAGAATCAATCTTAGTGGATTGTCTCCGAGTGTTCAAAGGAGAAGAAGGACGTAGTTAAGATTACACCACCCAATGAACCGTTCAAATCGTGTTCCTTTATTGTTGCATTTTTCTCTGCCATATCATTGAAAATCTGACTATGTGAACAACTTGATAAAATATTCATTCAAGCGACTAAGATTTAAGACCATAAAATTTGAGTGACGCTAAGTATTTCAAAGAAGAAATCTTCAAACTATTCCGCTGTGCTAACACTGATTAAAGAATTAAACGCTTAAACCTTACCTGGTTATAGTATTCAAATCTCAAGTCTAAGTTAACTATTGTTAAGTCAATTTTCAAGTAGACGCTTAGCCAAGCGCCTATCTTTCTCAAGCGTCTAACTCATCTTTAATAAGAAATGTTTTGAAGTCGACAAAAGACTTCAGGGTCTATTCAACTCCCCCCTCCCCTTCTAGACCCTTTTCGTATGCCACTTGGGACCCACAAGCAGTAAGGAGCGCATGTCCCCACAACAAAATGGGTAAATCAGCATGGAACGAACTATGTCCAACAGTGTTCGGTCCCTACGCTCAGCTACTCCATTTAGTTGAGGAGTTTCTGGTGGTGTTCGTGGTAATATTATTCCTTGTTGTCTAAGGAATTCATCAAACTCGACACTCATATATTCTCCTCCACGATCTGACCGTAGAGTTTTTATATTTTGCCCAGTTTGATTTTCTACTAAAGCTTTGAATTCTTTAAACCTTTCAAGGATTCATACTTTTGCTTCATCAGATACACTAGACCATATCTTGAATGATTGTCTGTGAAAGTGATGAAGTAATAGAAACTTCCACGAGCCATTTCTCCAAATGGTCCGCAAACGTTGGTATGCATTAATCCTAAGATTTGAGTAGCTCTTTCAAAAGTCCCGGTGAAGGGAGATCTAGCCATCTTTCCTAAGAGACATGATTCACATGTTGGATAGGGATCCGACCCTAGAGAGCTTAAAAGCCCATCTTTTTCCACTTTGTGGATCTTGTGCTCTCCGGCATGACCTAGTCTAAGATGCCACTTAATTCTTAAGTTAGTATCTTACATTCCATGTTTATGAGTTACAACATTCACAACAGATGAATTAAGGACATTTAAATAATTCAAACCATTAAATAAAGATGCATTGCCAACTATTTTATTTCTATAATAAATGTCACAATTCAATTTAGCAAAACGGAATGTATAACCAATCTTAACTAATATAGGAATGGAAACAATGTTCTTAAGCCCCTTGGAAAACTAAAACATCATTTAAAAACAATAATCGTCCAGAATTCAAATATAAAGAAATAAATCCAATCCTAGTAGTTGCGACGCTTTCTCGCTGCCTACTTTGATCATCACTTCTTCTCAGCTCAGCTTTCTACTTTTGTGCAGATCCTGATCCAAACAACAAACATGGGCGCTAGCCCCTGAGTCTAGAATCCAAAAATTAGAAAAGACGATCATAGAACAGTTAGTTTCAAAAACAAAAAGTTCCATACCTTTTGCGCCTTTGCCTAATTTGGGACAGTTAGTCTTCCAGTGGCCAAGCTCACCGCACTTGAGACATCTATTCGTTTTCTTAGGCCCCTTTCTCTTACGACCATGTTCTAATTTCTTTTGAGTTATTGTGGATACTCCTTCTTGCTTTTTCCTCTTTCCATTACTTTGATCATCAAATGAATCATTCATGAAATAGATAGAAGAATCCCTCTTCTTACTCATACTTTGATTTCAAGCTTCTTTGTCCGCCCAACTAATGAACAATCGATATCATTGATATCAAAGTTCATGACGAAGTAGTAAAAGGAGTCAGGGAGCGACTGTAGGATGAGATCAACTTGAAGATGAATATCCATATAGAAACTCATTGACCTTAGTCTTTCCATTAGGGTCATCATCTTGAGAACATGGTCTCCCACATCCTCTTCCTGTCTCATCCTCGTTCTGACGAGTTCTTTCGATATGAAATATCTTACGATCCTACCGTGCTCTCCAAACATTTCTTCCAGGTGAAGAACTATGTCCCTTGTATTACACATTGCATCATGTGAACTTTGCAGTTCACTGCACATTAAGCTTAGGATGTATCCTTTAGCTTTATAGTTGTCACAAGTCAAGCTAAAGTGAGCTAGTTGAACTTTTTCATCCGCATTCCTCTTAGGAACAATAGGACGATCAATCTCCAACACATATTCAATTGACTCTTCACTCAGGACATTCCTTAAGATCGCAAGCCATTCCATGTAGTTGGGTCCAGTTAGAACATTTCTTTCGAGTAATTTCAAAAGTGGGTTTGTCATATTAAAGAGAGATAAGTAGGGAAAATAATTGCAAAAATAAACCAGATTGATTAGATTACTTGTTTTTGACTTAACCAAGAAAAATTAAGTACTTAAAATTTATCTTGGCTCCCACTGCATTTTTCGAATCCCACACTCCCTTGTGAAAATTGGGAATCATCATTGGCATCGGTTCCACAGTGGGTATTGAGGTCCTCAATTAATTAGATGGGTTGCAACCTAACCGATTTCTGGCCCATTAATTATTTGAAGTGATATCTAATATCAATTTATCCAATAAATATTTCAATACCTTTACCCATAGTTCACCAAGCCGTAACCTAACCGATTTCTAAGCTCGTGAATTATCCGAGTTTATTCCCACTAACTCCTTTAATCTAACATTTGAATTTCACCTTGCAACCTAACCGGTTTCTGGAGTGAAATATGTTTCGATTAAGGCATTCAATGCACTTAATAAAAATTTAAAATTATTTTCAAATGCATACCGCCCATAACTGGGAAGCATTACACATTTGTAGTAATTTTAATTTTAATATGTTTAGTGGAGGAAAAGGATGTCACACATCTTTTACTAACTCAGTATTATTTATTTGGGAGAATTTTAATTAGTCAAAAGTTTGGTCTCACTTTGCACATTAATCAATTTATATAGCGCTTCTATTATATATTGACCATGCATAAAAAATACTACTAATAATCATGCCTTTCAATATAAATAATCATGGAATTTAAATAAATAAATAAATAAATCCATCACACTCGATCATGGACTTTTAATAGAGGGCCCGAGTCAATAGGTTGTTGTTAGGAATTTCATATTAGATGTTTTGATGATGACAAATAGGACTTCCTGTTAGACCCCGAAAAGTGTAAAAGCTTTCATAGAATGTTATGTATAAGTACCTGAAAGCTTATTTATCTTAGGCTTATAGTATTTATCTTTGTAGAATTCACTAAGTATGTGACACTAAATCACTTAGGAAAATTCTGGGTGAGTCTACTAAGTGATGAAGGTGAAGATCAAGCGTCTGAAGCTACAATAGATAAAGATATCTTGAAGCGTCCGTCAAACGCTTTAGGGATTATCCCAGTGCTCAAACTAAGAATGGATAACTCAGGCCGAATACTCAACATCAAGTGAAATGACGGAATTCTCAGTAAGACCATCAAGACAAGATTGAAGAGTAAGCGTCTGAAATAAAGAGAAGAAACTCAGGATCAGTCCAAGCGTCTGTCCAATACACGAGAATAACTATTCTCTTCAGCAAGCGTCCAAAAGGTTAAACCAACACAACCTACAAAGAACGTAACCTGAAAACTCAAACCCAAAACCATCCAAAGACTTAAAAATGCATGAATCAAACGGACGAATTATTTCCAACGGAAATAAGACAAGATGCATTAAAAGTCGGATAAGTGCTATTAAAATATAAGCACTATAACGTATGGGTAAGCCATTCTTTTGACCGAAACTGTCAGAAGTTATGAAACCAAGAACATGCCTAACTAATTAAGTATACCCAAAGTTAGAAATGTCTGAACTCAAGGAATGTTTGGGGAAACGAGACTCCAACCGTGTCAAACGGACAAAAAACCACCAATACCTTATAAATAGTTCTTTCAACAAACAAGTAGAAGACACACACACAAAAAGAAAAGCAAAAAATACCTACTTTGTTGAAAGAAAAGCTTACTGAAAATCATAGCCAAATATCCATATAAGCTTTTCACAAATATTCCAGAGACAGTCACCCATATCTCAAATCTCTTTTTAAGAAGAACCTATACTACCATTGAGATATCCCCAAGTTGTTTGAACTTTCCAAAAACAAACAAACCCGTGACCAAAACCATCAACACCTTTCATCTGAGTGAGAAAGCTGGTTGACTTGCAAGCAATATTTTTGTGTAAAAGAAGCTTGTTGAAGTTGATCTCTATTGGAGCTGAAATCTGTGTGACCAAGGAGTTCCGAGATCAAGAGTACCTTGCACCATTTCTGAGTGAAAGAAGCAAGGGGATAGAAGGTCTTTAGTGGAGTTGAAATTTGTGTGACCAAGGAGTTCCGAGATCATATCCAATCTCCCTCTATCTTGTAGAAGTCTCTGTGTGACTCTTCGATAATCATCATAGTGGAAAAACCTCCCTGATAAAAGGAGAAGAAGGACGTAGCTGGGATTACATCACCCAGTGAACCTTACAAATATCTTGTGTCATTTACCTCTTTAAGCATTCATTGTTTTACTGATTTACTATTCATATTGCATACATTCTGATAAAGTCTTAAAACAACTAAGCGACTACTTTCGATTAATTAACCGAACGCTAAGCTATAAAATACTTCCGCTGTGCTAACTCTGATTTAGTGACTAAACTCTGCCCTACTTTGGTAAGCATTGAAATCATCGAGTCTAAGTTAACGTTTCTCAAGCGCCACATCCAGCGCTTAAACTTGTCAAGCGTTCAAATACTTCAAAGTGATACGAACTTTTAAGAAGTCGAAAAAGACTTCAGGGTCTATTCAACCCCCCCCTTCTAGACCCTTTCGTATACCACTTGGGACCAACAAGTGGTATCAGAGCGGTTGAAGTTGAAACCTAAGCGTTTCCAAGCGTAACTGCTTGTTCAGATCCATTTTTTAAAAAAAAAAAAAAAAAAAATTTTTGTTGCTTTAAAATTACTTTAAATTCTTCATGGCATTCTCTAAAGTTCCCAAGTTGACCGAGTCAAATTATGACTCTTGGAAGGTCAAAGCGTTTACTTATTTGTGTTCATGTGATGATGAAATGTGTGATATCATTTCAGATGGGCCAATCAAAATATACAAAGTTATCACCAGAGCGCCCGAAGCCACAGAAGAAACACCTGACGGTTATGTGGAGAAGCCCAAACAAGAATGGTCCACCGATGAGCGTCGACGAGCCAATCTAGACAATGTCGGTCGGAATGCATTATACACAGCCATTGGTGACAATGACAACTTATTCAACAAAGTCAAATCATGCAATACAACTAAAGAAATTTGGGATAAGTTGGCTACTATTTGTGGTGGCTCAGCACAAATAAAGGAAAACAAATTATCAATTGCCAAAGAAAAATTCAACGGCTTCAAGATGCTACCTAATGAGACGCTAGAGCAATTAGACATGAGGTTTACAGCCCTTGTCACTGAACTAACATCTCTGGGTATGGAGCTACAAAATCGAGAAACAGTGGTCAAAATCTTTAGAAGTCTTCCAAGCAGATTCCTGATGAAAACAACTGCAATGAGAGAATCAAACAATCTGGACAGCCTAACTCCAGAAGATGCTTTTTCAGAACTCAAAGCATTTGAGTTTGAGCTGAATTCGGCCAGTGATGCAGTAAGTAATCCAGTGATCGAATCTGGAGCGCTAATGGCATCAATCAAAGGAAAACCTATCAAAGAAAAAGGTTCGGATATAAGTGAGGAAGAAGAACTGGCGCTTCTAAATAGATTCAGGAAATTCCTGAAATATGAAAAGAAGGGAAACAGTCCTAAGCACCCAGGACAAAGTTCATATCAAGCGCTTCCTCAAATACAAACACAATATCAAGCGCCTCACTATCCTGCGTCCTCCTCCCTAGCGCCAATTCAATATCAAACTCCTTCTCAGCAAGATCTCTCAGTGCCTGCAGCGTTAAACCAACGATCCACAAGATTAACAAACGAACAAAAGATGAAGACCAATCTTTGTTACAACTGCAGGAGACCAGGGCATTTCCAAGTTAATTGCGCATATCCAAATGTGTCTAAACCTACAAAGCAAGATCACACGGATAGAAACCAATTCAGGAGCAACCTGAGACAACAAGGCTTGCTAGCAGAATCAGAACCTCTCTATACGCCTGAAGAGGACTTGGAATCATCAGATGAAAGCAGCGATGATGAACCATCAAAGCACTCAGCATTCATTTGTCTCATGGCAAGAGAAAATGAAGCATCTAACGACTTACCATCTGAGGTAACCACTGATTTGTATCATCCTCTCTCTTATGATGAATTACTTGACAAAGTAAAGGAATATTATACAGATTGTCAAGATGCCACCAAATTATTCCAAAATCACCATTGTATTATTTCAGCACTCAGAAGTGATAACTTAACGCTCAAAGCAGAGTTGCAAATTCAGCAACAGTGCATTGAGAAAAATCAATCACTCGAGAGTGAAATTACTCAGCTAAAAGGTGATCTTGATATAATAGTCAAAAGAGAAGCTGAAATGGTCGCTAAACTTGCCAAATCAGAGCAGCTTATCTCTTCATTATCAAAAGCGTCTAGAACGCTAGATAATGTGACTAAAGTAACCAGGGCATTTGGTGAAAAGACCGGTCTAGGTTTTGATAAATTTAGTTATAAAGCCAAAGCGTCCAATGTTACAACAATCAACAAAGGAAAAGGTGTAATCTTCGTTGAAGAAAGTTCAATCATACAAACGCTGAATGAATCAACAAATACTGGTACAAAAGCTAATGACAAAGTCAACACTGACTCAGGCAAAGGAAAGACCAAAGCGAATGTCTCACAAAAGAAAATATATCCAAACGCTCAAAAAGCTAAGGAGATATTTTCTGTCAGTGAATCAAACGTTAAGCGTCCCGCACCAAAAGTGCATCCTAAGCCAGTACCAAACAGAATCAAACGTCTATATCCAAAACAATCCAGTTCATATTATCAACACTATGATAATTATGATTACGATTATGATTATTACTATAATCAAGGATATTTCTATACATCTAGAAAAAGTATGCAACTCAAAACGAAACCCAAGAAGGCCAATCTTTCTCCCATAGTGAAGACAAGGCAAATATGGGTTCCGAAAAATCTAATTCACGTCACTAACAAAGAAGGACCCAAAACAAAATGGGTACCTAAAGGAAATTAGATCTGCCCTTTTGAATGCAGGTACCTAGAGCCAACACCGACGCTTCAGTATGGTACATAGATAGTGGATCATCGAGACACATGACTGGATCAAAGGATCTCTTGATCAACTATCATGCAACCAATGGTCCTCAAGTTATATTCGGCGATAATTCTAAAGGTAAAACTAAAGGTATAGGTATCATGCATAGGGGGAACATCATGATCAATGATGTATACTATGTTGAGGGTCTTAAACATAATCTCCTAAGCATAAGTCAATTCTGTGATAAAGGCTTTGAAATTAAATTTTCTAGTGACTTGTGCGAGATAATCGATGTTAAGACAGGATCTACTAAATTAAAAGGAAGAAGAACAAACAATGTATACTTAGTAGATTGGGATTCAACATTAGATAACAACCCTACATGTTTCGTAGCTAAGAATCAAAACGAATTAGGTTGGTTATGACACAGAAAAATGAATCACCTCAATTTCAAAACAATCTCTCAATTATTATCTCTAAATCTCGTAGAGGGATTACCTAAAGGTTCCTTTAATAAAGATCGCTTATGTGATGCTTGTCAAATGGGTAAACAAGTTAAATCATCTTTTAAGAAGAAGCTTCATCTATCGACCTCTCGAATACTTGAATTACTACATTTAGATTTGTTTGGTCCTATTCAAATCATGAGCGTTAGTGGTAAAAAGTATTCACTAGTAATAGTTGATGATTTTTCACGCTATACATGGGTAGAATTTCTAGCATCTAAAGATGAAACTAGTGCCAAGCTCACCTCTCTAATTCGTCAACTACAAAACTCAAAAGATCTAAAAGTGACAAGAATTAGAAGTGATAGAGGAACTGAATTTACTAACCATATTGTTGAGAAATTTTGTAAAAACTTTGGAATACTTCATGAGTATTCAGCACCTAGAACACCCCAACAAAATGGAGTTGCTGAACGACGGAACAGAACGCTTAAAGAAGCCGCTAGGACTATGTTAGCCGAGTCTAAGATGCCTCAAAGGTTGTGGGCCGAAGCTATCAACACTGCTTGCTACACTCAGAACCGGTGTATGATCAATAAGCAACATGAAAAGACTCCATATGAGTTATGGAAGGGACGTAAGCCGAATGTTTCATACTTTCATGTATTTGGTTCAAAATGTTTCATTCATAACAATGGTTCCCAAAGCCTAAAGACATTTGATCCTAAAGCAGATGAAGGAATCTTTCTAGGTTACGCCAAAAATGGAAAGAGCTTTCGCATCTTAAATAAAGTCAAATCGAAGGTTGAAGAATCCATTCATGTTGTGTTTGATGATGCTAACCAAGAACCGAGTAAGGTTAATATTAATGATGCAGGAATTGAAGATTTATCTCAACAAGCGTCACAAATCAATCTGTGTGATGATAGTGATATTGATGAAGATAATGAAATCACTGTACCTAATCCTAAGACTACTCGTAAAGACATCAACGATGACATTGCAAGAAACGCTGATGATCATGAAGGGAATGTTCATCAAGAGCAAACTCAAACTATAAACACTGAAGCGCCTACGCAAGGAATTGGTCAAGCGCCTGCACAGTTTAATCAAACGTTAGATCAATCTCTTAACCCGTTCCAACCAGACAGAAAATGGCTCAGAGACCATCCACCAGAACTAATTATTGGAGATATTGGAGCACCCGTTAGAACAAGAGCCGCTACAATAAATGAGGCCATGTTTGCAAGCTTCCTATCTCAAATGGAACCAAAGAAAGTGGATGAAGCGCTTAACGATCCAAGTTGGATAGAAGCCATGCAAGAAGAGCTAAACCAATTTGAAAGAAATGAGGTATGGACGCTAGTACCAAGACCAACCCACCAAGGGGTCATTGGAACTAGATGGGTCTATAGAAACAAAATGGATGAGAATGGGATTGTGATTAGAAACAAAGCCAGACTCGTAGCTCAGGGATACTGTCAAGAAGAGGGCATCGACTTTGATGAAACATACGCTCCAGTTGCCCGTCTTGAAGCAATCCGCATGTTTCTAGCGTTTGCAGCATTTAACAAATTTACAGTGTATCAAATGGACGTAAAGAGTGCATTTCTGAATGGTAAACTCCAAGAAGAAGTATATGTGGAGCAACCACCAGGATTCATCAACAACCATGGGAAAAGCATGGTTTACAAATTGGACAAGGCACTCTATGGTCTTAAACAAGCACCACGAGCATGGTATGACACTCTTTCTATCTTCCTTATAGGTAAAGGCTTTTCAAAAGGCAGCGTTGACACAACGTTATTCAAAATTACCCATAATGGAGATATTCTCCTAGTTCAAATTTATGTTGATGATATTATATTTGGATCTACCAATAAGCGTCTATGTGAGAAATTTTCGAAGATGATGCAAGATCAATTTGAAATGAGCATGATGGGTGAATTAACCTTCTTCCTAGGATTACAAGTTAAACAACTCCCTAATGGCATATTCATAAATCAAACTAAATATACTAGAGATATGATCAAGAAATTTGGTATGGAAAATGCATCACCTTCAAAAATTCCAATGAGCCAAACGCTTAAGCTAGATAGAGATGATAATGGAAAGAAAATTGATATCACTAACTATAGAGGTATTATTGGATCACTTCTTTATCTTACAGCTAGTAGACCTGATATTATGTTCTCAGTATGCATGTGTGCACGATTTCAAGCTGATCCTAGAGAATCACACTTAATTGCTGCTAAAAGGATCCTTAAGTACCTAAAAGGCACACAAAATGTGGGCTTATGGTATCCTAGGGATTCTCCTTTTGAACTAATTGGTTATTCAGATGCAGATTTTGCAGGATGCAAAATAGATAGAAAAAGTACTAGTGGAACATGTCAATTTCTAGGTGATAGACTAATTTCATGGCATAGTAAGAAGCAACAGTCCATCGCTACTTCCACCGCTGAAGCTGAGTATGTAGCCGCTGGAAGCTGTTGTGCACAGATCCTTTGGATGAGGCAACAACTTAGAGATTATGGAATAATCCTAGATCCAACTCCTATCCATTGTGACAATCAAAGCGCCTTAGCAATGACTCAAAATCCAGTTCTTCACTCTAGAACCAAACACATTGACATTCGCTATCACTTTCTACGTGACCACGTTCAAAAGAAAGATATCTCCATGCACTTCATTGGTACAGAAAAGCAACTGGCAGATATCTTCACCAAAGCGCTTAACGAACAACGTTTTCTCACTTTAAGAAGTGAACTAGGTATGATTGATCTAAATGCTTAATCATTCGAAACATCATACTTTTGTTAGGCATGAAATTTAGGGGGAATTCACTGTATGTTATGAAATTTATGGGGAACCTACATAGGGGGAACCTTAAAAGAGCTAACTATACTTAAGTGAATATGACCAAAAATGTTTTCCCTTGCATCGGTCATACGCACTTAGCACCATACACTTAAATCCTTTTGACGCTTATTACACAAATCTGTCTTAGCGTCTGCACTTCTTTCAAAATAAACTAAACGCTTAGCTTTATTCCCGGCTAAAGCACTTAGTAAAAAGACCCTTTAAAAGCAAGCGTACATTACCCTACGCTAAAACGAGAAAGTGGATTAGTCAATCAATGCAATTAATGCTGACTTGACATTCCTCACCCTTCGCTCAAGAAAACCCATGGGTACTCATCACGTTTTTCAAAGATGGTTCAGCACATGTACACGCGTCAGTACAATTACCATGTATCTTAGACGAATACAACCAGCGCTGAATATTTTAAACCAAAAGTAAAACACTACTACCAAGACATAATGATAAGTACTGGGAAACTGTGTCCTCATACACAGGAATAATTCTATATGTTACAATGACCGCTAAAGCACAAAATGTTACTTGAAAGAGAACCTCAAGATTCTCAAGCGTCCACATAACACTGAATTGTTTCAAGCGTCATTCTGAATAGGTCCGGACGCTTTAACAAATTTTTGGCGGGTATTTGAATAGTTGTTCAAAATTATGGTTCCCGAACAGTTTTCATAAAGAACGTATCCGCTTTTCATGGGCACACGTATCACTCTCAGTATATCAAAAGTCTCTATTTCAAACTTTTAATCGGACTTCAAAATAGTATATGTGGAAGTTACTAAAAAAAACCGTGCCTATTTAATCTAAATTCACGTCCACAGTTATATTTTAATGGCTGAGATTTATATTCCTCCACGTGTCAACATCTCAAACTTCAAACACAAAGAACATTCAAATTGAAGTATCTCAAAAACACACTTTCTGCAGAACACAAACACTCTTATACTCTATTACATTCGTGCAAGAAAAATTCTCTCTCTTTCTCAAAAACAAAATTTTCATTCGTAATCTCTGTCTACTTCTCACTAATGGCACCCAAGAAAGCTACTGCTGGAACCACTGAAGTTGTTGTTAAGGTCACTGAAGGCCTTATAGTTGATTGGAAGTTTCTCTATGAAAACCCCCAAATTGATTTAACGGAAATGATGGATTTTGTAGCAGAGGCTGGGCTTCAGAAATTTCTCACAAAATACTCGTATATGTTTCCTGAAGAACTAGAATTTTTCTGGAGAAATGCTCGACTGTCTGACGATGAGACTTCCATCACTTGTTTGTTTCCTGTCTCCAAGAAGGAATCAAAGACGTTCACTCTCTCTGCGGCCTCTATTGCCCAGAATTTTTCTCTACCTAATGCTGGAGCCACTTTAGACACTATCACTGAAGAACAAATTCAAGAAGTCTGGACTCAGATTAGCGCTTACGATGATGTTCCATACAAACCGTACTTTGAGAAGAAAGATATAGTGAACAGGTATCGAGTCTTGGCTGATTTCTGCAGTAAAAACATTGAATGCAGAGTGGGAACCTTCGACAAAATCAACCCAACCCAGTTCCAGATGATGACTGCCATCCTGCTCAAGATAAAAATCAACTGGAGCGCCTATATATTCAGCAGGTTCAGAGACAGTCTACGCACTTCAAACAGACCTTATGGTCTAGTTTTAAGTGATCTAATTTTTCGAGCAGAGTGCACCTCTTCAGCAGGAGTCACCGTGGCCAAGCATAAGTTCTATGGGCCAAGAATCATCAATAATCTCTTCAATCCACCCAAAGTTGGAGGTGCTGCTAAGCCTCTCTCTGAGCGCCAAGTTGTCCGAGCAGCGTCAGATGAGGAGGCTGAGCGTCCAGATCAGGAGAAAGCCAAACGTAATGTGAAGCGTCCCACTGTCACAAAGAAACGGGCTCCTCGAAAGCCCAAGGCTCAACCTATCAAAAGCGATGAAGATGACGAGGATTCTATACCCCTCATTAGTCGGAAAGATCTGGAAAAGGTTCTCAAAAATATTGACTTTGAAGAACCTGCAGTTCCACAGACTCAAGCGTTCCCCGCCGAAGGTATAAATGTGAAGCGTATCTTCAAGAGACGTAAGCGTCCAACTGCTGCCATTTCTTCTGAGGCTACACAAAGTGATCAAGCCATAGCTGCTGTCCCGATATCATCCTTTGAAACACCAGTTGATGTCCATCTGGATGTTGATATGGCCCACATTGTGGCCATCGCACATGAAGCTGCCATCGAATCTACAAATCTCGAGCCTGATGAACCTGAAATCCCAAGGGTTCAACCATTGCTTGCATTACCTAGTACAACAGAGGCACGCTCAGAAGGTCAGAGCGATGCTAACGACGTTGTGATTCATCGACATTTCTTCAAGCTGGATCCCTTAAAGACTATCGATCACTCAGTCGATTATTTGCCTCCAGCGCCCGCAGAGACCTTCATACCTGCAGGATACAATGAAGAAAGTCTTATCAATGCCGAAAATGATATCGCCAAGCTCATAAAGTTTGATCTGGCTGTACGCAACACTCTCTTTAACACAGCCTCAATCCCAGCTGATGAAGCTTACTACACAGCCCTTGAACTCGGGAAGACTCCCAAACACATCCCGGCTTCCGTAACTCTCCAAGCACAGCGGCAAGGAGGCAAGACTCCTAGAGCTGATGTTGATTTAGCTTATTATCTGGACTGTGGGACAAGCAAACCCACTGGCTTCGCTCTCAGAGACTACAACATCAGAGTCTATGAGCGTCAGGATAAGCTTGTGAACCCAACGGAAGGGCTACTAAACAGAGAAGGCTATTCTCACTCTCCAACACTGGTCAAAAGCAGGGAAAACAAGCGCTCAGCTAATCCTCTCCTCCTGTGGAAGAATAAAGGAGTACATGCCGGTGAGCGTCCAGCTTCCCTGACCGAGATGATTCAACTTGAAACCGATGCATATTTTGACTGCGTCTGGAACGCTAACTACCAACCAGACAGGTATCGTTTTGAATCCATCTGTGATATTCATCACCAAGGGTTTCGTGCTATACTTAATGCAGGAACTGAGTATTGTATGACTGAGATAAGATGGGCTGAAGCTTACATGGGTGACACGTATAAATTTGAAGACTTGGTTAGTGCTCCCCATCTGTTCAGAATAGGGATTCATGATAAAAAGACCAAATTTGCACGCTACATGCTAACGCAGCGCCAACATAGACTTGGACCCGTTCTGAAGCTGCCTCTGATCCGCCATCAACCTGAACACCGCTTAAGACAAGCATTGCACAAACTGGCCAACTCTTCTCTACGCTTTGCTGATCAAGCGTCCACCAGCGGTTCTTCTCCCCTGTCCTGTCTGAACTTCACCCCTAGCCACTGTGAAGACAACTTTTCTTTCATGATGGCAATTATGCCTCCAGTCTCCCTATTCGACAAAATCTTCACAAAAATCTGCGACAATGGAATGGCTCTCGGATCAATCCTTTCAGAGGATATCCACTTCTTCCGTCTATTCGACAAGAAGTCTTCAGTCACTATGATTTTGTTTTATCGCTGCTAGAAAGATCTCAAGCGCTTGCTTCAGCCATCTACCCATACTTGGAAGAGTATTACCGGCTCCACGTTCCCGACTCTCGGAAACCGAAGACTCTCCCAACAGATCGGCTAATTGGCTTCTCACAACACTATTGCCCAGATGCCTTATTCTCCATCTGCCAAGCGCCCTCCAAAATCTTTCCCACTCATGTGCTGGATATCCTCGGGCCAATGTATATCAGGGCCCTGGATAGTCCTATCAGAACGTTCATTCAAGGTACTTATCTCCCCACTCTACATTTGAATGAACTTCTACAGATTGCTACGTATCCATATGCAGATGAGCCGTTTGCCAGCTTGGACTTTCGGTTTACGGACTTTAGCCGTATAGAATCAGAATTTACTGCAGCACCAGCTGACACGTTACCTGCTCCTGAGCGCTTATTAGAATTACCTCAAGCGCCTCATTTCCCCAGTCCAACTGAATCCGACTCTACTGCATCCACCGAGTCCAACACTGCCCCAGAGCTTCGAGGAACAGTATTTGATCCTACTTATCAAGTACCTATTGAATCTCTCAAACACACATCTCGTTTTAAGCCTCGAGTCAGCACTGCAATTCCCGACGCTCAACCGTCCATGACTGAATGCCTCACTCAAATACAGCAACTATCTACAGCTACTCAGGCAAGTCATGTGGCTTTAACCAATGATCTACAAGACCGGTTCACGGCTCTAGAGACCTCTCTCACAGACGCTAATCACGCTCAACTCCTGGTCATGAAAGAACATTTCGACCAGCGTCTAACCACTCTTGAGGCCTCTGTCGCTCAGATTGCTACTCAAGTCAGTCTTCTTACTCAGCATTTCATACAGACTGATGATGGCAATAAGGGGGAAAAGAAGGGAGAAAAGAGGAAATCGTCAACATCTAAAGATCAAGTTCCTCCTCCACCATCCAAGCGTCAACATATTGATACTTCTCTCACACTGAGTACAGAACCAAGGTATCCCTATCCCTCTTGGGTAACTACATCGGTTGAAGCGTCCAATAAGAAAGAAACTCCCAGAGTGCTCTATCCAACTCTTCCATTGCCTTCAAGAGCACTGCTTGAACAGTTTGACATTCCTCTTCTCAGAGCATCAATTCCAGAACCATCTGATCCAGCAGTATTAGCCTTAGAAAGAAAAATGTCTGACTTCGACCAAACCTTCAGAATTTGCCTACGATACATAGGCATCAGTCCAGAGGAATGGGATAAACACTTCATTGCCTTTAAGGCACGACAAGTTCAAGAAAACAAGCACATAATCAGTAAAGATCATGCTGCGATGATGACGTTAGAAGATCAGATAACTGAAGCAATCCGTGCTGAAATGACTAAGAGATACAAGATCAAGTCACGATCTTGATTTTTTACTTGTGCTTCTCTCTTTTTAGTTGTAAAATGCCTGTACTATGAAATATATATATAAAATGCATTTTACAGCTGAAACATCTCGTTAAAGCTCAAACTAACTTACTAACTTACGCTAACCTTCACTTTAGGTATCTAACGCTTGAACTAAATAAGTATTGCCATCATCAAAAAGGGGGAAATTGTTAGGAATTTCATATTAGATGTTTTGATGATGACAAATAGGACTTCCTGTTAGACCCCGAAAAGTGTAAAAGCTTTCATAGAATGTTATGTATAAGTACCTGAAAGCTTATTTATCTTAGGCTTATAGTATTTATCTTTGTAGAATTCACTAAGTATGTGACACTAAATCACTTAGGAAAATTCTGGGTGAGTCTACCAAGTGATGAAGGTGAAGATCAAGCGTCTGAAGCTACAATAGATAAAGATATCTTGAAGCGTCCGTCAAACGCTTTAGGGATTATCCCAGTGCTCAAACTAAGAATGGATAACTCAGGCCGAATACTCAACATCAAGTGAAATGACGGAATTCTCAGTAAGACCATCAAGACAAGATTGAAGAGTAAGCGTCTGAAATAAAGAGAAGAAACTCAGGATCAGTCCAAGCGTCTGTCCAATACACGAGAATAACTATTCTCTTCAGCAAGCGTCCAAAAGGTTAAACCAACACAACCTACAAAGAACGTAACCTGAAAACTCAAACCCAAAACCATCCAAAGACTTAAAAATGCATGAATCAAACGGACGAATTATTTCCAACGGAAATAAGACAAGATGCATTAAAAGTCGGATAAGTGCTATTAAAATATAAGCACTATAACGTATGGGTAAGCCATTCTTTTGACCGAAACTGTCAGAAGTTATGAAACCAAGAACATGCCTAACTAATTAAGTATACCCAAAGTTAGAAATGTCTGAACTCAAGGAATGTTTGGGGAAACGAGACTCCAACCGTGTCAAACGGACAAAAAACCACCAATACCTTATAAATAGCTCTTTCAACAAACAAGTAGAAGACACACACACAAAAAGAAAAGCAAAAAATACCTACTTTGTTGAAAGAAAAGCTTACTGAAAATCATAGCCAAATATCCATATAAGCTTTTCACAAATATTCCAGAGACAGTCACCCATATCTCAAATCTCTTTTTAAGAAGAACCTATACTACCATTGAGATATCCCCAAGTTGTTTGAACTTTCCAAAAACAAACAAACCCGTGACCAAAACCATCAACACCTTTCATCTGAGTGAGAAAGCTGGTTGACTTGCAAGCAATATTTTTGTGTAAAAGAAGCTTGTTGAAGTTGATCTCTATTGGAGCTGAAATCTGTGTGACCAAGGAGTTCCGAGATCAAGAGTAACTTGCACCATTTCTGAGTGAAAGAAGCAAGGGGATAGAAGGTCTTTAGTGGAGCTGAAATCTGTGTGACCAAGGAGTTCCGAGATCATATCCAATCTCCCTCTATCTTGTAGAAGTCTCTGTGTGACTCTTCGATAATCATCATAGTGGAAAAACCTCCCTGATAAAAGGAGAAGAAGGACGTAGCTGGGATTACATCACCCAGTGAACCTTACAAATATCTTGTGTCATTTACCTCTTTAAGCATTCATTGTTTTACTGATTTACTATTCATATTGCATACATTCTGATAAAGTCTTAAAACAACTAAGCGACTACTTTTGATTAATTAACCGAACGCTAAGCTATAAAATACTTCCGCTGTGCTAACTCTGATTTAGTGACTAAACTCTGCCCTACTTTGGTAAGCGTTGAAATCACCGAGTCTAAGTTAACGTTTCTCAAGCGCCACATCCAGCGCTTAAACTTGTCAAGCGTTCAAATACTTCAAAGTGATACGAACTTTTAAGAAGTCGAAAAAGACTTCAGGGTCTATTCAACCCCCCCCCCCCTTTCTAGACCCTTTCGTATACCACTTGGGACCAACAGTCGTCACAAAAGGGATAGATTAAAACCTATCTAATTTTCATGGGCCTTTTGACTTCACCAATTTTGAACTATTCTATTTTAATTCATTAAAACAACCTATGCATTATTTTTAAAAATATAATAAATAGCCTCAAATTCGGTTTTATAACCCATAAAATAATAAAGGTAAAACAAATAAAACCTAAGTCCATGATCGGTGTCACAATCACATAAGACATGCTCACATCAATTAATACATGCTCACAATATTAAAACACTTAGGTTTATTATTTAAAATTTTAGTTCAAATAAAAAGTCCTTTATTAAAATTTCCAACCTTTTATACATTCGATATTTCAATTAAAATCATTCTAGACCTACTAGATGACTTAGATAAACGAAATAATAAATTAAGTATATCTACCTTTAATTAAAATAATATTAGTCCTACTAAAAAGAATGCATAAAATATGGAATTCCATTTTATTATGATTTAGTGGCATCATTAATTACTTTTATTTGATTAAAGAATTAATTATTAATCATCCAAAAAAAATAATTTATATTTCTTATTCAAATATTCAAGTAATTTCCAAGTCGAGGAAAAATTAATAATATTTAATCCATAAATTAATTATAAATCTCTAAGAAAAATAATTAATTATTCTAATTAAATATTTTATTCCAATTAATCTTATTGGGCTCGATTCATCAAACCCAAGTCACCATCCTTTTAGTCCACTTGGATTTAATTTAATTGGGCTAAAATGAATTAATTAGAAAACACAAACACGTTTTATTAATTTCTTATTGGGTTAGTTTTAATTTAAATCCAAATCACCAATCCAATTGTCCCATTTAGAATTAATTAAATTAATCACAAACTAATTAACAAATCGAAATTGGATAACTTTTAATTGGGCTTAATTTGAATTATTCGGTTCATCACCTATTGACCCACCCGAATAAATTAAATTTACCCAAAACCCAAATATCAATTTTGACCAAAATACACAGCCCATTTTAGACACGGGTCCAAGACCCATTTCAGTGGGTCATGTACTGGAGCACACGACCCGACAGGCCGTGTGGCACTGCCGTGCGTGCAGGTAGCACGCTGTGCGTACAACGCGCGCGCACGTGTACTGCTGCGCACACCCCTTGGGGCTTTCGAGCTCCGTTTTTCCTTAGGTTTTTTGATTTTTTCATATCATAAAATATTCCCAGATTTACAATAAATAAAAAATCAAAAGTCTACGTAAAAAACCATAAAAACACAAATTTAAAAACACATAAATGCATGCTTCAAAAACACATAATATGCATATCGAAAATCACGTAAACATGATCAAATATGCTAATCATAGATTGACTCTAATACCATTGTTGGGTTTCACGAAAAATCTAATAAACGCAGCGGAAGGATTTCAAAAATTTAAATAAAAACCCAAAGTGAATCTTTGATTGCATAATTGAATCGATAATCGCTATAACGAATAACGACTTACCCGTTGAAACGAAATGGTAGGAGAATCCGATTTTTTCTCTGAATTTTGAATTGATGAACTTCTTGAATTCTTTAATCCTCGTGTGATCTTCACTTCTTGATTTCTTGAAGCTTTCTTGAAATTTGATCCGAACAACAAACACACGTTGTCTCTAAATTTTCACGCGCAGATTGATTGATGAAAAATTCACACTTCTTTCTCTATGAGCGGCGACGGCTAGTGTATAGAGAAGGGATGATATTTTTCTTCTTTTCTTTTCTTAGAGAGTTATTGCGACTTCAATCTTGTTCTAGGTCAAAAGAAGTCTTTTATATCCACATGACTTATTGACCAAGACAAACAAAAGGAGACCTAGTTGGGTATCCTTTTTGGACGCCCAACAAGCCCTAATTAGCGTCCATGAGGACGCCCCTTATGGGGTCCCAGGCTTTTGTTTGAATTAGTTCTTTATTTAACTAATAATTTATTTTATCCAATAAATAAATTAATTAATCAAATAATAAAATTAATTAGATAAACTAATTTATTAATATATTTCCTTAAGAAATTAATTAATAATTAATATTATCTTTTTCATTAATTATCTTATCCAATAAGTAATTAATTAATTATTTAATTTATTCAATAAATTAAATCTCTCCAAAAATAAAATAGAAAATCCTTTTTCAATTTTTCTATATTAGCGCGACTCTTTAGGTTCGTTTCATTTGGCAATGAGAGGAAACCAAAGGAAGTGGATGTACATGTAATTTTATTTTATTTAGTTTCCTTTCTTTCTCAAACTTTATTCCTTAATTAATTGGATACCTTTCCAACTAATTAGATATTTTCATATATTTGATATCATATCAAATATACTATATCTATCTGCTAAGATCTTTCTATATCCACAATATCTATCCTAATATATTTGTAAGATTTTTCGATATCAATTACTTACCTAATTAATTAGAATAGATCCTACCAAATATATTATAAGATAGATATATTAAATATATATATATATACATAGACTTGGTGAACAAGATAAAATCCTACACCAAATTTGTAGATATACACTCCCAACGTGTACGTTATATATATGTATATTTATTTTTCTCTTTCACATATTAATTAATTAGACCACTAATTAATTAACTAGTATTTTGCAATTTAATATTTCAATATTAAATTATAAGACTATTATTTAATTAAGATCACTTAATTAATTTATTCCTTTTTCCAGATTAATTAATTCCAATTAATTAATCTCTCTATTAATTCACAAAGAATTAACTAGCCAATAGGTACTATACTAAGTATTGTGTGTGACCACTTAGGCTCATTAACAAGCTAGCAATAAGTCATTCCATAGGCTAGATTAATTATTCATAATAATTAACTAGGCCTTGGATTAATTTCACCAATTAAACCAAGGCACCTATCGGTCGTGGTTCGATGTCTAGCAACATCGCCACGACTTCCTAGATGTTAACGATGAAAAGCAAATCTATCCAAATTTTGATCTTTGTGTGAGTCGAATCCCTCCATCTTTTTCCCGTCAAGGCTTAAGGCTTGACAACGGTCGAAACCCTAGTAGCCTCGAAAACTATGACTATGTTGGTTCCACTAATGATCCGGTCTTCTAAGCAGAGATCACTAATCCCTCTTATAAGACTATGCTTTGGCCAGAGACTTTTCGATCATTTAGTTTCACTCAACAACATAGGAAATATCGGGTACTCGTGACTTTGGATGAATCGGTTATGACTGTCACTTGTTCCGCTGTACTGCCAGACTATACCCAACATACACACCGTATCACTCTCCTGGAATGCACATGCATATCAAAGCATAGCGGGTAGTACCCTTTCCAATGACATCTTAGGTCTAAGGATTATCTCACACTACGAAACCGAAGGACTCCAAGTTCGACAGCACCAACGAGGAATCCTTGTGGGGCCATTCAATTCCATACTAACCCAAAGTATGAATCTTCATGCATGTATTGGCTATACTAGCCATTGACAATGGAACGCGTCAACCTCTTGGAAGAGTTACATACACGAACAAGTTTTGGTGAGGCCAGTGATATCCCACATCTCATGGCCTCTAAGACTTGGAACTTATTTTTAGAATTATGGTCTTTAAGAGCATTCCATAGGTATCCTGACCGCTCTCCTAATAATATTAATCCATGAGATCTTTATCTACACTTACACAAGTAGTCGACAATAAAGAAGCATTCCGTAATAGGTTTGATATAATCAAAATGATAAGACTGTCACAGTGTTTATGTTTAATCCAACAGATCGCTCGCTGGGCACATAGCACTTTCATCAGAAACTTCGAAAAACTTTTCACATCTGTAAATCCATCCCCTCAAATCTTCCCCTCTGAACTTGGGAAACTCAAATGAGAGAATCTAGTTGGATCTTGGTAAGTTTGATGCCACCGATTCTGTCTCCTGGCCATATGTGGTTCGTCCATCATGCCCATTCCAGTGTGTGTTTCTCCATATGGACCCCCATGATTTTCGTGCACAGAGGAAGCTACAGCCGCAATCATATTCCTCAACTCCTCCATCCCTTTTTTGGTTTCCTTTGAATTCGCCCTAAGCTAATCCTTCAAACCATCCATTCCCGTCTCATATCCCTACCCCCTGTTCCATCTACCATTGTAATGGACCAGAGTCGTCAATCCGAGGATCGAAAACTTTGATTCTACTTGGTACGAGTAATATCAACAAGGAGATTTCATCGTTAAGCTCCTGAGGAACGAAACACAGAATCGATCCTAGAGATAGCTTAACACCTATAATTTCAATATCAGAACTCAAGAAGAAGAAGAAATAACTTGGCACATAAACTTACTTGCCCTTTTCATTGAATAATTCACCCATTTATACAAGAATTTGTTGGAAGAAAGAGAAATTGCTGACACCTCTCAGAATCTACGCGTGATCCCTAACAGAATTGGGGCAAAAGTGGAAACATATAAAGGAGAAAGAGATGAAAAAGGAAAATAAAAGGTAAAGTATGAGAGTTGACTTTCTAAATTGGGACTTAAACCCTAATTTGCATAATAATTGTCGTTTAAGCTGAGTTGAATTAAGTCGCCATGTGCCGTCATTTGATTTGTTTATCTTGCAAAGTTGTATTTCACTTATAAAAGCATTCTTGACTTCTCTCATTTTAGTTACGTTTTTCTATGGATTTATTTTTGAATTGTATCACCAAAAAAGTTTTCAGAACCCCTCCACCATGAACCTTGAACTGTGGAGAAAGCTTTGGAAAGCTAGACAAGAGACAGATTCAAGGGGTACATATGTGTTTAAGGCCCCCCCAATGGAATAGAAACTCTGATGGTTTAGTATCACTGCAAGCAGCAGCTCTAGTGTAGCGGTAGCTGCTTGTCTTCTAAGTTCCATTCCTTTTGGAAATTAGGGGTTCGAGCCTTTTAGGCCTCATTTGCTTTGCTTCCTTTTTAACTCTCTCTTTATTTCCAGCTTTGCTCCCTTATTTGTTTTTCTCTATATTTATGATGATTTCCCTTTTATTTAGATATTAAAAAAAAATACTTGTTTTGAAGTGAACTTCTTAATATTTAGATATTTATTTTTAATTAAAAAACATCCATTATTTTGAATTTAAAAAATTAATTTCTAAAAGGAAAAAAAGCGGTAGTTAAAATTGTCAACAATTCTAACTTTTTCTCTTTTGATTTCCCTCCTACACTTATTAGAATTAGTAAATGACACGTGCGCTGCACGTGAATCATATGCTCTCGTTGAAATAATTTAGGGATAAAAACATTAAACCCCTTAAACTTAGGCCCTTTTTGCACTTTTTTATACAACCTTTTTTTTTCACTTTGCCTCCTGACATTTGAAAAAGTAGCATTTTTTTATATAAAAGAATATTCCGGGAAATATTCCGCCGGAATTTGTGGCATATGCCGGTCTTGTGCCAATTTCAAGGACATATTAGTCATTTTAGGTGAAAATTTTGGTGTAATTACTATTTCACCATTATTTAATTCTTCCAATCTTATTTTTACTTCTTCCACACTTGATTTTTGCTTAATCCACTCTTGATTTTGCTTCTTCCCCAAAATTTTCATCACTATTCATCTTCCTCCATTGATGTTCTTCTAAAGCTTTCACACACACACACACACACACACACATATACACACAAAATCACACAACCATATATATATATACACACAGAATCACACACACACACACACACAAAATCGCGCGCACGCACACACACACAAAATTGCACACACACAGAGATGTATATATATATACACACGCACACACCACACACATGAAAACTCACACACACACACAAAAACTCACACACATACACACGCAGTATATCACACACACAGAGATTACACAAACACACACACACACAGAGATAAATATACACACTCACAGACACATATATATATATACATATACACACACAGCGGATGAAAAAACAAGAAGAACAACAATTTTTTTTAATATATAATTATTTAATTTTAAAAAATTAACTATTTAAATGACAAATTTACCCTTAAATAATGCAAATGCCAAGCACATGCCACAAATTCCGGAGAAATATTGATAAGTTCACATTTTACGACTATTTACCCCCTTTATATAGGTATTTTCGTCATAGTTTAGTAATGATAATCCCGCATGTTGCTTTGATTTGTTGTCATTTCATGTGTGCAGGGATTCAAGTTGAATAGATCGATAATTGAGTGAAAAGGCAGAAGAAAAGGCGCGAAGCAAGTGAAAATTGGAATCTGTCTTTCTAGATCGCGGTCTAGGACCGTTGTCCAGTTGGACCGCGGTTCAGGACCGCGGTCTTGCACGTAAGTGGACCGCGGTCTGCCACATTTTAGACCGCGGTCCGTTTTCCCGTGCCCTAGTTTTAGTCCGCCGTTTTTACCATTTTTGAGACACTTTTCACCTACCAAAAGGATGATTCTTGCTCTCCAAGTCCCAAGGAAGCTTGAAGAGTCATTTTGATCATAAAATCTTGGAATCACACTTTGTAATAGGGAGTAATTCAACTCTTTCTCTTAGATTAGTATATCAACTATGTCTTTTGGAAATATTGGATTATCTTTTGTTGCAAGTATGAGCTAAGTATCTTGTGGTTGGGTTATGTGAATACTTTGTGATATTTTGTGTTTAATGAATTCCTAGTTTCCGAATTTATTACATTCTTGTTGCATGTTTGATTTTTATGCTTAATGCTTGCACATGCTTGATCACCATGTGTTTGATTTAATGCTTTGTCTTGAGACCGAGAGGAGATAGATAAAGGTAGATCATAAAATCAAATATCATAACGTAACAATTGACTAGAGATAGAATCAATTGCGTTGTGTGGCTTTTTGTGATAAGATGACCCGAGTGAATGTAGGATCTTCGTAAGCAAGGAATCCCTTTGAACCTTAATGCATGTTAGTTAATTCAATCTTCGCTATAGAGATATGGGAAGTTGTTAACTAGTATAGGATCGTTATTTCAAGAGATTGAGTAATGAATACATTAGGGGGGTTTCGCCACAACAAGAGTGTTCTAAAAATCCAGGTAATTTAGAGTTTATGAACATAAGATAGAACATAGTAGGATCATAGCCCAATCATCTTTTTCCATTTGATATAATACCTTGTTTATCATATAGTTGTCTTTAATTATTTTCATAGTTCAACCATCTATGATCTTATAATTTGATTTAGCTTAGAGTTAGGTAATATAGCAATTACGAGCATCGAATCCAATTGTCCCTGTGGAGACGATACACCCCGGGCTAATAGTCCACTTTATTACATTGCACGACCTAGTATACTTGCTAGGAATCACACGTTTCAAGTTTTTGGCGCCGTTGCCGGGGACAATTGCGTTATTTGATATTGTAATTCACTTATCTATTCTAAGACTAAGTTGCTGTTTTTGCATTTTGGTTTGCTGTTTTTACGTTTTAAATTTAGTTCTCTTGAGTCTATTGTTAGGTTGATCTCTTTGAGTAGTGCATGACCCGTACATCTCAAGGAGACCTTGAAGATTTTGATCCGGAGATCGAGCGAACTTTTAATAGAAAAAGACGAGCACAAAAACAAAACGAGAATCAATTTGAGGAAATGTAAGGGAACAATCCCATCAATCTAGAGGACCCGGGAATTCAAGCTTTGATTCAAGCCGTGGTTGCTGCCACTTTAGCACAAAGACAAGAACAAGCTCCTCGCCCTTTACGTGATTATATGCAACCCACTGTTCATGGAGCCGCTGGTGCTATTGTACTACCCACGGTAGAAGCAAACAATTTTACAATTTCACCGGCTATCCTCCATCTCATTTCCAATGAACAATATCGGGGTGCAGCGGATGACGCACCACATGCTCATATCACCAAGTTCCTTGGCTATTTGAGCACATTTCGACAAAATGGAGTGACCGATGATGCTATTAGAATAAGACTCTTTCCGTTCTCATTGAGGGATAAAGCAAGACCTTCGCTTGACTCATTGCCAACTGCATCCATTCATACTTGGGACCAGTTGGTGGAGAAGTTTTTGAGTAAGTACTTTCCACCGGGGAAAACAGCCGCTATCAAGGTTGAGATACAAGGTTTTCGAAAAATTGAAGGGGAGTCACTTTATGAAGCACTTGAAAGATTCAAGGAACTTCTCCAAAAATGCCCTCACCATGGTTTTGCAGTTTGGACTCAAGTGACCATCTTTTATCATGGCCTTGGACCCAGCCTTCGCACTCATCTTGACGCAGCTGCGGGTGGTTCACTCATGGATTTACCACCACAAGCGGCTTGGGATATGATCGATAGAATGTCAGAAAATAACTACCACTGGCCTACCGAGAGAGTAATACTTCCAAAGAAGGCAAGTGGAGTTTATGAAGTGGAGGCTTCCACTTCACTAGCTAATCAAGTAGAGTTATTGCACAAGAAATTGGATACTATGAATTTGTCGGTAAACCAAGTGCAAACGTTGTGTGAAAATTGTGGTGGAAATCATTACCTTACGGAGTGTCAACATGGTAGTCCATCTTATCAATCCGAATGTGTTGAAAATGCGAATTATGTGCATAATTCGAATAGGATACAAAACGACCCATTTTCTGAAAGGTATAACCCGGGGTGGAGAAATCACCCGAACTTCTCATGGAGTAATAACAACAATGTGGTGAAGCAACCCCCCGGATTTCAACCACACGGTGATAGACCGCCATTTCAATGCCAAGGGGGTTTTCAACCCAACACATTTCACAAACAAGGAGGCTCCCAACCATAAGAAAAGACACCGAGTTTTGAGGAATTGATGCTCCAATATATAAAGACAAATGATGAATATATAAAGAAAAATGATGAGAGGAGCCACAACCTTGAAATTAACATGAGCAACATACAAACTCAATTGGGACAATTAGCTAGTCAACTTTCGGGTAGAACACCGGGGTCACTACCTAGCGATACAGAAAAGAACCCGAAAGAGCAGATTCAGGACATCGCATTGCGAAGTGGTAAAGAAATACGTGCTGAAAATTCCCAAAAATCAGACTCAGACCGCGGTCCAACAATCCAGTGTCAAATTTTTCAGAAGTGGACCGCGGTCCTGAACCGCGGTCCAATGATGATCAGACCGCGGTCCAACTGCCTGCTTCGGATGGCTTCGACTCTGCGTCCCATGCAGCTCATGTACCAGTGCAGCTTTGTCCACCCTTTCCTCTTGCACAAAAAATGGGGAAACTCGATGCTCAATTTCTTAAATTCATAGAAATGTTTAAACAATTGCGCATTAACATTCCTTTTGCAGATGCTATCCTTCAAATGCCAAGCTATGCTAAGTTTCTTAAGGAAATTCTTTCGAACAAACACAAGCTTGAGGAACATGCCACCATTGCACTCACCGAGGAATGTTCCGCAATACTTCAAAATAAGCTTCCCCCTAAGCTTAAGGATCCAGGGAGTTTCTCGATCCCTTGCACCATTGGCTCTCTTACTTTCTCTAAAATTCTTTGTGATTTAGGAGCAAGTATTAATCTACTTCCTTTCTCGCTTTTCAGGAAGTTGGGACTCGGAGAACCAAAGCCAACCACAGTTTCTCTCTAATTGGCGGATCGATCCATTAAGTACCCATGGGGGATGGTAGAAGACGTACTAGTCAAAGTTGATAAGTTCATCTTTCCGGTGGACTTTATAGTTTTGGATATGGAAGAAGACGTCGAGATGCCACTTATTTTGGGTCGTCCATTCTTGAATACGGGTAAAGCTTTAATTGATGTAGCTAATGGTAAGCTCATACTAAGAGTAGGTAATGATCATGTTACTTTCAATGTGTATCAAGCAATGAGGCACCCTTCCCCTACTCCCACTTGTTTTCGAATTGATGTTGTTGATCATGCCTCTGTTGAGTATTTTCAGCTTCACAGTTATGATGACCCACTAAAGACATGCTTAATTAGTCCTACGGACAAAGAGGCTGACATGGAGCATTTACAAGTGACATTGGCTAGCCTAGAAGCCAATCGCATCATAAGCGGGGTTACCGACCAAGATTCGAATCTTTAGACCTCCCACTAGCCTCTCCACCAAAGCCATCTATAGAAGAACCTCCGACACTCAAACTCAAACCTCTACCTTCTCATTTAAAAGATGCTTTCCTTAATACTTCAGAAACCTTACCTGTGATTATTTCTTCATCTTTGACAGAAAGCATGGAAGAAAAGCTTTTGCGAGTGTTGAGGAAGCACAAGAGGGCGTTCGGTTGGAAAACTGCAGATATTAAGGGAATTAGTCCAGCAATTTGTATGCATAAAATCTTAATGGAGGACAATTACAAGACCACAGTCCAACCTCAAAGGAGATTAAACCTAATGATGCAAGAGGTAGTGAAAAAGGAAGTGATTAAATTGCTTGACTCAAGTATCATATATCCTATTTCTGATAGTGCATGGGTAAGTCCAACCCAAGTCGTGCCAAAGAAAGGAGGAATAACTGTTATCTCTAATGAGAAAAACGAGTTACTCCCAACTCGTACAGTGACGGGTTGGCGTGTGTGCATTGACTATAGGAAATTGAATGATGCTACTAGAAAAGATCACTTTCCACTTCCCTTCATTGACCAAATGTTAGAAAGGTTAGCGGGACATGAATTTTATTGTTTTCTAGATGGCTATTCGGGATATAATCAAATTTCTATTTCACCTGAGGACCAAGAGAAAACTACTTTCACTTGTCCTTATAGTACATTTGTTTATAGAAGAATGCCATTTGGGCTTTGTAATGCACCCGCCACCTTTCAGCAGTGTATGATGACTATCTTTCATGACATGGTTGCAAATTTTATTGAGATATTCATGGACGACTTCTCTGTTTCGGATCTTCATTTGATGCTTGCTTGACTAATTTGTCATTGGTTTTACAGAGATGTGAGGACACTAACCTTGTCTTAAATTGGGAGAAGTGTCACTTTATGGTACAGGAGGGCATAGTTTTGGGCCATCGTATCTCACAAAAGGGCATTGAGGTGGATCCCGCTAAAGTGGAAGTAATTGAGAAACTTCCTTCTCCCACATCTGTCAAAGGAGTGAAGAGTTTCTTGGGTCACGCTGGGTTTTACAGACGGTTCATTAAGAATTTCTCAGATATTTCTAAACCTCTGTCTAACCTCCTCATCAAAGATGTATTATTTGATTTTGATGCTTCATGCTTGCAGGCATTTCACACTCTTCGAGAAAAGTTGATCATGGCTCCCGTGATGGTAGTACCCAATTGGAGCCTCCCATTTGAGCTAATGTGCGAAGCCAGCGGCTTTGCAGTCGGGGCAGTCCTTGGTCAACGCAAGGACAAGGTATTTAGAACGATTTACTATTCTAGTAAAACACTTAATGATGCACAACAGAATTATGCAACTACTGAAAAAGAGTTACTAGCTGTCGTATTCGCCTTTGATAAGTTCCACTCATACCTTGTCATGAATAAAGTGATTGTATACACCGACCATTCGGCTCTTAAGTACCTCCTCTCTAAAAAAGATGCCAAACCTAAGTTAATCCGATGGATTCTGTTGCTACAAGAATATGACTTAGAGATTAGAGACAAAAAGGGGGTAGAAAACATTGTAGAGGACCACCTATCTAGAATTGAGGAATATCGGGTAGATACTTTAGATGAGACACCAATATCAGAAGATTTCCCAGATGAACATCTCTATGCTATCGTTAATGGACCCCACCCTTGGTATGCTGATTATGCAAATTATCTTGTCACAAAGGAACTTCCTCCAGATCTTACTTATCATCAGAGGAAGAAATTCCTATCTGAAGTTAAGCACTATCTGTGGGATGATCCCTTTCTGTTTAAGGTGTGTGCAGATCGGATTATCCGGAGGTGTGTTCCATTTGAGAAGACAATGTCCATTCTAAGCCACTATCATGATGGTGTCGCTGGTGGACACTTCGGACCCACTAAGACCGCTCTCAAGGTGCTACAGTCAGGTTTCTTCTGGCCTACTTTATTTAAAGATAGTCATGCTTTTGTTGCATCATGTGATAAATGCCAACGTGTTGGTAATATTTCTCGAAAGCATGAGATGCCTTTAAATAATATGCTAGAATGTGAGCTTTTTGATGTGTGGGGAATTGATTCTATGTGTCCTTTTCCTAGTTCTCATTCCCACAAATACATACTAGTAGTAGTTGATTACGTGTCAAAGTGGGTTGAAGCCGAAGCCTTGCAAACTAATGATGCTCGGGTAGTGATAAGATTTTTAAAGAAGCATATTTTTACTCATTTTGGCACTCCCCGAGCAATCATTAGCGATGGTGGCACCCATTTCCGGAACAAGCATTTTGACGCTCTTTTAACTAAATATGGTGTCACTCATAAAGTCTCTACCCCGTATCACCCTCAAACGAGTGGACAAGTTGAAGTGTCAAATAAGGAACTTAAACGCATCCTAGAGAAAACGGTTAGTTCTTCTAGGAAGGATTGGTCTCTCAAGTTAGATGTTGCCCTTTGGGCATATCGAACTGCGTTTAAAACCCCTATAGGCATGTCACCTTACCGTCTCATTTTTGGGAAAGCATGTCACCTCCCCGTTGAGCTTGAGCATAGGGCGTATTGGGCTATCAAAATGCTTAACTTTGATATGCAAGTTGTAGGTCAAAACAGGTTGCTCCAACTCAACGAGCTTGATGAATTTCGACGTGAGGCTTATGAGAATGCGAAGTTGTATAAGGAAAGAACTAAGAAATGGCATGACCAACGCCTCACACCTCGGGAATTTAAGGTTGGGGATGTGGTACTTCTATACAACTCTCGTCTTCCCCTTTTTCCCGAAAAACTCCGCTCAAAGTGGTCGGGGCCCTTCACTATTACTAAGGTTTTTCCATCCGGAGCCATTGAGATTTCTGACGAAGTGAAGGGTGCTTTTACCGTAAATGGGAACCGATTGAAGCATTATTCTCATCAAGGATGGAGCAAGGACAAGCAAACCGTCCCGCTCCACGATCCATCTCCGTGACCCACACTCGAAAAGTCAAGCTAATGACTATAAACAAGCGCTTCGTGGGAGGCAACCCACGTTTTTACATGCTTTCTTTCATTTTCGTTCTCTTCTTTTCGTTTTTGTTTTCTTCAGTTGATTTAGGTCAATTTTTTGTTTCAGGGAATCATGCCGTCATGGATATTGCATTCTTTCATGGAAAAAATTGATTGTTCAAAATCATGACATTGGACCGCGGTCCTGCAAGACTCAGACCGTGGTCTGAAATTTCAGAAATCCAGATTTTGGAGCAAAAATGGCATCAGACCGCGGTCCTGCAAGACTTAGACGTCGGTCCTGGACGCCGATCTTGCACTATTTGGACCGTGGTCCAGAAATCCACCCCCAAAAACCTTGTTCTCACTTTCTCTCTCAACAGCTCACTCTCACCACCCCTTACCCACGCCTCAATCCTATTATCCACCCCAAATTCTTCAATTTTTCACCACAACTCTTCCAAATCACCCCTACCCATCATATTTTCGGCCTTTCCCTCTCTTTTCCACCGATTTATTTTCGGTTTTTGGGTGTCCTTATGTGATTTTGGGTAGGGTTCTTGCTTTGGCCGATTTTTGTTCCATATCTTCCAATTGTGGTGCGATTTTGTTCGGTTTCAAGCTCCTAAGGGCCGATTTGTTCGATTTCCTAAGCTTGGAGATCGATTTGTGCAAATATTCTGCATATAGGGAGCTGTTGTGCACATTTCGACTCTTCGGGGCTCTTTTGGGTATCATTTTCTCTTCGTTATCATTCTCGTTGATTTCGGTAAGAGCTTTGTCCCGTTTTGCTTACTTCGACTATTGCATGCCTTGCAGGCTCATATTTGTATTCGAGATTTCATTGCTATATTATGTTGGCTGTTGAGCGTTAGTTGATGGTTATGGTATTCGTTGATGATTTGTTGTGGATTTAAGCATACGTGTTGGAGGAGTTGGAGTTGTTGTTATTAATTGTTGTGGGTTTGTGGTAAGTGCATTGTTTGTGAGCACGTATAATTGTCTTTGCCAATATGAGTCGCTCTAAGCGCAAGGCCGACGAGGGTTCTTCTTCTCAGGCTCCGCCACCCCTTCTATTGCCCGTCGCCAAGGACTACGATAAACAAACAATTTTTAGTTTTGAGGCTTCTCAACGCTATCTCACGATATTCGCGGGCAAGAAACTCGTACTCGAGCAAGGTCTAAAGGTCTCTCGCAAGTATCAGTGCATTTTGGATCAGATTGAGGCTCGGCATTGGACCAAATTTGTTACTTCCCCTGCACCTGCTATTCCAGCCATTGTTGGTGAATTCTATGCAAATGCTATCAAGCCTGATTGCATTAAGAAAGATCGGATCAAGGTCCGAGATGTGTGGGTTAAGTTTGACATTAGGACTATTGATGAGTTGTTCGGGATTCCTTTTCTCATGAATGAGCAACTTTTGCACTTCAAGCCGGATTGGGAGAATATTATTCAGATGATTTGTAAGCCCGGGTCCACTTGGATTCGAACTCGGGGCATTCCAGTCAAACTTCATCGTGCTTCCCTTGTGACCGAAGCTAAATTGTGGTATCACTTTATCATAGCTCGTATCCTCCCTACGACATCAGTAAACATGGTTTTGACCAAGCGTGCATCCCTTATCTATGCCATTATGAGTGGCCTCAGCGTCGATTTAGCTCGTGTGTTGAACAAGTCATTACAGGAATCTATTTCTCTGAGCACCACGCAAAATATGGCTCATCCTCACTTGATTACAGCCCTCGCTCAGAAAGCTGGAATCCAGACTCTTCCTACTGACACTTATGTGGAGCCCATGGGGGACTTAATTGATTCTAGTATATCTGAGAAGAATAACCCCCAGGCTGCAGATGACGATTTTTATGATGCCCATCCTGACATGCGAGAGGCCACCGACCCCCTTGACGCCCCTCCGTATAGCACTGTTCGGTACGAGAACTTAGAGGACAAGTTTAAGGAGTTGAAGATGGGTATGAATGAAGGATTTGATCAGACCCTGGGGGAGATTGCAGATTTATGCATTAACTTGACTAATTCGATGCTCCGATATGAGAGACGCCAGAAGCGCCTTTGGGATTTTCAAGTTAGCACTCTCACCCGGCTCAATGCCTCCCCCGATCTTTCAGGCTCTCCCCCTGCTCCACCTATTTGGGACTCTCCTTCGCTCCCGCGGGTTGATCCCGCTGATGAAGATGTTGCCCTTTAGATAGCCCCTGAGATGTTAACCACAAGCATGTTGTTCTTCGAGACAGTGTTCTTGTGCTTTGCCTCTCGATTTTTCTAGCGTTTCTTTTGATTTCCCTTGAAAGCGTTGTATTTTGGATTTCTTTTCAGCTTTTTTTTTTCTTGCTTCTGTGTTTTTTTTATTCTCTCTAGTGTGTGCTAAGTTGTTATGATGAATACTTTTGTCTCTTCTTGTTTTTTCTATCTTCATATGGCTAGGTTTTATTGGCAGCTTTTTCGCCTTCTTGCTCATTCACTACTTGGACATCCGTTAGCTTCAGCTATCAGGGACGTCCTTCTTTCCCTTACTATTACATGTGTATGCCCGCTCATTGGGGATAATGTGCTAGATTGGTTGGGGGGTGGGTTAGACGTCCCAATTTAATTATGGTGTGGTGATTTGGCGCAATTTGTATTCATTTGTTAAATTTCATACTTGATTTGGTGTTAGCAAGTAAAGCTTTGTTGAGTTTTAAATTTGTGTTTTGTTATATCTTGGCTTGGAGCATGATTTGTTTGAGTGTCTCCACTTTATCTAAGATGAAATCCTTCGTCTTTGATCAACATATCGTATTTTATACCTTGAAAGCCTTTTTAGCCATGATTATGTGAATTTTTTGAGGATGTAAAGCATTGAACTTTCACTTTTGTCGACTTTGAAGTGTGTATTGATTGTGCGAAGTCATGAAATGATTTAGGCCATCTTTCATTGTCTTTAGCCTTACATTTAGCCTTCACTATATTACATAATCTCTAGACCTTGCTTTGAGCTTTATTGATAAGAATGGAGTGTGCTAAGCACACTAGAAACCACCGTTCGCTTTTCTTTCATAAGCCACACCAACCACCCTCTAGCCTAAAAGAAAAACAAAGTCGAATTCCTAATTGAGAGAGCATGGAACTTCATTTCATTTGATAATTATTTGGGTATACACTTTGTTTTGGGTATTGAAGCTCATTGATTAGTGGTTTAGAAGGTGGTGTTGTTCTTGCTTATGATAAATAAGTGGAGGTTTGGATTTTATGTGAAAAGAGAGGATGAGATGAAGAACTGAAAGTTGGCTAAATAGTCGAGAGATATTTATATATATAAAAGAAAAAAAGAAAAAAAAATGTGGTTCTCTCGACTAGGCTATGAAATGGAACTTCAATGTGAATTGATTGGCTTTGGAATCATTACACCCCCGGTATAAAAAAGAAACAAGTTTGGGGGTTGTGGGATATGTGAGACAAGAAGAGAGAGAAGCTTAAAAGTGATAAGTGACAAGATGTAGAGATTTGTTCGGGTGATAAATGAGTGTTTAGCTTGATGATATTGAGTTGTATGCTCTCTTAAATTTAGTCACTTTATCCATACATTCCTGTCCAAGCCATTACCTAGCCTTACGTTACAAGCCGAAAAGACCTTTTGATCGTGACTTTCACAGTTCATGCACACCGATAGGTTAACAAGTATTGGAGTGTTTTAATGTCTTTAGTATCTAATAGGTTTTCATAATCTTGTTTAAAGTGTGCTCTTGGCATAAAAATGGATATGGAGTTCATGATTTAGAGATGGAGTCGAAGATGTTTTGGAGGCTTTCAAATTGTTGAGTGTTCTAGGTAAAGTGTAACTTGTCATAATCATTTTCGAGGTTTAATTCTTGCCTTTATGTGTGAAGTTGCAAATTTTTAAAAACAGATCCCCAAATCAAGTTGTAAAATTTGAACTTATGAATACTTGTTCGCCATTTATAGATCGAGACGATCTAAGCCTAGTTGGGGGGTAGTTGATAAGTTCACATTTTACGATTATTTACCCCCTTTATATAGGTATTTTCGTCATAGTTTAGTAATGATAATCCCGTATGTTGCTTTGATTTATTGTCATTTCATGTGTGCAGGGATTCAAGTTGAATAGATCGATAATTGAGTGAGAAGGCCGGAGAAAAGGCGCGAAGCAAGTGAAAACTGGAATCTGTCTTTCTAGACCGCGGTCCAGTTGGACCGTGGTTCAGGACCGCGGTCTTGCACGTAAGTGGACCGCGGTCTGCCACGTTTTAGACCGCGGTCCGTTTTCCCGTGCCCTAGTTTTAGTCCGCCGTTTTTGCCATTTTTGAGACACTTTTCACCTACCAAAAGGATGATTCTTGCTCTCCAAGTCCCAAGGAAGCCATGACAAGTCCCAAGGAAGCTTGAAGAGTCATTTTGATCGTAAAATCTTGGAATCACACTTTGTAATAGGGAGTAATTCAACTCTTTCTCTTAGATTAGTATATCAACTATGTCTTTTGGAAATATTGGATTATCTTTTGTTGCAAGTATGAGCTAAGTATCTTGTGGTTGGGTTATGTGAATACTTTGTGATATTTTGTGTTTAATGAATTCCTAGTTTCCGGATTTATTACATTCTTGTTGCATGTTTGATTTTTATGCTTAATGCTTGCACATGCTTGATCACCATGTGTTTGATTTAATGCTTTGTCTTGAGACCGAGAGGTGATAGATAAAGGTAGATCATAAAATCAAATATCATAACGTAACAATTGACTAGAGATAGAATCAATTGCGTTTTGTGGCTTTTTGTGATAAGATGACCCGAGTGAATGTAGGATCTTCGTAAGCAAGGAATCCCTTTAAACCTTAATGCATGTTAGTTAATTCAATCTTCGCTATAGAGATATGGGAAATTGTTAACTAGTATAGGATCGTTATTTCAAGAGATTGAGTAATGAATACATTAGGGGGTTTCGCCATAACAAGAGTGTTCTAAAAATCCGGGTAATTTAGAGTTTATGAACATAAGATAGAACATAGTAGGATCATAGCCCAATCATCTTTTTCCTTTTGATATAATACCTTGTTTATCATATAGTTGTCTTTAATTATTTTCATAGTTCAACCATCTATCATCTTATGATTTGATTTAGCTTAGAGTTAGGTAATATAGCAATTACGAGCATCGAATCCAATTGTCCATGTGGAGACGATACACCCCGGGATAATAGTCCACTTTATTACATTGCACGACCTAGTATACTTTCTAGGAATCACACGTGTCAAATATTCCTTTATATAAAAAAATGCTATTTTTTCAAAGGTCAGGATGCAAAGTGGAAAAAAAAAAGTGTGTATAAAAAAGTGCAAAAACAGCCTAAGTTCAGGGGGTTTAATGTTTTTATCCCAATAATTTATGTATATAAATAGTGTTAGGAATTTCATGTTAGTTGTTTTGATGATGACAATTAGGACTTTTTGTTAGACCCCAAAATATGTAAGTTTGTTTTCAGCTTTGAACCGTTAAATTTGTAATAGGCTTTATTTTATTTTTATTCTAGATTGTTAGGTTAAGTTTTCTTAGACTGAGCGTCTGATATGTTCTGATGAGTTTATCAGAAGTAAAGTTTGAAAACTCAAGCGTCTGAAGTCTGAATAAAGATGAAGATTCCAAGCGTCTAAGAATGACCAGCTACACCAAGCGTCACCTTATAGGATAGAAGTGATTCAAAGTTGAATAAGCGTCTATCAATGACTGATTTCACCTGAATTTATTTCTAAGACCAGAAGGAGTTTAATGCAAATATTCTCAATGCATTAAGTGCCAACGGGCATTTAATTCAAATGCATTAAATGCTGATAAGAGCATTAAATGTGATAAGCATTTCCAAACGTACGGAGAAGCCACCTTATTGGACTGTCAACTATTCAAAGATTGCCGCACCAACTTTTGTGCAGCAGATTTTCAGGAAAAAGGACAAAATTTGTTCACTCGCGGAAGTGAGAGACACGCGCTCGTGCATGTGTCAAACGGACACTTTTTCCAAGAATGCCTATAAATA
Organism: Buddleja alternifolia; assembly: GCA_019426215.1. Classification (NCBI taxonomy): domain Eukaryota; kingdom Viridiplantae; phylum Streptophyta; class Magnoliopsida; order Lamiales; family Scrophulariaceae; genus Buddleja; species Buddleja alternifolia. The sequence goes on from CM033395.1 coordinate 5,140,902, forward strand.
GGACTTCAACAACAAGCTAAAAACAGAGAGAACAATTATCAACTTGAATTGATGTTGCATTGAAGTCTCGTTCCTTACAATCTCAGAAAAGCCAAAATTTTCAAGAAAACATTCTCTTTGCTTTTCTTCAAATTCCTGAGACAGTCAACCAATATCTTAAACATTCTTTTCAGAGAAACCCACATTACTACTGAGATATTCCTAGTTGTTTGAACTTTATCAAAATCAAACAAACTTTTTAGGAAAACTCCTATCCAAGCCTCGTGATCTATGTGAAGTCGAAGTTGGATACTTGCCGTATTTCTGGGTGAAAGAAATAAGGGGATTGAAGTGATTTGGAGCAGAAATCTGTGTGATCAAGGAGCTCAAGTCATCGACATCCATCTCTCCCTAATTTGTAGAAGATTCTATGTGATTCTTTGAGAATCATTTTAGTAGATTGCATCCAAGTGTTCAAGGAGAAGAAGGACGTAGTTGGGATTACACCACCCAACGAACCTTACAAATATTGTTCTTTACTTTACATTCAGTTTTTCATATTGTCATATCATAAACTGATCAAGTAAAACTTAATCAAACGCTAAGCAACTAAATACACTTTTTGTGACGCTAAAGCTCTTTAAAAAAAAAAAAAAGACGACAAAAATCATTCCGCTGTGCTAACACTGATTAAAGAACTGAACGCTTAAACCTACTTGCTTAAAGTACTCAAATCTTGAAGTCTAAGTTAACTTTCTAAAAATAGTCTTCATTAAACGCTTAGCCTAAGCGTCTATATTTCAAGTAAACGCTCAGTCAAGCGTCTACATCTCAAGCGTCCAAAACCATTTTAATACGAAACTTTTTGAAGTTGAAAAAGACTTCAGGGTCTATTCAACCCCCCCTCTTCTAGACCCTTTCGTATGCCACTTGGACCAACAAGTGGTATCAGAGCGGTTAAAGTTAAAATTTTAAAATTTCCAAGCATAACTGCTTGTTTAGATCCTTTTTCAAACTTAGTTTCTTTAGATTTTAAACATGGCATTTGCTAAAGTTCCCAAATTGACTGAGTCAAATTTTGACACTTGGAAAGTCAAAGCATTTACATATCTCTGTTCTTGTGATGATGGCATGTGTGATGTTATTTCAGATGGGCCAATCAAAATATATAAAGTTGTCACTAGAGCGCCTAGAGCCACGGAAGACACTCCAGATGGTTACGTTGAAAAACCAAAACAAGAATGGTCTCCAGATGAGCGTCGAAGAGCTAATTTGGATAATGTTGGTCGTAACGCTATGTATACGGCTATTGGTGATAATGACAACCTATTTAACAAGATCAAGTCGTGCAAAATCACTAAAGAAATATGGGATAAATTGGCTACAATTTGTGGTGGTTCAGCACAGATTAAAGAGAACAAACTTTCCATTGCCAAGGAAAAGTTTAACGGATTTAAGATGTCACCCAATGAAACTTTAGAGCAATTAGACATAAGATTTACAGCTCTAGTTACAGAACTTACATCGTTGGGAATGGAGGTACAGAATCGAGAAATGGTGGTTAAGATCTTTAGAAGTTTACCAAGTAAATTCTTGATGAAGACAACTACTATGAGAGAATCAAATATGTTGGATCTTCTAACTCCAGAAGATGCCTTTTCAGAGCTCAAAGCATTTGAGTTCGAGTTGAATTCTGCAAGTGATGTTTTGAGTAGTCCAGTGATTGAATGTGGAGCGCTTATAGTATCAATCAAAGGTAAATCGGGTAATAAAGGAAAGAATTCAGATATCAATGAGGAAGAGGAGTTGGCTTTGCTGAATAGATTCAGGAAGTTCTTGAGATATGAAAAGAAAGGAAAAGGTTTTGATAATCAAGGACAAAGTTCATATCAAGCGCCTTCTCCTGTGCAACAACAGTTTCAAGCGCCTCAGTATTCTGTTCCTTCACCCCAAGCGTCTACTCAAAATCTCTCAGCTCCAGTGGTCTCAAAACCACACATTGCAAGGTTAACAAATGAACAAAAGATGAAAACTAATCTTTGTTATAATTGCAGGAAACCAGGGCACTACCAGGTAAATTGCCCTTATCCAAACGTATCCAAGCCCTCAAGGCAGGATTACTTGGATAGAAACCAATTCAGGAGCACCTTCGTCAACAAGGTTTGCTAGCGGAATCAGAACCAGCATCCGCACCTGGAGATTTAGAATCATCAGAGGAGAGTAGTGATGATGATGAGCCATTAGATGACTCAGCGCTCATATGTCTCATGGCCAGAGATGATGAAGCGTCTCCTGAGGTAATCAATGAATTATCTATTCCTCTCTCTTATGATGAATTACTTGACAAAGTCCAAGAATACTACAATGAATGTCAAGAAGCTGCCAAAATATATCAAAACGATCTCGCTATTATCTCATCACTCACAAGAGATAAAGTAACGCTCAAAGCAGAGTTGCAAGTTCAGCAACAGTGCATTGAGAAGAACCAATCGTTTGAGAGTGAAATTATTCAATTAAAAAGCGATCTTGATATAATAGTCAAGAGAGAAGCTGATTTGATCGCTAGACTTGCTAAATCAGAGCAGCTCATCTCATCATTATCAAAAGCTTCTAGAAAGTTGGATAATGTGATTGAAGTAACTAGATTATTTGGTGAAAAGACCGGTTTAGAATGCGATAAACTCGATAAACAACCTAATAAATCTAACGTTACGGCGAACAACAAAGAAAAGGGTGTTATCTTTGTTGAGAAAGGTTCACAAGGTCAAACATAAAATGAACCTAGAGACAATGGTAAGAGGCCAAATGAGAAAGTCAAAGCTAACTCAGGCAAGGGTAAGGCTAAGGCAAATGATTCACAAAGACGGGTCTATCCAAACGCTCAAATGGCTAAAGATAAGTCTGACCACTGTAAATCAAGCGCTAAGCGTCCAGCACCAAAAGTGCAACCCAAGCCAACGCCAAGGAAATACCAGCGTCAATATCCAAGATAGTCAAGATCATATTATCGATACTATGATGATTATGATTATGACTATGATTATGACTACCATTATAATCGAGGATATTATTATATACCTAAAAAGCACACACAACAAGTTGTGAAACCCAAAAAGGCCAGTATTCCTACAATGAAGACCAGGCAAATATGGGTTCCTAAAGTTCAAATTCAAACTAACAATGTTACTAATGTTAAAGGACCCAAGCAACAATGGGTACCTGAACAGAAATAGAACTTCCCTTTTGATTGCAGGTACCTAGAGCTAGAGCCAATACATCTGTGTGGTACTTCGATAGTGGATCGTCAAGGCACATGACTGGTTCCAAAGATCTTCTGATCAACTATCGAGCTGCCAATGGTCCTCAGGTTGTATTTGGTGACAACTCCAAAGGTAAAACCAAAGGTATAGGTACTATGCATAGGGGGAACATCATGATAAGTGATGTTTATTATGTTGAGGGTCTAAAGCACAATTTATTAAGCATAAGTCAATTTTGTGATAAAGGCTTTGAAGTCATATTCTCAAGTGACTGATGCTATATAAATGACGCTAAGACTAAGTCTACTAAATTGAAGGGTAAAAGAACTAACAACGTATATTTGGTAGATTGGGGTTCAACAGATGATAACAATCCAACATGCTTTGTTGCTAAAAATGAATCTAAAATGGGTTGGAGGCATAGAAAAATGAATCACCTCAACTTCAAAACAATCTCTCAGCTTATAAATCAAAATCTTGTAGAGGGATTACCAAATGGCCCATTTCACAAGGATCGCCTTTGTGACGCTTGTCAAATGGGTAAACAAGTTAAGTCATCGTTCAAGAAAAAACCTCATCTATCCACCTCTAGAATACTTGAACTACTTCACATGGATTTGTTTGGACCTATTCAAACGATCAGTGTAAGCGGTAAAAAGTATACTTTAGTGATAGTAGATGATTTCTCTCGATTTACTTGGGTGGAATTTCTTTCATCCAAAGATGAGACATGTGACAAGTTAACAACGCTTATTCGGCAACTTCAAATATTGAAAAATCCTATGGTTGCAAGAATAAGAAGCGATCACGGTACTGAATTTACTAACAAGATTGTTGAAAAGTTTTGTGCAGAAAATGAAATGCATCATGAGTATTCTGCTCCCAGAACTCCCCAACAAAATGGTGTTGCTGAGCGCCGGAACCCAACGCTCAAGGAAGCTGCTAGGACAATGTTAGTAGAATCCAAGCTTGCTCCTAGGTTTTGGGCCGAAGCGATCAACACTGCCTATTACACTCAAAATCGTGGCATGATCAACAAACAGCATGGGAAAACTCCATATGAACTATGGAAGGGACGTAAGCCAAATGTTTCATATTTTCACGTCTTTGGTTCTAAATGCTTTATCCATAATAATGGATCCCAAAGTCTAAAGACATTTGATCCTAAAGCGGATCAGGGAATCTTTCTAGGCAATGCCAAGAATGGAAAGAATTTTCGCATCCTAAATAAGATCAAATCGAAGGTTGAGGAATCTATTCATTTTTTTTTTATGATGCTAACCAAGAATCGAGTAAGGTTAATGTGAATGATGTAGGAGTTGAAGATCTATGTCATCAAGCGTCTAAGATCACCATTAACGATGACAGTGACGACGATGATGAGATCTCAGTGCCACCTCCTAAGATTACTCGTGAAGTTACTATGGATAATTATGTAAGAAATGCTGATGATCATGAAGAGAGTGATCATCAAGAGCAAACAAGGATCTATGAACTTGAAGCGCCTACGCAAGAGGATAGTTAAGCGTCTGATCGTCAAGCATCTATTCAACCTCTTAACCCTTTCCAACCAGATAGACTATGGCTGCGTGATCATCCACCTGAGCAAATTATTGGAGATATTGAAGCGCCTGTTAGGACTAGAGCCGCTACGTTCAATGAGGTTATGTTTGAAAGCTTTTTATCTCACATGGAACCTAAGAAAGTGGATGAAGCGCTAAGCGACCCAAGTTGGGTTGAAGCCATGCAAGAAAAGCTTAATCAGTTTGAACGAAATAAGGTTTGGACGCTAGTGCTAAGACCAACTCACCAAGGAGTTATTGGAACTAGATGGGTTTATAGAAACAAGATGGATGAGAATGGCATTGTGATAAGGAACAAGGCCAGACTCGTAGCTCAAGGATATTGCTAAGAAGAGGGTATTGATTTTGATGAGACATACGCTCCTGTCGCCCGTCTTGAAGCAATCCGCATGTTTCTAGCGTATGCAGCGTTCAACAAGTTCATGGTGTATCAGATGGACGTGAAGAGTGCTTTCCTGAATGGTAAACTCCAAGAAGAAGTATATCTGGAGCAACCACCAGGATTCATCAATAATCATGGTAAGGGTATGGTTTACAAGCTAGACAAAGCACTTTATGGGCTTAAGCAAGCACCCCGAGCATGGTATGACACTCTCTCTATCTTCCTTATTGGTAAAGGATTTTCAAAAGGCAGCGTTGATACAATGTTATTTAAAATCACTAGTGGCGAAGATACTCTCTTAGTCCAAATTTATGTTGATGATATTATATTTGGTTCTACCAACAAGCGTCTATGTGAGAAATTTTCGAAAATGATGCAAGAACAATTTGAAATGAGCATGATGGGTGAATTAACTTTCTTCTTAGGATTACAAGTTAAACAACTCCACAATAGTATATTTATAAACCAAGCTAAATACACAAGAGATATGATTAAGAAATTTGGTATGGAAAATGCATCATATTCAAAAATTCCAATGAACCAAACGCTTAAGTTAGATAAAGATGAAAGTGGAAAGAAAGTTGATATCACTAACTATAGAGGTATCATTGGATCACTTCTTTATCTTACTGCCAGTAGACCTGATATTATGTTCTTCGTATGCATGTGTGCACGATTTCAAGCTGATCCTAAAGAGTCACACTTAATTGCTGCCAAGAAGATCTTTAAATACCTAAAAGGCACACAAAATGTGGGCTTATGGTATCCAAGGGACTCTCCTTTTGAACTAATTGGTTACTCAGATGCAGATTTTGCAGGTTGCAAAATAGATCATGAGAGTACTAGTGGTACATGTCAATTTCTAGGTGATAGGTTAGTTTCATGGCATAGTAAAAAACAACAATCCATAGCTACCTCCACAGCTGAAGCTGAGTATGTAGCTGCAGGAAGTTGTTGTGCACAAGTGTTATGGATGAGGCAACAACTTAGAGATTATGGAATAATCCTAGGTCCAACCCCCATTCATTGTGATAACCAAAACACTCTAGCCATGACTCAAAACCCTGTTCTTCATTCCAGAACCAAACACATTGACATTAGATACCATTTTGTTCGTGACCACGTTCAAAAGAAAGATATCACCATGCACTTTATTGGAACTGACAAACAATTGGCAGATATCTTCACCAAAGCGCTCAACGAACAACGTTTTCTCACTTTGAGAAGTGAATTAGGTATGATTGATTTAAACGCTTAATCATTTTGCATCATACTTTATTAGACATATAATTTAGGGGGAATCCACTTGATTTATGTCTAAAAGAAGTTTTTGTTTATTGGTACAAGTTATCAAATTTAAGGGGAACCTTAAAGTTGTACTTGACCATAACTGCAAGCGTCAATGATCAAAATTTTCAGATGCATGATCATCAACGCTCAGTATTACTTATGCATAAAATATTGGACGCGGAAACATAAAAAGTCTTTCCAATCCTAAGCATCTAATTTTCTAATGATATATCAACCAGTGGTATCAATTAAGCGTTGAACCAATTTCATTCAACTCTTAATATAAAAATATTTTTTAACAGTCATGCATAAATTTTACAAGCTTTTTGTAGTAGTGGGTAGACTCAAAAGTCTATTGTGTACTCTACTCGCACGCTTGTATCACATCAAACTGGCAGGTAATCAAAACTTTTAAAATGACGGTTCAGAGATAACACGTGTTTGTGTACGTGTCAGTGTACCATCAGGCGCGTGTGCTACACTCTAAAAATGCCAAACGTTTTTTTAATTTTAACTCGGATGTCAAATCTTTATATATGGGAATTACCAAATGTAACTTCTCTCTCTTACACAAAACTCGCATCCACAGTTAATGAATTTATGGCTGAGATTAAAAAGTCTTTACACGTGTCTAAATCCTACAGAGACTAGAGAACATAAGTTTCAAAATTCTTTACTGTGTCATTTAAAACACAATCTTTACAGAAAAATCATTCACTATTCTCAAATTTCTGCAAATTTTGCTCTCTCAATAGAAAATCTCAGTTCACTCTACTTTCAAAAATGGCACCAAAGAAAGCTTCGTCTACTTCTGCCGAGTCTATCATCAAGGTTACTGAAGGCTTTATTGTCGACTGGAAATTCCTGTATGATCAACCCCAGATCAACCTACATGATATGATGGACATAGTTACAAAGGCCGGGCTAAAGAATTTCTTAACACAATACTCATATTTATTTCCGACTGAGGTTGACACTTTTTAGAGGACTGCTAAACTCTCGGAGGACAAGAAGTCTATCTCTTGCCTTCTCCCTATGTCCAAGAAGGAGGCACCTAGGGAATTTGTGTTGTCTGCTGCATCTATTGCAAAGAACTTTAAACTTCCCAATGAGGGTAATGCACTGGATAGTATTACTCTAGCACAAATCAAGGAAGCATGGACGATTATGAGGGCTTACGATGATGTACCCTACACCCAGCACTTTGAAAAGAAAGATTTGGTATCACAATGCCGTCTGTTGGCTGATTTCTGCAGTAAGATTATTGAATGCAGAGTGGGCACTTTTGATAAGGTCAACCCCACACAATTTCAGATGATGACAGCGATACTCCTCTCTATCCAAATCAACTGGAGTGAGTACATCTTTGGAAGGTTTAGGGACTGTCTGAACGCCCCAAATCAATCGTATGGGATTATTTTGAGTGACCTTCTGTACAGATCAGACTGTGTTTACTCATCTGGTCTCCCGTTGAATAAGACCAAGTTTTTAGGAAGAAGGATTGTGACCAATCTATTCAATCCTCCCAAAGTTGGTGGTGCTGCTAAACCATTTTCTGAGCGTCAGACTGTACGTGAAGCGTCTGATGAAGAAGCTGAGCGTCCTGCTCAAGAGGGAGCCGTGAAGCGTCCGGCTACTACCAAGAAGAGGGCTCCTAGAAAGCCCAAGGCACAAGCTATTCCTGCTCCTCAAAGAGATGATGAGGACACTGATGAGGATGCACAGGACAAGTTACCTCTCAAGCGGAGAAAGTTGGAAGGAATTATTAAACAAATTGAATTCGATGAACCAGCTGCTGCTCCTCCCGCTCAAGCGCTCAAACTCATTGAAGGAGTCAACGTGAAGAAAATCTTCAAGCGTTCCAGGACAAGCAAGCGTCGAGCTGCTCCTGTTCCTGAAGAGCCTGAGACTGTTGAGCCAAGCACTCCAATTGCTGTTGAGCCAAGCGCTCAAGTTGCTGTTGAGCCAAGCGCTCAAAGTGTTGCTGTTGAGACAAGTTCTCAGGGTAAGTTTATTTCTTCCCACAGCATTTCTATTCCTGCATATGTAGAAGATCGTGCTCTTATAGAGGATAGTTCATATGTTATAGCTTTAGTTCCAGCTGCTGCTGAAGCGTCAACAAACGTCCACCTAGATGTTGAGTTGACAGAAGTTGTGGCTATTGCCAAAGATGTTGCCGCAGAAGCTGTTGAAATTGAAATTGAGGAACCTGCTTCCAAAGAGATTCAAACATCAATCCCTGTTCCAGCTATAACAGAGGCACACTCAGAAGGTCAGAGCGTTGCTGAAGACGTTACAAAGCCAAGGCACTTCTTTCAACTAGACACGCTGAAGACGATTGATCATTCAATCAACTACATGCCCCCAACGCTCGAAGAAGATTTCATTCCTGCAGGCTATAATGAAGAAAGATATATTGCTGCTGAGAATGAGATTGCCCTGCTGATTGATATCGACAGTAAAATCAAGGATATAGTGTTTAACACTGAGATGACAGAAATTGAGAGGAAGTACTATATGGCCATTCAAATACAAAAAACTCCTGGTCAAATACTATCCTCTCTCATTCTTCAACAAGACAGACAAGGAGGAACAACTCCTAGATGTGATGTAGATCTGGCGTATTACCTCGACTATGGCCACAGCAAGCCTACAGGTTTTGCTCTCAGAGACTACAATATTCGTGTGTATGAGCCACTTCACCCTAGCTTTCTCAATCCATCAGAGGCATTCTTGAACCGAGAAGGCTACACACATTTTCCTCATATTGCTCATAGTCCTGAAAATCTAACTTTGGTCAATCCACTTCGCCTATGGAAAAATAAAGCAGTTCATGCCGGTGAGCGTCTCGCATCTCTCACAGATCTGATCTAGACTGAAGCTGATGCATATTTTGATAGCGTCTGGAATGCTAACTATTAGACCGATAGATATCGCTTTGAATCTATCAGAGATATTCACCATGAAGGCATTAGAGCTATTGTCAACGCTGGCACAGACTACTGTATGAACGAAGTCAATTGGGTTGAAGCGTATATGGGTCATCAATATACCTTCACAGAATTAGTTCAAGCTCCCCATTTATTTGGCATAGGCATGCATGACAAGAAGCGTCATTTCGCCAAGTATTGCCTGAAGAAGCGTCAACAGAGAGTTGGACCTGTTCTCAAGCTCCCACAATTAGACATCAAATTGAACAATGCCTGCGTCAAGAGCTTCACAGATTGTCCATTATTCCTCTACATTTTAACGCTCAAGCGTCTACCAGTGGCAGTAATCAAATTACTAGCTTAAATTTTGCTCCAAGCCACTGCGAAGATAATTTTAACTTGATGGTGAAGATTATGACTCCATTATCTCATTTCGACAAAATCTTCACTGCCAATCTCAAACAATGGAACGGCTCAGTCATCAATTCATTTCGAGGATATCCACTACTCCCTTCCATCCGCAAAGAGGTACTCAGTCATTATGAATTTGTCTTCTCACTGCTAGAAAGAAATCAGGGTAGCTCAAGCGATCTATCCATATTTAGAAGAGTACTATGCTGCTTACGTGCCTGAAGATCAGCGTCTCAAGTCTCTTCCCTCTGACTGCTTGATTGGATTTTCTAGAAATTACTCCCCAGATTCCATTTTCTCTATCTGTCAAGCGCCGTCCAAAGTCTTTCCGCATCATGTGCTTGATATCATTGGTCCCATGCACATCAGGGCCATTGATAGTCCCCTTTGCACATTCATTTCCGGTACTTGCTTTTCAAGAACCAGACTCTCTGAACTTTTGGAAGCTTCGTCCACTTCTTATGCCAATTTAGCAAATTGGAATTTCCACTTCGATGACTTTAGCCAAAAAGAGTCAGCGCTTCAGGAAGCGCCTGCCAAGTTAGTTGAAGCGTACACTTCTGAAGTTGCAAGTATTCCAGCGTCTGCTGAAGAACCAGTTCAAGTGTCTCAACCAGAGGATATTCCTGACGCTCCTGAACTCGTTACTGATGATATTGCTGAGGATCTTTCTCTCGACGTACGAGATACTGTCTTCGATCCAGCGTATCAAGTTCCCATTGACTCTCTCAAACACTCATTCAGGTTCAAGTGACCGGCTCCTCAAGCGGTTCAATCAGATGCGAGTCAATCTTTTGGTCCTTTGCTCAAATCCGTTTTGGAGGATATCAGTGCTCATGCTAATCAGAACGAAGAATCTCTCCACTGGATTAAAGAAGATTTAGCAAAGATTAAGTCTCACGTTATGAGCGCTCAAATTGCTCATATGCGTAGTTCAGCTCAAGCGGCTGTTGGTGAGTGTAGACAAGTTTTTCAAGAAATGCATGATGCTACTCACGCCAGCCAACTTGCCATAAAAGATGAATTTGAAAAGCGCCTTGAAACCTTAGAGACATCTTTGAATGATGCTACCAGCGCCAAGCTTCTCGCATTGCAAGAACGCTTCGACAAGCGTTTGGACGACATCACAAACTCTATGTCTCAGATTGCTCATCAGGTAAGTTTACTCACGGAACATTTTCTAAAGTCTGATGATGGCAATAAGAGGGAAGAGAAGAAGAAATGAGAAAAGAGGAAAGCGTCTAGTTTAAGAGCTCAAGAGCCTCTGCCTCCCAAGCGTCAAGTTTTACCTTCTCCTTCTGCGCTAAGTCTCCCTTCTTGGATAACTGCTATTGGAGTAAGTGATTCTGCTGGAGCGCCTAGTAGAACGCTAAGGGAACCTCCACGAGCACTGTATCCAAATCCACCAATACCTTCTCGGGCACTGCTTGAACAGTTTGACATCCCTCTTCAAAGAGCATCTATTCTAGAACCTTCAGATCCAAGAATTTTAGCTGAAGAGAGGCAGATGTCGGACTTCATCCGAACTTTCAGAATTTGCCTAAGGTATATTGGTATTGACCCAACTGATTGGGATAAACACTTTACTGCTTTCAAGAAGAGACAACAAGAAGAAAATAAGCTCATAATCAACAAAGATCATGAAGCGATGATGACCTTGGAAGATAATCTGACTGAAGCTATCCGAGCTGAAATGCCCAAGCGATACAAAGTTAGATCAAGTCATTAAAGTTTTTTGATTTGCATTATCTATATTCTTGTCTCTTATATTTTGTTTGTTTAGTTGTAAAATGCTTGTAATCTTTGATATATATAAAATGCATTTTTCAGCTGAAACATCTCGTTGAAGCGTAACTAACTTTAACTAACCTTATCTAATCAAAGCTAACTTTGATTTTGGCTGTCTAACTCTTGAACTATAAAAGAGTAAGTATTGTCATCATCAAAAAGGGGGAAATTGTTAGGAATTTCATGTTAGATGTTTTGATGATGACAATTAGGATTTTTTGTTAGACCCCAAAATATGTAAGTTTGTTTTCAGCTTTGAAGCGTTAGATTTGTAATAGGCTTTGTTTTATTCTTATTCTAGATTGTTAGGTTAAGTTGTCTTAGACTGAGCGTCTGATATGTTCTGAGTGAGTTTATCAGAAGTAAAGTTTGAAGACTCAAGCGCTTGAAGTCTGAATAAAGATGAAGATTCCAAGCGTCTAAGAATGACCAGCTACACCAAGCGTCACCTTATAGGATAGAAGTGATTCAAGGTTGAATAAGCGTCTATCAATGACTGATTTCACCTGAATTTATTTCTAAGACCAAAAGGAGTTTAATGCAAATATTCTCAATGCATTAAGTGCCAACGGGCATTTAATTCAAATGAATTAAATGCTGATAAGAGCATTAAATGTGATAAGCACTTTCAGACGTACGGAGAAGCCATCCTATTGGACTGTCAACTATTCAAAGGCTGCAGCACCAACTTTTGTGCAGCAGATTTTCAGGAAAAAAGACAAAAGTTGTTCACTCGCGGAAGTGAGAGACACGCGCTCGTGTATGTGTCAAACGGACACTTTTTCCAAGAATGTTTATAAATAGGACTTCAACAACAAGCCAAAAACAGAGAGAACAATTATCAACTTGAATTGTTGTTGCATTGAAGTCTCGTTCCTTACAATCTCAGAAAAGCCAAAATTTTAAAGAAATCATTCTCTTTGCTTTTCTTCAAATTCCTGAGACAGTCAACCAATATCTCAAACATTCTTTTCAGAGAAACCCACATTACTACTGAGATATTCCTAGTTGTTTGAACTTTATCAAAATCAAACAAACGTTTTAGAAAAACTCCTATCCAAGCCTCGTGATCTGTGTGAAGTCGAAGTTGGATACTTGCCGTATTTTTGGGTGAAAGAAACAAGGGGATTGAAGTGATTTGGAGCAGAAATCTGTGTGATCAAGGAGCTCAAGTCATCGACATCCATCTCTCCCTAATTTGTAGAAGATTCTATGTGATTCTTTGAGAATCATTTTAGTGGATTGCCTCCAAGTGTTCAAGGAGAAGAAGGACGTAGTTGAGATTACACCACCCAACGAACCTTACAAATATTGTTCTTTACTTTACATTCAGTTTTTCATATTGTCATATCATAAACTGATCAAGTAAAACTTAATCAAACGCTAAGCAACTAAATACACTTTCTGTGACGCTAAAGCTCTTAAAAAAAAAAAAGGAAGACGACAAAAATCATTTCGCTGTGCTAACACTGATTAAAGAACTGAACACTTAAACCTACTTGGTTAAAGTACTCAAATCTTGAAGTCTAAGTTAACTTTCTAAAAACAGTCTTAATCAGACGCTTAGCCTAAGCATCTATATTTCAAGTAAACGCTCAGTCAAGCGTCTACATCTCAAGCGTCCAAAATTATTTTAATACGAAACTTTTTGAAGTTGAAAAAGACTTCAGGGTCTATTCAACTCCCCCCCCCCCCCCCTTCTAGACCCTTCGTATGCCACTTGGGACCAACAAATAGTGTTTAATTTAAAAATGTTATATATATATAGGGAATTTATTTTAGCACTCCACAATTTTTATAATGACATTACACTTGCTTTATTATTTTATTAGATGGACAAAAATGCGTATCAATATCTAAATAAGATTTCTATCAATTTTCAAGATGAATTTGTTCATCGCAAATAATTTTCATCTTTTCTAAAATATCATTAATTTTTATTTTCTTTTATTTTTTATGCCAATATAACGTAATTTCTCTATTAAAAAATTAACATGAATGAATTAAAATTAATGTTGTAACAAAGCATGTCCCCGATCTTACATATATCCATAGGAAATAAACTAACGATTAATATAATCAATTTACCACAATTATGCATGTCTTATTAGTTTGATGCATTTTCTTAGTAATCAAACTCGATTTCTTGTGAATTATTTTGACCTATCAAACTTTCTAATAAACACAGAAAGTATAAGGACAAATATAAATCGGGATAATTACAGTTTTAATCCCTAATGTTGACTCTCAAAACACTTTTGGTCCCCCATTTGTTGGACTCGACAAAATTGGTCCATAATCTTTCATTTTTTAGCAAATTTTGTCCCTGCCGCTAACTTTCCGTCAAAATTGATGGAATATTCCCCAAATATTGACGGAATATTCCATTAAGTTTAACAAGACATTTGACGGCAGGGACGAATTTTGTTGAAAATTGAATGATTAGGGACCAAAATTGATTTAGGTGTTAACATTAGGGACCAAAACTGTAATTATGCCAATATAAATCCCATCATATTATAAAGTTATTTTTTAAAATAAAAAATATTGTGTACTTATACATACTTGATATTGTATTGTCATGGTAAATCATACTATAAGTACCAGTATCATGATTTCATTTGATATATTGGAGAGGAAGTATTTAAAATGAGCCAAATTTCACTTAATTTGAATTAGTTAATTTGATCGAGTTGATTTGTTTAAAAGATAACTTTTTTTGCCATTAGGATTAAGAAAAGGAAAAAAGACGATGATTTAGAAAGAGAGAAAACTATTAAAAAATGCAAAAACATCTTCTAAAATTGATGCAGTTTTAATCAATATCACAATATTGATGGCATTTTTGTCCATCTACTCAATTTGAAAAGCAAGTGGAGTGCCATTATAAGATGCTGGAGTGTCAATATAAATTCTCTCTCTATATATCAAAACTTAAATAATAATCAAGCTAAGTGAACTATTAGTTAATGAACTATAATTATTTGAATAATTAAATATTCATTGACACGTAAAAGTGAATTAATTAAAAGAACTAAGTTTACTGAAATTTGAAACTTGGAGATAATGATGTAAATATATAAAAGGCAAAATTCATTTTGCCCCCCTCTACTATAGACAAACAATCAAATACCCCCCTACACCCCTAAAACCTTCAAACACCCACTCTACTACATTAAAATACATCAAACACACACTTGGACACATTGATAGACAAAAATACCCTTGATTTAAAATGATAAATCACTAAGAACCCATCTAGTACAATCTATCTGGTACTTTGTCCCCTCTATAATTAAAGTTTAATTAACTCGATCTCAAATTTTATTTAAGGATAATTTTATTAAGTATACAATCTTTGAATTATTTATAAACTAAATAAATGAAAATATAATTTGAATTAAGTATAATACTTAAAAACATAAATCATTAGTTTTATAAAAGCTAACAATGAACAACATGGATAATCAATAGTTATTTAAAATAAAATTTAAGTATTATATATAAAATAATATAATATATTAATAGTGATCATAAATATTTATGTGAGATTTTTCTAAGTTTAATATATCTTATTCATAATACTACTATAATATTTTACTAATTATTTCATATATAATGAAGATTAATTTATTTAATAAATTTAGCATTAAATCAATTTTGGAGTCAAATTATATTGAACTATAATGGTAAGGGGGCAAAGTACTATAAATTATATAGATGGGTGGAAAATAAATTTATGATTTTACATAAATCAAGGATATTTTTGTTTACCAATGTGTCAAGGGGGTGTTTGATGTATTTTAATATAGTAGAGGGGGGTATTTGAAGGTTTTCGGTAGTAGAGGGTGGCAAAATGAATTTTGCCCATAAATAAATTCTTATACAAATGCAAGCTTCATTTATTCATTCTCTTGTTTACCTTTTTATGGGTCAAACACTCTGTACCTTTTTCCTCTAATTGAGTTCTTTGTGTACTTGCAATTGTCCTTTGGTTATTATGATCATATATAAATTGAATATAAGTGCAGTCTTCTTATTTTTTTTTTCTTTTTACTTTCTCTATTTTCTAAAGCAACCTTAACATGTTTTTTTTTTTTTTTTTTTGTAAAAGTATTCGATGAGTCTCATTTTAAACCTTAATTACGATTTGTATGAAATCATAATTGTTAGTCAACTTTTATTATGGAATAGATATATTATCACTTATGGGTGATTTTGAAATTTATATTTTAGGGATGATCTTTCATTAAAAATGGTACACTTTCATTATGAATTATATGTATTTAATTATTGACTTGGTAATTTTTACAAAATATTGTATCCATACAAAAAGTTTTGTTCCTAATAATTAGTCTGCAATAGAATGAATGCTGTTAAAGTGATAGGAAAATTCACTTTTGGTCCTATTGGAGTTCAGTCAAAACACTGTTAGTCCCATAGAATTTTTTTTGACACTTTTGGTCTCTCATTAAAGTCAAAATGTGACACTTTTAGTCTCGTCCGTCTATTTTTGGACGAAATTTACCCACGTAAGACACACACTCTGTTAGTTAACTGTCCCCCACGTATTTCATTGGAATCTCGAGGCAGCTAACTAACAGAGCATGTGTCTTGCGCGAGTAAATTTCGTCCAAAAATAGACGGACGTGACTAAAAGTGTCACATTTTGACTTTAATGGGACCAAAAGTGTCAAAGAAATTCCTATGAACTAAAAGTGTTTTGGCCGAATTCTAATGGGACCAAAAATAAAATTTACTCTAAAGTGATATATCAACTTTGAAGGCAAAAATTTCAAATAATTCATAACGTAATAATTATTTTTTTTGTATAAAACAATAATATATGCATTTCAAATTGCACGTGTATTAACAATTAACAAATATCACAAACCCTTGGTACTAATTACTAAATACTCAGCCATTCATATATATGTAATGATTGGGACCGTGCATATATATAATAAAACTTTTTTTTATTAATTTAACGAGTAAATGAATACGAGTGACCTAATGTACTTCTACATCTATATGTGTTTTTATTACAGACTCCAAATATAATTATACATCTTATTGGTGTAGATAATTAAAATTTATTTTTATTATTTGGTTTTTAATCTTTTGTCATTAAAAAATTGAATTTCATAGAGATATTTTAGGTACATCAAAAATATCAAAAAATCAAACTTGTACTTTTATAATAGAAAGAATAGATTAGAATTAACAAAATTTCCTAAAATTAATAAGAAGTATTGTTGAGAAGAAGAAAGTTGAATAATATTAATGTAAAAATATTTTCAAAAAATAAATAAATTAATGACAGTTCGCCATCCCCCCACCCCCAACAACACCCAACATATCGTTCCTGGAGCCCTCCAGTTTAAGTCCTACTAGGAAAAGTTGAATGCATTTTCATTTAGCTTCAATGTACTCTGTTCATCTTTTAGACAATATTATGATTACAATTTACAAACTTATATTCGTGTATCTGCTGTGGAGAGCATGGTTCGCCGGAACGCCGCTTTCGCGGCCGGAACGGCCGTTCCGGAACGGGAACGGCCCCCGCCGTTCCAAAAATCGCGGGCATTTCGGTTTTGTACGTGGACCGCTCCGGAACTGCCGAAAAGCGGCGATACGGCCGAGATGCGGCTTTGTAGCGGCCGTTCCGGCGTTTCTCGGCTACGGAACGGCGGAAACGGTGAATATGCCGGCCGGCGACAAAAAACTAAGCTGAAGAGCCGCCTAAGAGGATGAGGCCCAACAAAACGACGGCGCAGTACCAAGAGGATGCGTCTGCTATGGGGAGATACGACTTTATGAACTTGAGTATGGTGGATAAATGAACCATGTTTAGATAGAGAGAGAGAGAGAGAGAGAGAGAATAAACAAGAATTTAATTAAAACCCACAAAAAATTCATTCTACAGCTTCTTTTCTGGCAGGAATAAAGTGCGTAAGGTAGAAAGAAAAGAGGAAAAGACAAAGAAGAAAAGAATCCTAAGAAAAAAAAATTATTACAAGGAGGAAAAGAAATAAAAGAGAGAAAAAAAACATGAAGAAAGTTGCATAAAGTGTGTATAGGGTAGAATCAATGCACACCTATATGTTTTTGCTTTTTAGGTGTATTATTGATTTTTGTAAGTTTTCTGATGAGTTAAAATTTACGCGGTGTCTCTCTATCAATTTTCTTCTATAAATAGGACATTGTCTTATTGCTTTTTTTTTTTTAAGTTTTATGATAAGTTAAAAAATTTATAGATTCCTTTGCATCAATTTCCTTCTATAAATTTCTTATCTCTTTGAACCACCCAAAGGTACGTTTCTTAATTTTGCTTATTATTGTTTATTTTAGTTATTTAAATTTGTTATTGGTTGTTTATAGAACTTTGAATTAGAAATAAATATTTTAAAAGAGTATTATTAGATTATCCTTTCTTCCATTTTCTGGTAAAAGATAGATAAAAATGTTCATTATACTAAAATACTAAACAGAAAAATGTTTATTCTTCCATTTTTTGTTGTTCAAAATCTTCCAATTATGAAAGATAGACATTCAATACAATATTTACTAATTATAAAGTTTTTTAGGATTTTTTTTTAATTTTTGAGCAATTTAAGCCAAAAAATTGTGGAACGTCCGCGACCGTTCCGCGACGGTGCCATGGAACTGGAACGGTGGCCTCCGCGATGAACACCGCGACCGTTACGGCGAACCATGGTGGAGAGAGAGAGAGAGAGAGAGAGAGAGAGAGAGAGAGAGTGAGGAGGGAAAGAGCAGAAGCGACCAAATCACCTTTTAGACTTACCATTGTGGTTTTTGGAGAATTTGGTCTTCTGCCATTCATTTTATTCTTAAAGACTCCCTCCCCAAACACTGGATGTTGCATACCGTTTAATAACCCTCCACCCCCGTCCCCGCAAACAGAAAGATGTAAAGTTTCGTGCCTACAAATGGAATGGACTTTGATGACGGACGTTTTGATGTGAAAAAAAGGTTGGGGAAATTTTAATCCATTAGTTTGTCGGAATTTCCTGTTATATCACAAGAATCAAGCTTATTTGTAAACTTGTATTTAGGACAATGCATAAAGTCTAGTTGCTTGGGTCTCAAAAGGCTGATGGTATGGAAAATGAGATATTATTCTACAAGCAGTAC
The DNA here is from genome assembly GCA_019426215.1 of Buddleja alternifolia. Classification (NCBI taxonomy): domain Eukaryota; kingdom Viridiplantae; phylum Streptophyta; class Magnoliopsida; order Lamiales; family Scrophulariaceae; genus Buddleja; species Buddleja alternifolia. Next base: position 5,159,680 of record CM033395.1, read on the forward strand.
TATGATGAGCTTGCACTTAACAAAGGGGGAGCAGGATGATGGGTATTGGTTACACAGTAGTTTTAGCACCATGTATTTTCGTGGAAAATCATAGTACTCGAACTATATGAAGCTTATTAATGTCTTGTTATCAACTTTTGTTTTGGCAGAGCTCAGCTTGGAAAAGCTTAATTACCAGACAGCTGGTGTGCTTTTTGAAGTGCATGGTGCAGTTAATAAGACCGACCGAAAAGGTTGAGGAAGTTGCTCCAGAGGTTAGTTTTGAACCCAAGTGTATGAATGATTTTTTATGCTAATATAGTTTATAAACCACATTTCTTGACACCTCGCTGGAGCTTAATCATATTAGTTAACAGATCGACTGTGGCTGCAGCATATACTGTGCAGGCAAAGAAGGAAATCTGTGTTCCCCATAGCATTATTTCCCTGGATTCTGAAGGGGCATCACAATCTATCATGCAACTTGAAGAGGTGATGCGTTTGCACCATGTGAGCACTGATGAAACATACGTTTAGCTGGAAATATTAATGCAATCCATTCTTTGATGATTTCAGATCAAAGCTTCTGTGGCTGCTTTACAGAACACTCGTGGCCTGCAATGGCCGGCCTCATTTGAACAACAGAGACAGAAAGCAGGGGAGTTGGACCTGCTTGATTGGCTAAGGGCCATGTTTTGGGTTTCAGGCATGTGTTGTGAATTGTTGAATCAGAGAATGAGGTAATCCTTTCATGCTTTTAGATGAGGATATTTAGTCACTGGGTTGTTTTGATATCTACGGGGGGACAATTTCAGGAATCAAAGGGAGCACTTGACTTTGGTGCTTGCTAATATTCATATAAGAGTATTCCTCAAACCAGAACCACAAAACAAAGTATGCTTCTCTGTTTATATGTGAATGAATTGGAATATTATGAATTGACATTTTTATAACAGTACATCATATGGTGCATCTAATATATGATTGCACTTTTCTACATCAATTTGGTTACTTTGCACATCGGAGTTACCCTAAAATACTGAGACCCGAAGTCTTGCATCATCTCTCCTTACAATACATATATTTGATTTTTATCACAATGCATATGCTCATTTTATTTGCCTTTGGAGAAATTAATTCATTTGGTTTTCATAATAAAAACAAGAAAGTATTCATCATTTCCCAAATTTCCTATTCACTGATCTTTGTGTCCTTGTAGCACAGATTAAGGTGCACGAGCTCCGGCAGACGGACAAGGAAGAGAAGTTGGCGAAGCTGGCTTTGCTTAGGGTAATCCCCATATCTCTTTCAAAATTCATTATTTTGTCTTTGATTCCCTCCGGTCAAGATTCCTAGACAGTTACCTTTCGTTCTCAAAGTTCCCATTTTTTGTCTGTTTATGCAATGCGCCAAACAGTGACAAATATGATGGGAACTCTACCTCTACTATTTTTTCCTGTGACAATTACTACAATAAGTTTATATGTTAAGATCTTTAGGTTCCATAGTAGCTGTGCTTATTTAAGTGTAAAATTGGTCGAGTTAGTAGCTTGTCTTTGGAGTGTGTTATGACATTGGTATTCATTTGTTTTGTTCCAGGTTTTTGAAAATTTGCCCAGGTAATGTATATTGTCCTAGTGACCGGATATATGTTTGGGAATGCTCAATTACTTGACCCTAAAGCTACTTTAACAGCTTCCGCGCCATGTTAAAGTTTGATTTTAATATTTGCTACTGCTAAAGAGTGAAATCTTAAATCGTAATATATAGGGAGAGTAGGTAAAGTCTTAAATCTTAATGGCTCAATTTGGTGTATACCAGTATATAAGAATTGTTGGATTAGCTAATGAAATTGTGTCGAATTGTGACAAGGGTGATGGAATTGTGTCGGCATTGGTTAGTCATTAGTGGGGGTCATAACTCATAGGCCATATATTGGATTTGGATGCATTGTTAAAATTAATTACAAAATATTGGAATTGAAGTATTGATGAGTTTTTGCAATATGTTGTTTGAGTTTTGGTGAGGAGAAGTAACATAAGACGACTATTTTATTTTTTTTAATATAGTTTTACATTTTTCTCAAGTTGGAAAGCAAATTTATCATGCATTTGGCTACTTATTGTTTATGTTGATAAAAGTTGATCAATTTAAGTTTTTGAAGTTCATTGGAATTTCAATTGCACCTCATATATACTATAAGAAATGTGGATATTGGCCACGTAAGCATCCACATCAGTTACTTAGACATTGTGGAAAAGAGTCTTCGTGGACGGCTAAGGAAGTCGTTCTTAAAGCTAAACTTTGACAACGGCTCCTGACAAGCCGTTCACTTATGCTACTAACTCCGAACGGCTCTTGAGGAGCACAACCTTTATCTAAACTAAAGGTGTCAAATGGGCTAGTGTAGGCCAAGGCTTGGCTTGTTTAGGCTTGCAAGCCCAAAAGGCTTGGCCCATTTGTCCAACGGGCTGAAAAAGCCCGGCCTATGATTTTTTTTTTTTAGTATAATAGATGAAAAAATTTAAAAAAAAATTGTAATAATGAGTGTGCAACGGCCACCACACTAACGGTCAACATTTGATGACCGCAGCAAATGCTGACCGTTATGTTCAAACGGCCAGCATAATGCTGGTTGTTTGAACATTTCCGACCGTTGCACTATGCTGCAACGATCGGAAAATAATGCTGCAACGGTCGGAAATGTTCAAACAACCAGCATTATGCTGACCGTTTGAACATAACGGTCAGCATTTGCTGACCGTTGATCATAGATCAACGGTCATCAAATGTTGACCGTTAGTGTGGTGGCCGTTGCACACTCATTATAGTGCAACAGTCGGAAATGTTATTTTTTTTTTGTCTTTATTATTTATTTGGTTATTTCTAATTTTCTATAAATAGATCACATTTGATTTATGTTATTTCGACTTTCCTATAAATAGATAGTGCGAACGATTTTATAGATGCTATGAACAATTGAGAATTATTAATGTTCCTAGCATAAATGTATTTTACAAAATGTATTTACTAAGTTTATTTGAACATCTTATTGAAATCAAATCACTTAACATCTCATTGAAAAATAATAGATAACATGTAGCAAATAAAAGATGTATTCGATAAAATAATTTAAATAAATAATTAACAACAATAAATAAATAGATAAAAAGATTAAACGACATAAATAAATAATTAACAAAAGAAAATAAATATATAATACATAATACATTAAATAAATTTGGGCTTGTGAAAGGCTTGGCTTGACAAATTTTTTTGGCTTGCCAATTGAAGGCCAACAAGCCAAAAAAGCTTGCCAATCTTTTTCACAAGCCAAAAAAGCTTGACAAGTATTTTCACAAGCCAAGCCAAGCCGACCCTCTTAGCAAACAAGCCAAGCTTTTCGCAAGCCAAGCCGACTTGGCTTGTTTGGCTTGTTTGACACAAATTACCTATCCACAACCGCTCCACAAGAGCCGATTGGTTTAACCGATTCTAAACCAATCGGCTCTTGTGGAGCGGTTGTGGATAGGTAATTTATTTTTCATTTTTCTTTAATTTTAACCACACCCAATTACATAAATCAGTTTTTTAATTTTGAGTTATTATCAAATCAAACTGATGCTTGAGAGAATAGAAACATTGTTTGCTGTTAAGAAAAAACCCCTTTCCATGGAGGGAAAATGAAGCAAATGGGATTAAAATGCACAATGTCCTCATCACATAGCCTCCATTCTCAAAATAGACCTCCCCCATAGTCCTCATCCAAATACTCAACTTGAAATACCTATTTTGCCCTTACTTTTTTTATACTAATAATAAGAAGAAGAAATCCAATATTTACTTAATACCTAAATTAACCTTGATACTCCAATTCTATCCCGGTCTCGGTTTGCCTCCAATTCACCTCCAAATTGCGTCGTTCCATCGTCTACAACTTTGCCGTTTCGATTGGCCGTTCCGTTCGTTCCCAAATTGGGCCCGTAATATCCGAACAGTGTAGAGGTAAGATAAATGAGAGTAATGTTATTAAGAATTTGATTGTTTGAATTTGTTGGTTGAGTAAAAGTTTGATTGAATGAATTTGTTGGAGATTTTGATGAATTATGTAAACAAGGTGTTAGACAAAATACTTGATAGAGATTTTCTCATTAGTTTGCATTGAATGGGGTGTTTTTAGGCTCTTAGCATGTGATTTTGTGATTGTAGCATTAATTGGATTGTTATTTGTGTGTTGGAAGTTTGATTGTTTGAATTTGTTGGAGATAGAGATGAATTATGTAGACAAGGTGTTCGACGAAATGCTTGATAGAGATTTTCTCATTAGTTTGCATTGAATAGGGTGTTTTTAGGCTCTTAGCATGTGATTTTGTGATTGTAGCATTAATTGGATTGTTATTTGTGTGTTGGAAGTTTGATTGTTTGAATTTGTTGGATATAAAGATGAATTATGTAGACAAGGTGTTCGACGAAATGCTTGATAGAGATTCTCTCATTAATTTGCATTGAAAATGGTGTTTTTAGGCTATATTTGATCAACCTCTTTAAGTCAATTTGATGTCATTCATTACTAATTATATTTTGTAATAACTGTGTTTCTTTATCTTCTTTTTTTCTAGGAAAATGTCCGAGTTTTTGATATACTATTTATACGATGGTGGGTGGAATATGAAAGTGGGAGACTCTCGAGCACGACAATGTGAATGGTTGTCAAGGAATAAATATAAAATGCTGAGTTTTCTGCTAACTGGAGTTAATCCACAGTCGATTACACGTTCTGAATTTTTCCATCTCATGTTTGAATTTGCTCCTTTTGAATGGAAGAATTATGAAATTGTAGTAAGTTACATTCCATCCTCATGTAACGTTGGTAATCCGGTATACATTGAGACCGATATTGACGTAAAGCATTATTTGGTGGACTCATGTCCAGTGACAAAAAGGCGAAGCATTCTGCATGTCGAGCTTTTAATGAAAGATGTTGAAGGAAAAAAAATCAAGTTTGAAAATGAGATTGAGATTGAGATGCAGAATGAGAAGTATTATTTTGAAAAGGAGTTAGAGAATGATTATACATCTGCCCCTGGTCGGCCTGGTGTTGTTTTAAGCAAGCCCATCTCCCCGCCCGTATCGAAAGCCTCTGCACCCACTCCTTCTAAACCCAATCCACTATCGAGTCCTCATTATGCTGTGGACAATGAGAACTCAATGCCTGATGCAACCACTCCTTATAAATACAACCCCAATCCACTTTCTAGTCCTTCTCCCTATGTGGAAAATCTGAACGCAAAGCCCAATGTAACCAACTATTTTGAAAATGTGAACTCAAGGCCTGATGCAACCGCTTCGTTTATTCCCACCCCATGTTCGTACAAATTTCACTCTGCTCCCTTCCACCGGTCAGATTTCGTAGATGAAGCTAGTGACCAAAAGAGTATTGAAACCTTCAGCTTTGATGACAGTCTAGATCTTATTATTGGTCAGGAATTCACCAGCAAGGAAGAGGTGAAAGACTTGGTTAACAATTCAGCGCTTAATTTATGTTTCAATGTTATAGTAGCCAAGTCGAATAAAAAAGCCTTGGCATATAAGTGTAAAGTGCCTGATTGCAAGTGGAGTATTCGTGCGGCAATTACTGGAAGGTCCCCATTTTTCTCATTGCGAACTCATAATAACATCCATACATGAGGCCCTACATTGTTAAAGCGCCGTGAAAGATGCTCTTCAGGAGCGGTTGCTGGATTTTTGTTAAATACTTTTCCATGTCAGTTAAGCGCACCACCTCCAAAGGTAATAGGAGAAATGATGAATAAGGGGGGCATTGACGTTTCTTACTACAAAGCTAGGCGTGGTAGAGACATTGCTAGAGATTCTATTAGGGGTGATACTGGGCTTAGTTATGAGATGCTTCCGAGATATTTGTATATGTTGGAAAAAGTGAATGAGGGCACGATTACTCATTTGCGTAAAGACGCGAATAACGTTTTCCAGTCGTTGTTCTTTGCGTTGGGAGCCTGCATTGAAGGTTTTGCGTCCATGAGGAACGTTCTTGTTATTGACGACACACATTTGAAGACCAAGTATAATGGAGTATTACTTGTTTGTACTGCAGAAGATGGCAATAAACATCAGTATCCACTTGCATTTGGCGTGGTTAGTAAAGAATGCGATGAAAATTGGATTTGGTTCTTGGAGAAACTTTGGGATCTCATACCCAATTCTGACGATTTGGTCATCATTTCTGATAGGCATTCATCTATTAAAAATGTTGTGCAGAAAGTTTACCCAAGGTCTTCCCATGGATACTGTACCTATCATATATCCCAAAATCTTAAGAACTATTTTTCTACCGGTATGGGCGCTAAGCAAAAGAAGCAGGCAAAGGACCACATTGTGACGAAGTTTATTGTTTGCCCTGAATCATACACTGCGCCCGAATTCAAAAGACTCTTTAGTGACCTCGAAAGAAGACAGGCCGTTTCAAATCTTAAGTACCATGAGTACCTTAAAGACACACTTGTCGTGAAAGAGCTGTATGGGTTAGCTACCCGGGATCTATTGTGGCTGGGCACGTTGTTACTCTAAGGTTCACGATACAATATTATGACAACGAACGGAGTGGAGTCTATTAATGCCGTGTTGACTACTGCGAAAGCATACCCGTTGATTCTTTTATTGGATGAGATTTTGAAGCTAATAATTACGTGGTTCAACAAGCACCGTAACGAAGCTGCAGCGGGGTCCTTGTCACAAAACCTCACTCCTGAAGTGGAGAGAACGATGCATGCAAGGAAGAGACAATCCACTTACTTTAAAACGCGCATCTTGAATAAGTGCACAGGTGAGTACATTGTTGAGTGTGGCACTAAAACGTTCTTTGTTGACTTGCAAGCGAAAAAATGTACTTGCAAGGCTTTTGACATTGACCATATCCCGTGCGGGCACGCAATTGCAGCATTTAATGGTTTAAGGGATGATGATGCCCTTCTTAATTTAATCTCTAAGTATTATTTGAAACAAACGTGGGCTTTGGCTTATGTTAGAACTATATACTCCGTCCCTAATGAGCCGTCTGAGTGGATCATCCCGCTGAAATAGAGGCAAATGTTGTTGAAGCTCCTTCTTGCGTAGAAAAGCGTGGAGCGATTCGGAAACTAAGATATCAATCTGGTGGAGAAAAAGGAAAAAGCCACAAGAAACGTATGAAAGATCCATCAACCTTCTAAACAATTGTTTTGTATTTTGTATTTGTATTTTTTATGTGATGATTCTTTCTCTTAAGACATTAGTAGCTCAACATTGTAATATATACATTAGTAGTTACAATTGTTTTAATTGACATTTGTGTTCCCAAAAAATATATATATATATATATATATATATCATGTGTCAATGTGTATACAACATACTTAACTAAAGGATATTGCTACATATGTAATTTTAACAATTTGAATTTATGGATTGTGATGAACTATAACTACTTGAGTAATGTTTAAAAGGTCTAAAACCATCCGACATAGTTCATTATGATGGATAATAATATATTCATTTTCTATTCTAAATAATATATTTATTTTGTATTCTAAACCATTAACCCTATTCTAAACCCTAAACCCTTAACATTAAAAAGAAAAAAAGATAAGAATATATATGGTAAGGGCCTATGAGTAAGAATATATATTGTGTAATAGTGAAAAGTGATGAAAAAAAATAGGTTAAAAAAAAATTTTGGTTGGCACCCTGGTGTCGAAAACTTTGGCACCATGGTGACGAACAAATTTGGCCCAATTTTCAATTTTCCGCCCAAATTTGATTTTTCCCGCCCAATTGAATTTTGAATGTTTTTTCAGCCTTAATACACTTTTTACCCATTCAAACACATCATTCTCAACCAAAAAAAAATCCCTCCCTTATTTCCCTCATTGCAAAAACGTTCCAAGCTTCCATAGCTTTCACAAAAAACCGTCCCTCATTGCAAAGAAGACGTCCATCCCGCCTCCATCCCGTCAATCTCGAGTAAGTTATCTATAATCTTATATAGTCATGATATTTTTAGATATTTTTTGTATCTGATTTTCTTGCAACTATTTCTTGTTGAGGATAAATTCGTATTAATTTCAAATTGTAGATGTAATTTACACATATGAAATGAATGAGACGAAGGATTTCAGCTTCCATTTTTGTTTTTGCTTTTTTTGTGATGAACTATACGAGAAAGTGTGATTAAAACTTGTATGAAACTTGTGTGAAATTGTGTGAAGTTAGGCGAAACGGAGAGAAATCAATACATTAAATTAAATCTAATTTTAACGAGATTTGTCTCTTTTTTTGTTGTTGTTCGGGTTCGATCCTTGTGCAATTGAGTGCCTAATGTTGAAATTTGAATGATTTTGAGCTCATAGAGGTGAATATTCGTTGTCAATGGTTGAGGATTTTGTTTAATCTAATTTAAAAGTTTGAAGTTATGAATGTTTCTTAAGTGCTAATGCATATATGCATTTGTGTGTATGTTTGTAGACTTAGTGGATTGATGTTAATATGTAGAGGTTCATTTTTTGTTGAAATTTGAAAGTTTTCTTTTTGTTTGATCATGCATAAAAACTGTAATGTGGTGTGGTGTAGTGTGCTTAGGCTGAAAATAGTTATATATTTTTTCATTAATTGCTTGAAACTGTAAAGTCGTACAAACTAGTTTAAACACCAAATCCCTCATTGCAAGAAGTCTCGTTTTCTCTAATATTTTCTTATTTTTTGGTCTTGTTTTTGGTTGCATATATTTAAGAAGCTCCGTATCCATACGCCGCTGCCGCCTCATTTTGCCCTCGTAATGTAAGAAGCTTTTCTTATTATGATGATTGATTGAAATACCATCTTTCGTGTTAGTCATTTCTTATGTAATGTTTACTTTTGTGCAATGTTATAATTTGTGTGTAATCTTTAATATTGCGTTGATTGCGCTAGTTCTAACAAAACGATGTAGAGTACATGTCATCCAACTATGCACTATATTCAAAATAGACGGTAATATTGTTTTGTACGATCTAAATCATGTCATATATTCAACAACCTCCGTACATGTCTACTCCAACTGAGATTCAGACAAAAATACACTTCAATAATTCAACTAGATAAACATTATTATGAGAGTCAAGAGGGTGGTGCTCATGTGGACGGAGGCGGCGGTGGTTGAAAATCCACAAACGTGAAATACTCAGATAATTGCCTCATCATCTCTGTTTGATTTCTCATCAACTCGGTTTGGTTTTGTGCGAAAACGGCGAATTGAGATTCAAGACTTTCAAGACGGTCGAAATTAGTGGAGGTGCATGCTGTATTACTTGTTGGTATATCTTGAACTTGAGGGTTGTGAGTAACAACCTCTGTCGCCGCATCAGTCTGCTTGCGAAGGTGAGGCACTCAGATGAAACCGCGACCTAATGTATTTTTCTTCAGTAGGTGCATATCAACGAGCTAGAACATATCAACTGTCATCGGACCTTGAATTGGAATTTGATCGGTCTTATTTCGATCAAATGCCTCGATCCGTTTGGCGATGCGTGTAATAAGACCACCCATCAGTAGTTGGCCCTTTTTCTGTCTCGACACTTGAACAAATATCTCACATAAAATATTTGTGAAGTCTGCACATTTTCCGATTTGAAAACAATACAGAACTCCAAGTTCTGATGTGGATACTTTACCGCTATACCCTCGCCCAAAAATTGTGAATGCCAAGATTCGGTGTAAATACTGGAGAGAATAGTCAACAAGATCCGTGGCCTTAGCCGTGCGTCCCGAAAACTTCTCATTAGGTAGCCGAGTAATTTCCTACCAAAATGCATCCTCGTTCGCTTCAAGTAGGGACTGGGTGTCACTTGTCGGCCAACCAAATATTTCCGCGATCTCCTGTTTTGACTTCACATAGGATTTCTTAGCAATTCTAAACCATGCTTTATCATCACCACACTCAAAGGTGATTAAAAACTCCAACGTGGTTCATCCATCCAATATAGTTCATTCCAACCCATGACATCCAACTTTGCAATAAAATTGGGTACATCGATACCAATCGCCGTCATAGCATCAGGATCCATGTATCGGGAGGGGTAACACGGTAACTTCTTCAGTATTGCATATTTTGAAGTTGGATTCTTGATTTTTGGGTATTTCATCAGAACTGGGGGATATTATCGCTAGTTGAAGGAACAATCTCCAATTCCTGAGAAGGATCCCCGTCGGTACGACCCCTTTTTCGCCCCATATTCTAGAAGACAAAAGCGATGATACAAACCAAAAATCACACCTGCATTATCATTAACAAAATGTGTTTAAGGAATATGAGTGTATTTTATTGACTACAACTACAACTCGACGCCATTGAATATTCAGAAAATAACATGGGGATAGTCCTTTTTTTTCATGAACATGTCTATGAGGCGTTTCGTCGAGCACGTTGCCTTCATTATGTAGGAATCTCCATGCTAGCAAATAATGAACACACAATCACCACCCAATAATCAATTTGCAATTCTATATCAAAAACCCCAAATGCTAACCACAAAGAAACAACAAAATTTCTATCAAACATTTCATCGAACGCCTAGTCTTCATTATGTAGGGATCACCATTCTAGTAATAAATTAACATGCCCATTACTCAATTTGTAATTCAAAATCAGAAAACCCCAAACCAAAGCACAATCATAACGTTGACAACACGTATTATGCAAAATTTACAACAAAAAAAATGGCGAAACGAACCTTGCGTTGATGGAAGAGTGAGTTGATGGAGGCATTCGTTGATTGAAGGCGAGACGATAGAGGGAGCGCGCTTTGATGGAATACTGAGTTGATGGAAGGAACGATGGAAGTTGTTGCTTACTTTGATGGTTTCTTGTTGCCGTGTTCCCGTCTGTTCTCGTTTGCTGGGGCTATTTAATTGAAACTCGGCACCATGGTGCCGTCTATTTTTCATATTTTTTATTTTTCATTTTTTTGAATACTGAAATACTGATCCCAGTATCTCAGTATTTATTAACTGCATACTGAAATACAGGGGCTCTTATCGCAGTATTTGCTGCGGCGATACTACTATACTGAGCTCCTGTATCGCCGTATTATGAAAATCTCCTTTCGGGTCTATCAGATGATACCGAGATACTTGAATAGGTATCGGGGTATTTGGCACTCAAATCCTACAATACAGGGGTCCCATATCGCAGTATTCGGAAATATGGGGCTCCAATCTATTACAATCTCACCCATACTGCGATACGGAGCCATGTATCCAAGTATCATAGAGATGATACTGCGATATAGGACCCTGTATTGCAGTACGTCATATCCGATACTGCGATACAGGGTCCTAGATCGCAGTATTGTATCTTTTGCGGTACAATATATCTTTAATTGGCGATACAGGTGTCCTATATCGCAGTATCACGAACGATATATAGGACCTTGTATTGCGGTATCACCCATTAAAGAAACCCTGGGCACCATGGTGCCAAATTTTAGGCACCATGGTGCCGAGTGAACTACACTTGGCAGTCCCAAGGCAGTTTAGTCGGCACCATGGTGCCGAAAACTCGGCACCACAGTGCTGAGTTTTCGGCACAACGGTGTAAAGAGGACTGCTTCAGGCAGTCCTCTCGGCACCGTGGTGCCGAAAGTTTGGCACCACGGTGCCGTGTGTAAATGTTGATTATATCCTCAAAAAAAAATTCCCGCATAATCCTAATACGGAAATTACCTTATTTTTTAGTTAGATATACTAATATCCACTATGTGAATCAAAGATAATATGAAATAAAACTTCATTTACAATAATGGTATAAATATTTTACAAGATAATACAAATACGTATATAAGGCGAAATTTTCCTCAAAGAACGAAATTGTGCAAAATCTCCAAGGTTATCTTCTTTCTAAACTATGGCATGTGAGTATGGCTAAATTTTTTCAAACGTCTATACTTTTCCCTCGTATAAAAGAAGTCCACATATTTGAGCATGAACACACCGCAGTCGTAGTCCTGTTCCTGCAGAGGCATGTTAATGATAATCTTGTACTCCCAACCACTCAAATCAATATGTTCTCCACATTCGTGCTTCACGTATTGGACTATGTAGTCTTTTAGCAAGTTAAACACTCCATTATCACCCTGATCAGGATCAAGTGAATCAATATACTCCATAATTTTGTCCTTAGGGTTGATAATTGCTAACGTCCAATGCAAATTATCGCAAATCGGCACAAATTTTTTATCACATTGAAGAAGACTGTAATCAACGACCGAAGTTGCAGGGTTTGTCATAAGTTTCACCGGGTGAAAACCTCTATTTTTAAATATCGGGAAAAAGTAAGTACCAAAAAAATGGCATTTCAAGTACCTCGTTGGCTCCCTCATCTCTCCTTTTCTCAATAACATGAGGTAGGCATTACATACTTCATCATCAAGCCATCTCGGAGGTTTCACTAGTTTCAAGCTGCTTGTACTAATTTTCTTCTCTTTCTTACCATAAGATATACTCATCAATGAGTTGGCCTTACGGGGATTGGACATGGATTCTGAAATCTGTCTCTCCTCGTCTGCGGTGAGAGGCACAAAATAATATGCCACATCAATATCCAATGTATCCTGAACATTTTCGATAACCACATTTACAATTTCAGATACCAAGAGTTGACACAATGCATCTACAACTAATTTTAAGATAACAACACTGACTCAACATATGCTTCATATAAAACAAAATTCCATTTACAATATAGTCATACATTTTTTACAATATAATACAATTATTATTCAAACAACCCTCTTGTTCAAAATATCCAATGCAATCTTCTTTCTGAACAAACCCATGCGCTACGCGTTATAATTTTTCAAATGCCTAAATTGTTCTCGAGTAGAAAAGAAGTCGACGTTCTTGAGCATGAACACTCCACAGTCGTCGCCATTCTGCTGTCGAGGCATGGTGCACACAATCTCCTCAGCCCAACCACTCAAAGCATAATCTTGTCCAGATTTGTGCCTCACGTATTGGACAAGATAGTTTTTCAGCAACTTAAAAATCCCATTATCAGTCCTGTGAGGACCCAGCGAATCAATATACTGCATTTTTTTCTCCTTCAGGTTGAGAATGGCTAATGCTCAATGATTAATATCGTGGATGGGGACAAAGATTACATCACAATCAACAAGAGAAGTGTTTGAATCTACCCAATTTTCCACACTATCGAAACTAACGGCAGTTTTCAACTTTAATAAAAAGAAAGTATTAAAAAAATGGCACCTCAAGTACCTCTCCGGCTCCCTCATCTGCATTTCGAAAAATAAAATGAGGTAAGAATTAATGACTACGTCATCAAGCCATCCTCAAGGTTTCAAGGTGCGAAGGTTTTCCATTTTTACAGGGAAGTCATTCACACTCACCATTACTTTGTCAGCCGGTAACTTATGGGATATGGCGCTGTTATATCGCTTTTGCTCATTTGAGGTCAAAGGCTGACATTGATAATTCTCGTCGACTGTATCCTCCTCTACCTTCACATTTTTAAGCCCCGTCTCCTCCTCCTCTTCAGTCATCATTCTTTTTCCAGTTCGCTCATGGAAAGATGACAAAGGAGTTGCATCCATATCCACCTTCAGTTCCTCCAACTGGCCTCCATATTCAGGGTCCGTAACAATTTTGGCCTAAAGTTAAAACACATTATTTATACGAAAGACAAATATATCATACACAAAATAAATTCATTAAATAACACCTTACTGTATTACCTTCTTAGTTGGGGCTAACTCAGTGTATGGGGACTGTAGAAGCCTGCCCTTTTTCCTCTCCCTCTTTGGATGCTCGCGATCGACAGCGAGAGGGGGGATCTTCTCGTGTTTCAAGTCCATTAGGACATTAGCAACCTCTCCTTCCCCAACCACGACCTCATCAGCCACAATAGCCATCTCAATATCAACATAAGGGCTCACTGAACCATCAACTGGCACATCATGATCAACACCAGAAAAGTGTTCATCATCCCTCTGAAATCTTTGGAAAAGAGCTATCTGATTTTCTACGTTTGATAGCCTATTTTCCACGTTGGCTAGTCTAGCATCGACTTTTGAGTCCATCTCTGATATTTTTCCCAAAATCTCACTGAACATTCTTAAAACCTCACTATTAGGTTTTGTTGAATGACCGGGAGCCCTTTCAGGAAGGGGGTGGAGAATAACGGTGGAATGCTATCGGGCGGAATGGCTGATGGATCGCTTTCAGGCAGAGGATCACTAATGTCTTCCACTCTGTCCAATCCAAGCGAAGAACATTTACCGGCCACATCAGCTAGGTATATGTCTTCAAATAGAATTCTACCCCTTGACTCCAATATTGCAGCCCACGCATCAGAGGTCGGGTCCCCCACGGAATTTTTCGCATTGAAAGGAGGAAACTCGGTATCGATTGAAGCGCGTTCCTCCGAAGTGGGCTTTAGTATGCTTGAAATGTCCTAAAAATTTAAGCACATTATAATAAATTACAAAACTCATTAATTATATTAATTGCAAAAACATAATGTGCACAAAAAATTCATACCAACCTTTGTTTTTACGACCAATTTAAGGAACTGGTCGAAACTCGAAAATTGTTTTTTCACTTTGGGTTTCGTCGTCCACTTGCACATTCAGGGCAATGTGGGGTTCATATTCTCTCTTAATTTTCCAATAGCAGGTGACAGGACGGACATGCACTCAAAAGGAAGAAGCTAGACAAAATGAAAAAAAAAAACAAATCGTCAGTTTATATATTTCCCAAAATAAAAGTCACAGCAATATAGTAAAACATCATTAAAGACTTACCATCAGAGGTATGATGAAACCGGGAAATTTCCACTGTGGGTTTTTGGACATCTTCTTCTGTGCCATGTCTAAACTTGTCACCTGCTCCATCAGAAACCCAAAGGACTGACGACCCCAGGGATACGATTTTGCAAACTCTAGACTCTCCACTAGTTGGATTAGTGTGGAATCTATTTTCGCATTTTCATTTCCACTGTAAAATAACACCGAAGCCACTAGATATAGTAACGACATCTTCAACTTGTCATCCTTGGTCGTGTCCCACCCCCCTTTCCTAACAATGCTTAACCTTCTATCACCATCGCCTGTGGGAGACTCAACTTCTTCGGGAATTTTAAAATTTGGAAGTACTTCCCTTATACTTGCTAATGTGACCTTTTTCGTGTCAAGATATCGTTATAAAAAGTTTTCTTTTCCCACGGCGGGGATAGGTTCTTCCTTTGGATATTCGGCACAGTTCAACCCGCTAATTAAGGCGTGCTCCATCAGCGAATACCGAATGGGAACTCCATTCAAAACAAACCAAATCTCCGAATTATTGGGAGACTTCACTTTCCGGCATAGAAGAATCCACAATGGAATTAGAATCATATCCGTGTAGGGAGCGGCATCAAATAATGGCCCGATTGAGAATCCCTCAACCAGTTCATCCCATCCGGATGGTCGCTCAAACATTTTTCGATGAATGAGCATTCTTCGGCCATTTTGCAATAAGTGTTGATTTTACCCTTGAAATTACATTCTTCAAGCGCCAAATATAGAGTGGGGACCTGAAAAAGGCAATTGAGAACTCTTAAAATATAATAACAACCAAATAGCATATAGAAAAATGAGAGCTATGAATTGAGGCATATTGAAATCGATTATTGAACTAGCATACACTAACTTTTGCATGGATGTTTCCAAAGTAATTAACATTTCTTAATTACACTTCTTAATTACATTTCTTAATTACCATTCAACAATCATCACCATTCAAAAATTCATCACAATTCAAAAAATCATCACCATTCAAACATCATCACCATACAAAAATCATCACCATTCAACAATCATCATCATACAACAACTATATAGTGTATCAAGCATAAATAGCTAAAAAGATTAACAAATCATCACCTTTTAGTGAATTTACAAAAATCATCACCATTCAACAAATCATCACCATTCAAAAAATCATCACCATAAATCATCCTCATTCAACAATCATCACCATACAACAAATATATAGTTTATCAAGCATAAATAGCTAAAAAGATTAACAAATGGAACTAATTTTTACTTACAAGGGGTGTCGATGAAGTAGAAAGTTCGTTCTCAGTAACCGATGAAAATTCAAGACTACATGGAGCATCCATTGACTATGCAAATGCATAAAATGAAAAAAATTGTTAACATTGCATAAACATTAAAATTTAAATATGATTAAAAAAAAATTAAATTGGACAACTCGTCGTTATATTCTTCTTCTCCGGTGCCGGTGATTTCTTTTTCTCTGGTAAGTTGAAATGCTTCTTCTTCGTTCCACTCGCCTCGATTCTTCTTCCCCTCGGTTTTTCTAACTTTTTCTACTTCCACTCGCTTGGCTTCTTCTTTTCCCTCGGTCGGTCTTCCACCCGGTTCTTCTAACTTCTTCTTCTTCCACTCGCTTGGCTTCTTCTTCTCCCTCGGTCGGTCGGTCGGTATCGCGCAGTATCGACTGGGTCGCTTCTCCTTTTTTTTTTCTCACTAGTAGCAGATATGCATATAGCAGCAGCAGTATCGGTTGGGGGTTTTGTGGGATGGGGGTTTTTATGTAACTACAACAATTGATATGTATAAAAAAAAAAAAGAGAGAAGAAATCAATCGCGTTTCATATGAAACGCGCTTCTTCAAGTGGGGGGCATTTAAGGAATTCTACAATAGGAGAAAGGTGACCAATTATAAAGGGCTCAAAAACTTCGGCTGTGTTTGGTTTTTTGTTCAAACCAATTTTGGCCAAAACTTGTTTGCTTTACGTTTTTTTGACCAAAAATGATTTTTTTGGTAAAAAAAAATTGTCATCTATTGTCTCCCTATTTGTCTCTACTTTTGGGTGCCTACTAATTACATCAACTATAATATAATCATTTAAAACTTATATTATATTATATTTTTCAATCATTAACTAATTATAAACATAGCTTTTCAGACAAAAACTTACATGATTTGACTGCTACAGTAACTTTTATCTCTTCTAAAAAAAAATTCAAGCACAAAACCAAACACATTTTCATCAAAATACACTTTCAATAAATTTTTTCACCAAAATTTCAACAAAAAAAAAAACCAAAACAAAACCAAACACAGCCTGGGAAAATGAAGCCAATAGGCTTACTTTGCACAAAGCAAAAACACATAGGCCTCATCCCATTTTCACTATTTAAATATAGGCCTATGTGGGACCCATTAGCATTGAAAGGTCCAAAATACCCTTACTAACACTAAAAATAGTGGTCCCCCCTACTTTATTACGATACTGAAATACTGAAGATACTGGATTTATTTAAAATCCTATATAAAGTCCCTATGTTTTCAATTTATTTGTCTTTAGTCCCCAAACTTTAGAAATGGTTTAATTTGGCCCTAAAAACAAAACAAAAAAAAAATCCATGAGAGTACTTATACATATTTAAAGAAAAAGGAATCCCAACTTGCTTTTATAAATCTGCATAAAAAAAATTTATTGCATTCATAATTTACATATATGCCAATTCCTGCTCATATTTTAAGTGCTTTTATTGATTGTCTTAATACTTTGGAAAACTTAGATTATACTAATACAGAATTAATATTAGAATTACGCAATCAATTAATAATTAGGAGAGAAAGTTGGGTTAATAATTATCTTAACATACCTCCTAGATTAAGAGATCACGAAAACTATATTAAATACCTTTTAGTCTTGAATATATTAATAGCAGCTTTTTATTAAAATAGCTTCTTCTAATTATAAAAGATTAGAATATCTAGATTTAGAATATAGTTTAGCTGATAGAACCGTAATCTCGTTAAATAAACATAAATTTATTTGTAGATTTGATTCAAGTTTTAAGCACAATTTACATTCGGAAAATAAACACTTAAATAGTTTAACAGATTTATTTATATCGTTAGCATCAAATTTAGAAATAAATAACGCTAAACTTTGTAAAACTTTAGAATCATTAAAAGAAACCATTTTAATTAATAGAGAAATAATAAAGAAGGGTGAAAATAATAATTTAGATTATATTAAACAACAATCTGAGGAAACTCTAAAAATAGTTAAGAAATATAATAAGCTTTTCCCCACTAAAGACGAAATAATAGAGTTAAAATATAGCTTGAAAAGTAATAAGATAAAACAATTAGAAATTGAAACTAAGAAAACTTTAAGCCAAGTAATAGAAAAAATAAATAAAGTTGAAGCTCAAAACGTAGAAACAAGTAAAACTCTAAAAAATATAGAACGAATAGTTAGCGGATGAGTAGTATAGAAAATAGATTAGAATATAAAAGAGCCATTGAACTAGCAAATAAATATCTATATACAGAAGAAGGATTTACTACCTATCATGGAACTAGTAATTCAGATAAATTACATCCTAAACTTTGGAATATTCAATTCGCTTTAATTCTACAAATATTCGAAAGGCTAGATAAATTAGAAAATAAGTTAGAAAAATTAAGTACTAAAATAGACACAGTATCTCAAATGATTAAAGGAGATTTACAAGATAGTATAGAAGAAAGATTAGCAAATTTAGCACTAGACGAATCTAAAAAACCTAAAAAATATATATATTGGTAAAAAATGTTGAGATCATTTAGTGGTACTAGTAGAACTATAAGTGAATCAAGTAATAAAGAAAAAGAGAAAGGAAAAATAAGTAATACTTTCACTAAACGAATGTTTAGAGGATCAGGAAGTCAAAGCTCAGCTAGAAAAGTAGAATAAGAAGAGATAATAGACGTAGAAGAAAATCTTAATTTATATAATAACAATGGAATAGATAAGTTAAAACCTAAAACGTTATACAAAGTGGGAAAAATGGATTTAACACACATTTAATTAAGAAATTTAGAGAAAAAGAAGTAAAAGTTACAACAAATGCTGAAAACATAAGCTTAGTTAGCCCAGAATGTATAAAGCAATTAAAACAATTAAAGCAAAAGTAAATACATTTAAGATTAATTATTATAGGAATAAAGGGATTAACTAGAAAGGGAACCGGTGGAAAGGTTTTAGTATTATTATTAGATAAAAATTGCTTCGTAGAATTGCTTAAAAGGTACCATATAACCATTTGAAACTTTTTGAATGTTTTCTAGTGCTTTTTGATAATCTTCAAAGATTCCAACTGGCTCTCCTCTAATAACGAGATAAACTGCTGCATCTTTTACTGGAAATTTTTTATTTTCTTTCTCAAAGTAATAGCAGAGGGCATTTAATGCTGCTAATTTGCTGGATGAAGTATGAGCTTCCCATAGAGCATTAAGTAGAATACTTTGTTCTTCAGTTATATAAGGGGTATCTCTCGGAGGCTTGAAATTATGTCTAACTGGAAGTACTATTTTTCCAAAGGTTTTTAAAGCTGGTCTAGGAAAAACGCTTTGTGTAGCTGGATTGAAAAACCGAGTTTCTATTGTGAATGCTGGTCTATTCTGGCTAATTTGTTGAAAGTTAGGCCTGAAAGCTGGTCTTCGGACTATTTGGTTGTAAGCTGCAGAGGGAGGTCTTGTTTGTTGGTTGTCTTGGTCATTGGAGACCATGATCTGTTTCCCAAAATTAAAGTTAATTGTCTGCTTAATAAATCTGCTATGCTATTGTTTGATCCTTTAATATGTTCAAACTCTACTTTATATCCATTACCTTCTATTGTATTTCTAAAATTTAACCATCTTTTATTATTTTGTTTTCTAGAATTTTCATTTTTTATGAATCTAACTACAGCTTCACAATCTGTTCTGATGGTAAAAGGTTTATTTAAATATAGTCTAAAATGGTCTATTGTTTTAACTATTCCTGCTATTTCATAATCTAGGCTAGTCCAATTACTTCCTGTTTTGTTAAAATTACCATTGCAATAAGCTGATATATTTTCTTCACTTTTTGGAGAAAATTTATGAGGTTTACATTTTAATATTGCTTCCCATCCTTCTATAGAGCTATCTACTTCTATTATAACATAATCAGTACTTAAAGGTAATTCTAAAGGTTTTAAATCTTTAACAATTTCTTTAATTTTTCTAACTAAGTTAATATCTTCTTGATTAAAATGTCTTTGACCTGATTTTCTGATTTTCTTATATAATGGTCCGACTAATTTACTAAGTTTAGGAATAAATTTTCTAGAGTAATTTAATATTCCTAAAAACGCTTATATTTGTTTTAAGTTTTCTAGTTTATCCGGGAAGTCTAAAATCTTTTGAGCTATATGAAGTTGTAATTTAATTTGTCCGTTTCCTATTTCTAAACCTAAAAAGCTTATTTTTCTCTTAAAAAGTTCCATTTTCTTTTTAGACACTACTATTCCATTTTCTTCTATTAAATTAAACACTTGTTTTAAATGATCTTGATGTTGTTTAAAATTTTCAGAAGCTACTAAAATGTCATCTATATACACTAAACAGAAATCTAAATGTTTAAATATACTATCCATAAATCTTTGAAATATTGCTGGAGCATTTTTTAAACCAAAAGATAGAACATTTCACTCGAAATGTCCTTCACTACAGCTGAAAGCTGTCCATTTTTTGTCTTCTTCTACCATTTTAATTTGATTATATCCGTTTTTAAAATCAAATTTTGAAAATACCTTTTTATTTTGTATAAGATTAATTAACATCTTTATTAGGTATTTTATAAGCATCATCTTCTGTATTATCATTAAGTCTCTTATAATTATATACTATTCTAGGTTTTCCTCTTTTTATTTCTGCATTATTTCTTACTATAAAGGTTGCTGATCTATGAGGACTATCACTTCTTCTTATAATACCGATTTCTAACATTTTTTTCATTTGTGTTTTGAATTCTTTTATATCTTCAGGAGTATATTCTATAGCTACTGTTCTTATCACTATATCTGGGTTTAATATGTTTAGTTTAAAAGTATAATTTACTTTGTTTTTAGCTAAATCATCTCCTATAAATCCTAACATTCTAATTTATGCAAAATTCTTTCATTTTCTAAGTTTAAAACTTCTAATCGCTTTCCTATATCTCTAATTTCTTCATCTAATAGGATATCTATAGTTTCAGATTCTATATTATTTTGTTCTAATTCTTTGAAAAAATCTAGATCATTATTACCATGTCCACCACACTTCGCAGTAAACTCTGATTGTTTAATGTATCTATTAGTTGGAAAAGTATAATTATGTTTTCTAATAGTAATATAATTTTTGCCTATTAATATACTGCCATTTAATGCACAAATAAAGTTTAACCCTAAAAGGAATTCTTGGCTATTTATGTTATCCGGTGCTATAAGTACTTGTCCTAATGTATATTTGCTACTATAATTTCCTGAAAAATCTTTAAATTGTATTCCTATGTTAATTACCTCTTTTGTTATTCTCATTAATCTATTTTCTGCAGTTCTACTAGTAACAGTATAACTTAATTGTGTTACAAATTCTTTTGGCACAAGACTAGCGCTAAGCATGCTTTTTGTACTTCCTGTATCTAAAATGGCTTTAGTTTCAATATATTTTTCTTGATTACACTATATTCGACAATCTAAAAATATTAGACTACTAGTATAGGGTACTTGTATTTGGGATTCATACGCTGTATTTTGTAAATGAGTTTCTTCTAATTGTTGGTTAATTTCATCAAGTTCTTCTATAACTACACATTTTCCTTTATTTTGATTACTACTTATGTTTTCATTATTTTTTAATTTTAATTCTATTAATTGTATTCTTAAATCTAAATTCTCTATTTTATGGCTTAGAGCTTCTATAGATTCTAGTTTTTTACTAGGTTTAGGCGATATATCTGTTTCTATATTATATGCGTCTTTAGCACAAATAAAACAAATTTCGTCAAAACATATATTGCACTGATATCCTAAATGCATATCAGGATATAATCTACAAATACTACATGCTACACTCATAGTTCCTTTTCCATTTACATATTTATGTTCACATGAATTATTCATATAGGTATATTCTATTATATTTGGAATTTCTGGTCCTTCTTCACTTACTATACTAAATATGCTTTCATTATCACTTTCATTACCGTCTATAATTACTACATCTTCATCTAACTGTTCTGCTATGGCTGCTCTTTCCATATTAAATTGTCTTTTAGGACATCTATTAGCTAAATGTTTAGGATCTCCACAAATATAACATGTGCATTTTCTTGTTGATGGCTTTTTAACATAATTAGGGGGCTTTCTTCCTTGCCTATATTGTCTAAAACTAGATTTTGGTTTATTTGATTTCCTTAATATTTTGCGTTTTGGCTTAAAGTAATTCTTCTGTCCATATTGTTATGGGGTGTATATAGCTTTTCTACAAAACTCATAAGATTGTTTTCTAATTTGTCCTCTAATAAATTTTTCTTTACACCATTCTTGAAGTTTAAAAAAAGTATATTATACTCTAGGTTCTATACCTAATCCTGTAAGATTACCATTGGTTTTTATCCATTTTTCATTTATTCTTTTTCCTAAATCTTGTGGTAATTTCGTAAAATATCTATTACATAATTCTTCATCAAATGTTTTATTAACTTCTCCTATTAACCTTGTAAAATCCTGACTAAAAGGTATAATATATTTCATATCGGTTATAGTGAAGATTTATAGGAGATGATTTAGCTAAAAACAAAGTAAATTATACTTTTAAACTAAACATATTAAACCCAGATATAGTGATAAGAACATCAGCTATAGAATATACTCCTGAAGATATAAAAGAATTCAAAACACAAATAAAAGAAATGTTAAAAATCGGTATTATAAGAAGAAGTGATAGTCCTCATAGATCAGCAGCCTTTATAGCAAGAAATAATGCAGAAATAAAAAGAGGAAAACCTAGAATAGTATATAATTATAAGAGACTTAATGATAATACAAAAGATGATGCTTATAGAATACCTAATAAAGATGAGTTAATTAATCTTATACAAAATAAAAAGGTATTTTCAAAATTTGATTTAAAAAGCGGATATAATCAAATTAAAATGGTAGAAGAAGAAAAAAATGGACAGCTTTCAGCTGTAGTGAAGGACATTTCGAGTGGAATGTTCTATCTTTTGGTTTAAAAAATGCTCCAGCAATATTTCAAAGATTTATGGATAGTATATTTAAACATTTAGATTTCTGTTTAGTGTATATAGATGACATTTTAGTAGCTTCTGAAAATTTTAAACAACATCAAGATCATTTATAACAAGTGTTTAATTTAATAGAAGAAAATGGAATAGTAGTGTCTAAAAAGAAAATGGAACTTTTTAAGAGAAAAATAAGCTTTTTAGGTTTAGAAATAGGAAACGGACAAATTAAATTACAACCTCATATAGCTCAAAAGATTTTAGACTTCCCGGATAAACTAGGAAACTTAAAACAAATACAAGCGTTTTTTGGAATATTAAATTACTCTAGAAAATTTATTCCTAAACTTAGTAAATTAGTTGGACCATTATATAAGAAAATCGGAAAATCAGGTCAAAGACATTTTAATCAGGAAGATATTAACTTAGTTAGAAAAATTAAAGAAATTGTTAAAGATTTAAAACCTTTAGAATTACCTTTAAGTACTGATTATGTTATAATAGAAGTAGATAGCTCTATAGAAGGATGTGGAGCAATATTAAAATGTAAACCTCATAAATTTTCTCCAAAAAGTGAAGAAAAAATATCATCTTATTCTAGTGGTAATTTTAACAAAACAGGAAGTAATTGGACTAGCCTAGATTATGAAATAGCAGGAATAGTTAAAGCAATAGACCATTTTAGACTATATTTAAATAAACCTTTTACCATCAGAACAGATTGTGAAGCTGTAGTTAGATTCATAAAAAATAAAAATTCTAGAAAACAAAATAATAAAAGATGGTTAAATTTTAGAAATGTAATAGAAGGTAATGAATATAAAGTAGAGTTTGAACATATTAAAGGATCAAACAATAGCATAACAGATTTATTAAACAGACAATTAACTTTAATTTTGGGAAACAGATCATGACCTCCAATGACCAAGACAACCAACAAACAAGACCTCCCTTTGCAGCTTACAACCAAATAGTCCGAAGACCAGCTTTCAGGCCTAACTTTCAACAAATTAGCCAGAATAGACCAGCATTCACAATAGAAACTCGGTTTTTCAATCCAGCTACACAAAGCGTTTTTCCTAGACCAGCTTTAAAAACCTTTGGAAAAATAGTACTTCCAGTTAGACATAATTTCAAGCCTCCGAGAGATACCCCTTATATAACTGAAGAACAGAGTATTCTACTTAATGCTCTATGGGAAGCTCATACTTCATCCAGCAAATTAGCAGCATTAAATGCCCTCTGCTATTACTTTGAGAAAGAAAATAAAAAATTTCCAGTAAAAGATGCAGCAGTTTATCTCGTTATTAGAGGAGAGCTAGTTGGAATATTTGAAGATTATCAAAAAGCACTAGAAAGCATTCAAAAAGTTTCAAATGGTTATATGGTACGTTTTAAGCAATTCTACGAAACAATAGCAGCAGCAAGAAGATTACTAGGCCCAAATTTTTACATTCAACCCAATGCTGAAATGCAAAACCTAAGAATTTATTATCAGAAAGGCAGCCTATAAGCCCAGATGTTGATCAACTAGAAGAAGATCTTGACATAGTGACAAAGAAATTCTCCAACTTAACCAAATTATACCAAGACCTTTTAATTCAACATGAAAACCTTCAAGAATATGTTTTAAAGCCAAACCAAATAGACGTACCAAAGGAAATACAACAAAAGTCCCTCCAATACCTATCAATTAGAACTTTTCATTACCCTACCCAAACAATTTCATCCCTACCTGAAGGAATACAGAATATAATTTGGCAAAAAGCAGAAGAAAATTTCTATAGAAAAATGTTAAAGGTAGCTCAATTAATTGTAACCGCTTAAATAGAAGGAATAATGTCTTCAACTACTCTTTTACAATGGAAAGGAGAGTCAATCAAACAGCAAGGAACCCTAAAATTTTATACTGCAAAGTATATTTCATGGCCAAATATTCAGATAGATACGTCAACTTTTCAAGAAGGATGGATTGAAGACAGTTTCATCACTATTGCACAGCTTCTAGACTTTGGTTTTGTATCAAGACTATATGTTACTGATTCAGATCAAGTTAAAAAATTAGGAAGACATCTAACAGACGCAGTAAGCCTCCAGCTTAGTAAAGGAATAGATATTCTACGAATTGAAGTCACAGCCATACCACCAATCTGGGTAAAGTCAAACGTTCAAATGGGACATACATTTTATTGGATTCATGAATCGTTTGAAAAAAGGGCTGCACCACCATCGGTAGCATTCTGGTTACTACACGAAGCAATAAATCCCATTTCAGACATAGCAGAGATGAAACTAGATGTTGAAACTCGTCGAAAGGATCAACGAAGATACATGTTAAACACAGATTCAGCTACAACATTTCAACTTTTGTTTCGAGAACGTCATCATAGTATTTTCATCCCAGCTAGTGATCGAGTTTATCATCGAATATGGTTTCAAGGAAATAAAGCATTAACAAGTGTAGAATGTCCTCCAGCATATGCACTAGACTTTGGAACATCAAGTTCAGGAATATGAAGTCCATAATCCAGCAAAAGAGTTGAAGACTTATCAGCAATAATTCACCAAGAAGCAATAATTTTCAGCAGCACCAATAATGCAGCTATAAGACAAAAGCAGTAAATCAGGGGACAACTATTACAAATAGCATGCAAAGTTTCAACAAACTTTTACTATTTACTTTAATGTATTTTGGCCGCATGTGGCATTATTAGTGGTTACTGTTAATATAATAATGGCAGCATTGTAGCTTTACCAGCTACCTGCTGCGGATTTCAAATTTTTAGTTTGGTTTGTTGTAATGTTTTTCAATTCCGAGGCCTATAAAAGGACCTCATCCATAAGTTGTAAAAATTGCCCCTTGAATACTCTCCAACCCACACGTCTTGGTTGTTAGAGAGTCTCTCACCTTTCTTGTAATAAAATATCTTCTTTGTGCAATAATATCTTGTAAGTTTTTATACGCTTTATAATGCATAGTGAGTAAACTACCCCCAGGGACGGGATTCCCCTACTATTTAAAAATGTTATAATTCTCTCATGTTTAAAAAATACAAAAACATTAAAAACCGAAAATACAATAACATTAAAAATGCTAAAAATGATGATGAATAGTAGTAACATTCTACTCTTCCATCGTCCCAAAAAGATGTTTCCACTGTACAAATTTTGTTTTCAATAATCTCTGATATTGCTTTGGGAAGATTTTGTTTACCGTTTTGGTGTTACTGGTCGGGAGACAAAATGTGCGGGATAATTCCCCCCAGTGTGCAAGCAAAATGGTATCAGAGCTAGGTTATTCTGAGTATGCTCTGTGGTCGCAGTTTAATCTAATCTTCCACATTAGAAAAGTTTTCTTGAGCTTTTTAGCAAAACAAGGTTACTGAGTTTTAAAATTTTTAAAATGAATTAAGTTTATATTTTTAATTTCAAAAGAGTAAGATATGTACTTCATTTCTTTCCAACATAAGTCTTCGTTGATGAAGCAATCGGATTCTCGAAACAACCCTCTTATTTGAGAATGATAAAATGTAAGTTTTAATTCATAATCTAAAAAGTGAACAGTAATCCTGTTTATTTTCTGTAATTATTTTGTTAATAGATCTTAATTTATGTAATTACTTTATTTAATAACGTTTTGCATATATTCTGGACTAAATAAACTAAATTTAAAGATTAAAGAACTAAATGTCATTTTTAAGAAGCAGGGACTTGATTTGTAGATATTTAGGGAGCCATTTTTATAAAAAGGATAATTTGAACTTTTCTTTCAAAAAATAAAAAAAAAAGAAAAAAAACATAACAGGTCTATGGTTTGCACCCCCTTGCAAATGAGCCCCTTTTTGCCAACATCCCACACAGCCTTCCATGGTGTGCAAAGAAGCTCATTTCTGCAAACGTCCCTTCCATGGAACTCTAGGGCTTGAAGATTCTTTCAATTCCGTCGCCTCTCCAGTTACCGACGCCGCCGCGAGTTGCCGACGCCGCCGCAGAGTTACCGACGCTGACGCGAGTGACCGACGCCGCCACCGCCGCGAGTTACCGACGCCGCCACCGCCACCGCAGCGAGTTACCGACGCTGCCGCCTCCAGAAACGATGTTGCTGTGAATAAGCCTCACGGAGTTTATTGTGAAAGCAATTTATCTTCTATTCCCAATCTCCTGAATATTGTTCAAGGTACATTCATTCCCCCACCCAATCGAAGCATAATAACTTGTGTTTGAATGAAATTTGAAAGAATGAGAATGCTATTTTATCGGATTCTAATTTGGAAACTTATGATGATTTTATTAGGGTAAACTCAAATTGATGCTTATGTTAACAAATTCATCCTGAAATGTTGTCTCCGTCTATCTAGTGTTTGATTAGGTGGTAAAATGAGTACATACACATTTATACATTAGTCATATTTGGAAATTGGAATTTTGGAACTGGAGGTGTATTAAGGTTGCACTGGAGCATACACATGCAAATTCAATGATGTTAGGTTCCTTTTCTTTCACTTAGTTATAGATTTTGAAGAAGAAAAACTTTAATTGTGTCTAAGAGATAATAGTAGATCTTGTTATGGCTTCTTATCAATCAATGATGTTGCAATGCATGCCTGTATTCAAGAATCCAATTGTACTTCAGAAATATGTTGTTTCCATATCTGTGAATCAAGATTAATCTAATTACTGAAAGAGAATTGTGATTAATCTATAAGAATATAATTTTCTTTTTCTTTTTATCATAATGATAATCATTGTAATGAATGCCAAAACTTTAGAAGCCTTTGTAACTTAATATCGTCCTAGTATATTAACTGAATTTTTATGATGGATTGACATCAATACCTTATCAGTGCAACATACTAACTTATAGTTCAATTCTATTTCGTATTTGGCATTAGTTTTAGCAAATTTTTCATTATTCATGCCGATTTTAGATTCAGTTTTTACTATACTGTTTTTATAATTAATTCTTGAAGTTTTTTGGCAGAAATATTCGATGTACTATCTCGTACAAAATGGACAAGAGTTGGATAGACTTACAAAGGAAATCAGATGTTTTGTCTTCGCGGAATTGAATCGTATTGAATAGAGTTGGATATTCTTCCTAACTAGCTAATCCTGCCAAACTATTCTTCCTAACTAGCTAAGTTTTTGTAAAAATTCCTTGCACATTTGTTTTGCACACTACTCAATCAGGTCCCAGATGAACTAAGGAACGGAACACTACGGCTTGCAAGTAAGTTCCTTGTCTACTTTGTTCTTCAACTTCAAAAAATGCAATCATTACAAAACTGATATTGAACAAACTTAATGATCTTGATTATAGGAGAGAATTTAGAGAAAGAACCACACATAACAGAGCTAAGGAATCAGGTGAACATGGTGCCGGATTATATCCAACATATATACTTTTTCAATGCTGGCCGTTGAATTTTTGATGCCTCCGGTAGGTTTCTTCTTCTTCTTTAATCTGCCACGCAGAGGAGAATATATACATAAATGTGAATGTAGAATGAAGCTTATATTTGTATCTTCCTATTTTTTTTCTCTCGTTTAAAGTTCTATTTGTTTATTCTGATTGAAGCTCAAAGTGGAAAACTAGGGCACTGCTTGAAGAGGTAATCACACATTTTGTAGTGGTGGTGATTGAAAAACTTGAACAATCCAAATATACAGGTTTCTTTATCGCTTGCTTTCTCTCTCTATACATACATGTGTGCACATCAGAAAGTAACACCACCACATTATGCCAACAAAATCTTGAATAGAAAATAAGAGCATTACCGTCATTTGAGTTTGTGGAGTGACAATATTTTATAGTGAATACCCAATCTGCATATAAATTCTGTTTTAATGTGAAAAGGCTAGTTCGACAGGTCAATTTTGGGC
This sequence comes from Buddleja alternifolia, assembly GCA_019426215.1. Lineage (NCBI taxonomy): Eukaryota > Viridiplantae > Streptophyta > Magnoliopsida > Lamiales > Scrophulariaceae > Buddleja > Buddleja alternifolia. The sequence continues at coordinate 5,188,685 of CM033395.1, forward strand.
TCGTTATTGAAATTTTGCACTAGAAAACTTATTGTGATCTGGATGACTAGTCATAGATTCTTTACATAGGCTTGGATTTTTTTTCTCTTCGTGTTGAATCTATAGATTATTAGTGTAATAGAATTTGCTTAGAGGTTGCGATGGAAGGATTAAATTTAAAGAAAGGAGTTGAGGGTAATAGAATTGCTTAGTAGTGTAATAGATTATCGTTTTTCTAAACCCACTCATTTCAAGTGCTTCAAAACTCAATTCTGAACCTTTCTTTTGAACTTGTGTATCATGTGTCTTTGCAGTACTCATTGTTTGGCTCCAAATTAACTTTTGGAGCTATGATTGGTGCAATCACTAGTGGTGAAATGGCAGATTACATAGGCCATGAAGGGGTAAGTTTGTTAGTATTGATTCTAAACAACTATTATCAGGGACTACTTAACTACTTAATAATGATTGGAACCACTGGATTTGAAATGCAAGCATGCAATGAGAGTATCAGGTGGATTTTGTACAGCGGGGTGGCTATCAGTGTACTTCACCAAGGTATTTCATGACTATTTACCATATCTAATATCTTCTACTTGTATACATAAAAAAAACAATAGTTATTTTAGCATTTCTTTTTTACTTATAATTACGCAGGGGATCTGCTTTTGGATATGGGAAGCTTAGCAACTGGATATGGAATGTGAGTTTTTTCTTTTATGGTATTTTTCTTTTACTGCAGATGAGTACGTTATTCAACTAGGATTGAATGTTTAGGAAACTAGAGACATATTAACATTTTTGTTGTTTTCGGTTTAGTAGGTCGGGGTATTCATAGCTGAAATTGTACCTAAGGATTTATGAGGAGCTTTTACAACCCTAAGATACTGGCACCTAGTGGTGACCTTCTGAACAAGTAAGTTCTACTCCCTACTGGAATTGAAAATTTGTTATAAGACGGCGGTCTTTGAATGTTTACTCATGCTTAGTGCTGTTTAAGAAAAGTTCTACCAATTGTCTTGAAAGAAGGCTTGATTAGCAAAGCTAATTATGTATTAACTTAGATTTGCACACACTTAGAGTGATACTTAAGAGTTGAGCTGTAAATATGAGAAATGGTTTGTAGATAGATTTAGATTTTTGTTCATTTATTCTCCTTAATTCTCAATGTATCTACTATGATATTAGCTTTTATATGAGATTAATTCCTTACATGGAGGCATTTGTATTCAGATTCTGAATATGGAGTTGTATATGAGTAAGTTTTCACTTAATACTATTGGAGTAAGATTCTGAATATGGAGTTGTATATCTACTTAATACTATTGGAGTATGAGCAGTAGCCTTGTCACTAATTACTATTGGAATTGAAAATTTTATATTCCAATGCTCGCGTTCAAGTAATACTATTCCAACTAGGTATCAAGTAATTCGATTTCAGAGATCTCACTATGCCATATGCTTCTGTAATACGCCCCTGCTAGAATTAAGGATCCATATAAAAATTCTCACTTGGACAAGCTGCTATTGTTGGAGTTCTTATTTGGAAATCCTAAAAGTCATAATATGTTATGAGCTGAACATAAGGAGTTCAATCATTATTACCAATCTTCTAAATTAGGCTGCTGTGAGTTGCTTATGTGTCTTGAAAAATTTAACTATATATATATATATATATAACCTTGTCTTGAAAAATTGATTACTTTTCAAATCCAAGAACATTAAACTTTGCTAGCAGTGGTGGGGGACACCTCCTACTTTTGCCTGAAATAGAAATACCGGCATTTCTTTCTAATTAATAAGTGAATTAGAAACTATTATTCCTTCTCGTGTTGGACTGCACTGCATCTACTGTTTATTTTTCATTTCTAGGATCTGTTTAGTCGTAAAACCTAATGAAGATCATGCACTTGGATGTCTTGACATCTCTTAAAGTTGTTCTCCTAAGAAGTTACCCATGGATTTAAATGTTTTGTTTCTTGTTATAGATGTAACATAGATGCAAATTGTTGTCAACTCGGTAAACAAATTGTTATGCTCACGCTTTTGGTTGTTGATGTGGATGGCTTTGATTATGTAATTTGGTTTGTGGTTTTTGATTATTATTTTAAAATTCAATTGGGAGAAACTTGGATTTGATGAAAGCGGTTTGTAGTTGATTTGAAGAAAGGGGAGGTTAAAGAAGGTTAGGGTTCTTTCACTCTGCTCTACTATTGACCTCTTTCTCTAACATTGAACAAATCACCAGTGAATGGATATAGCTCTACTATTGACCTCTTTCTCTAACATTTCACAATCAAGAATTTGATTGATTGTTGTTTTACCTCTGTCTAGCATTAGAGAGTCGTATTCTGCCTGGTGATTGATTAGTGTGGTAAGATTTGTAGGGGTCTATTTGTAAAGTTTTCAGGGGTCTATTTATAAGGTTTTCAGGGGTAAAATTGTAAGAATTGTTTTAAACATATGGGTGTAATTGTAAGAAATCATTAACATGAGGAATCCTTAGGGGCGTCTTGGTAGTAGGGGGGAGTTTTGGTAATTACACAACAAGTGAGGGGGTTTGTGTGTAATTTTTCCTAAAAACAAAAACAATTTTTCACTTTATTTCTCTTCTTAATTTTCTGAAATTTCCATAATGAATCTTTGGCTGGCTACTTAATTTTCAATATTCGTACATATCTCAGGCATATGGACAACTGATTGCTGTTAAAAGAGCTCAGCAAGGATCTATGCAGGGTGGTTTGGAGTTCAGTTGATGGAGAAATAGAGGAATTTGTAGCATAAACTACTATTCAGTTGTCTCGTATTATAGTCTTTGTTAGCGTAAATAATTCATCTGATGGAGAATAGAGGGATTTGTAGCATAAACTTGTCTGTTTTGTGGTTTTTCGTTGGATATTTCGGGTTAGTTTTGTGATATTTTGTATTTTTTGCGATTTTGCTATTAGTTATATAAAAAATAGTTGTGCTTACACTATATAAGGGTCTATAAGGTTTTCAGGGGTCTATTTGTAATTTAGAATTTTATAGTATCTTTTCTAATTTAATTATATTGAAAACTTAAAAATGATTTTTTTTTTTTAAAAAAAGGAAAAATCAACTTTCGCAATGGCTAAAGAGCCGTTGTGGATAAGTGGATAAGTGTACCACTGATACACAACGGCTCTTCAGCCGTTTACTATAGAGGCCAAAAATCTTTATTTTGGCCTTTATAGACAATGCCTCCAAGCCATTGTTATAGGGGTTGTGAATACTTCCGTAATGGCTAAAAGCACTTGTGGAAGTATTAGCAACCCTCACGGATACAACGGCTAATAAGCCGTTACGAAGTCATTGCGGATGACTATTGGCAATGCCTATTGATTAAAGGCAATTGCTTTTAGCTAGAACGTAGATTGTAGTTTATTCGAGAATTTAGGACTATGATGCTTCAGCGTTGAGCTTTCTAATGTTAACGAACATGACAATTTTGTGAGGGAAGGATCTTAAAATTTTGGTATTTATTTCTTTTTTTCCATTTAAGTTTTGATTTGAATTATAAAAACAAAAGGTGTTAATTTTTTGCTAAGTTTTCTATTGACTTATCTTGTGTGTCAATTTTGTAGCTTGGATCAAGGTGCAAGAGATCCAGCAGACGGACAAGGAAGATATGTTGCCACAGATGCTGAAGGATCTGAAGGCGGAGTTCGCAGCGCTTAGGATAATCCTCGGATCTCTCCCAAAAATTCCATATTTCGTTCTGAGCTAAGTTTTATAACTTTATATTTAATGAAAAGCACCCATCATATTTCCTTTTATCCTAGAAGATGTACGAAGAGACCTGCACATATATCGACCTTTAATTTTTCCCTAACAAGTAAGGCAAAAAAATGTTATGAAAAATACAGCACCAAAATACAATTTCATCAAATATGTCTTTTGGGAATTGAATGTGTTTCTCGGGTGATTTATATTTGAATGTGGAACTGTTGATGTGATGCATGGGCATTTTAATATATTGCCATTTAACCATTTTAGGTCATGAAAGTTGATGCGTATATAGTTGGTGATGGTAGAGTGGGACTCGTGACTCAAATATTGCAAGATGCTTATAGAAAGCTGACGCTGAGTCAGGGGTGCCTATACACACTTATCAACAACCCAGAGAGGATTCGTCGGAGGTGCCATTTCTTTTTCTCTTTATTCACTTGTTTGCTTTTATGTTACTATTGTTTCTGAACCTCCTTTTTCTCTATTGAGAGCTGGTGTTGACTCTCAACTTTTGACTCTTCTATCAAAGCTAAACAGTTGGCCGAAAACGGTCACTCAATGTCAAAAAGTTTCTCACGAGAGGCAGGTACTTGTTGATAGAACTTGAGAATTTTTACATTGGACAATTTCTTTCTTGCGAGAATTTTTACATTGGACAATTTCTTTCTTGCTTAAATTACAAGTTCTAGAGGATGTGAGTACTTTATTAGGTTGTTCAGCCATTTTCAAAGAATAGAATAAAAAAAATAGCTCGTATTGAGAGTTTAATGTCGAAAATTTTGAAGCATGCACAAAATGAAGCACTTGAAGCATAACATTTGGTGATAGATTATGGAAGGCCTAAAGTCGATGTCGAGCTCATTAAAGCGTATTTTTTCTTATTCTTTAATCTTTACTGCGGCCTCAGTTATTCTGGCCCATAGCTTATTTTTCCTTCCTCTCAGCGCGAGATTTGGTGGATGGTCTTATTAGTGCTTGACTCTGCATCACTTGTTCTGGCAGATAAACTTTGTTTCCCTTCTTATCAACGCACGATTAGGTGAATAATTGAGCTTCATGTTGTCTATAGTGCTTCACTCTGCATAATTTGCTCTAGCTATATATGACTTGTATATTTGTCTCGTTTTGGTGGGTTTAATAGTTCAGTTAAATTGGAAGGATCATGTGAGCAGAATGCTGATATTACCAGTGAAAGAAAATAGGAAGTTGACGGAGATCCATAAAAGGCACGAGGAAGCGAAAGGGAGGGGGTCCGGAAGAATGTTCTGGTTGTCTACGTTGTTTGAAGACATGATCAAGTATATTCTCTTATGTAATTGTCAGTTAGTGAGCTTACATTCCTGTAGACTGTAGTGGTTCTTTTTGTGTGCTCATTTTTAATTGCATTAAAATTTGGCTTAATCATATTTTTGTTATTAATGGCTCAGAAGTCTATTCAAGCAATTTGACACTGGTAAAAGTGGAGGTGGTATACTGCGTTTGTGCAATTTTTTCCTGACCTACAATTGTATACCTTTCCTTAGAATTTTTTTGTAGATGCGACTTGAACATACACACAAAAGGCGCATCCTGAACATAATTAATTCATACACAGAAAGTGCCTTTTTCTGGTAATAATTCACTTTCTTTGATCTAATTTGACATTTGCACAGTGATAGATTTATCAATTACCAGCATTGTTAAAGTTTCACTTGAAGGTGGTCGGAGAAATATGGTGTACCTTAAGGTGAGTTTCATGTGTTTAGTACTGAACATAATTCATACACAAAAAGTGCCTTTGCTTCTAGATTTTCCTTCTATTAATACGAAATTTTATGTACTGCTATTACAAATATTTAGGGATGTGGAGATATATTTGGGCACGTATAATCATCTAAACTTTTTGGCGTTTGTAGTTCTTTCATTTTGTTTCTATTTATTGTTGTTACTTTGTTTATGCATTAGCTCAAACAATTTCTTTTTTGGTACTGCAAAGTTTGGAGAATCACAACTGAACCATCAATAAATGGTGAAGAAATTGATGGAAAGATTCAATACAGATGGTAACAAAATTATCTTTGAACATGAAATTGTCAATGGGGCAACTAAATGGCAATGGCTTTACTCACCTAGAAAAGGACTTTATCCAGCCCAACAGATTTCTCTCTTGGTGTCCTTGACTCCCTCCTCTTCTTCTACCATCGTTGAAGTAAGTATCATGGGTGATGTTTTTGCATTTTCACCAAGTTAGTTATTGTTTGGTACCTATATATAAAATAATAATAATAATAATAATTTTTTTTAGGTATATGAAGTTTTTTGTTTCAACTTGGTGGAGAATATAGAAAGCGGCTTGTATGTAAAAGATTTAATGCAAGACACAAAAAAAGGTGCTCTTAACAATTTTTTTGCGAGAAAAATGTCTTTGACATAGCCTAAGCTAAAGAAGGGGATATTCTGGAATTGATCAGCATTACATTTCAATGTGCTTATTTAAGTTGTGATTTATTCAATTCTTGAAGTGCTCTATCTATAATCGTAGTCTATTTATGCTTCTACATTAGATGACATAATATTAATATGAAGATTTAAATTTTATTTGAATTCTTACTGATGATTTTGTATTTCTCGGAGTCGATTCACAGAAATTATTGCATCTTTCATTATGCTAACACTTATAATAATGTTTCAGGTGAAGAAAGAGCTTGATGATTTGAGAGACGAACTGCTGCTACTAATGATGAGATCAGAAAAGAGGGAAAGAATTGATGAAGTCCGGAGACTCCAGCAAAAGGGGGACGAGCTTTTATAGCCTTACAAGAAGCTGAAAGGGGATTTGAACTTGCAAGAGCTGTAGACCTTAGATATGGAGCCATTCAAGAAGTTGCACCACACTTGAATCGGGTGGAAGCGATAATTCAATGCTTAGAAAAACCGTTGGACCAGATGAAATTGAAGAAGTTGTGAGCCGTTGAAGAAGTATACCTGTCACACGGCTTGGCCATAATGACAAGGAGAGACTGATTGGACTTGCTGATAGGCTTCACCGACGGGTCGTTGGACAGGACCAAGTGGTTACAGCTGTTGCTGAATCTGTGTTGAGATCAAGAGCTGGATTGGGTAGGTCCAACAGCCAACAGGCTCGTTCCTTTTCTTGGGCATGAGGAAGGTGGGAAACTCACAGAAGCTGTGAGAAGGCGGCCTTATAGCGTTATTCTTTTTGATGAAGAGGAGAAAACGCATCCAATTGTGTCCATCACTTGGCTGCAAATTTTAGACGACGGAAGGCTGACGTTGTAAAGAATTCAAGAACTCCATGGAAGAAACAAAAAGAAAAGGAAAGAGAAAGAACTTTTTTATTAACGGTAACTTGAGTGATTAATTACATAAGAAAGAGAGAGAAAACAACTATATATAACTAACACAAACTAATTGCCTTATGTGGCATACACGTGCCACTTTCTATATATAAAGAAAACTAATTAATCTTTAATACTCTCCCTTAAGTTTGTTGTCCATAAAGATCAAGGACACCGAACTTGTTTAACAAAAAATTAAATTGATCCTTAGCTAAAGGTTTTGTAAGAATGTCTGCAGGTTGCATATTGCTTGAAATAAATTCAGTAGCTATAACTCCTTGTTGAATTTTATCCCTGATAAAATGTAGATCAACTTCAATGTGCTTAGTTCTCTAACGGAAAACTGGATTGGCAGCTATTTGGATAGCTGATTGGCTATCACTGTAAACTTTAACTGACTTCAATTCATCAAATCCCAGATCCTTGAATATGCCCAGTATCCAAAGAACTTCTGTTGTAACACTGCCCATTACTCTATGTTCAGCTTCCGCTGAACTTCTAGAAACAATGTTCTGTTTTTTTGCCTTATAAGATAACAAAGAATCTCCCAACATGAGTGTAAACCCTGTCAATGATTTTCTTGACACTTGACAAGAAGCCCAATCACTATCACAAAAGGCCTTCGAAACTAAAGAATTATTAGAAGATAATAAGAGGCCTAAGCCTGGTTTACCTTTGAGATATCTCAAAATCCTAAACATAGCCATTAAATGAGATTTTTTAGGTCTGTGCATGAATTGGCTTAACAACTGAACATCATAACTAATATCAGGCCTTGTAAGACACAAATAGATAAGCTTACCAACAATTTTTGAAAACCTCATTAACAATAGGATCATTTTCATCACTTTCAGTATCATATAATTTGACATTCTGTTCAATAGGTGTGCTTACAGGTTTACTTCCAATCATACTTGTTTCAGATAAAAGGTCAAGAGTATACTTTCTCTGATTTAGATATATACCCTTAGATGATCTAGCAACTTCAATACCAAGAAAATACTTTAATTCGCCCAAGTCTTTCATATGAAAAGTGTTTTTCAAATAAGTTTTAAGTTCAAAAATCATATTCTCATCATTGCCAGTTATAAGAATATCATCTACATATACAAGGAGAATAACTAAACTACTCCCCCTGGATTTGATGAACAAAGAATAATCATTTCTTGATTGACAGATTCCAATAATATGCAAAGCTTCAGTGAACTTGTGATTTCACTGTCTTGAAGCTTGCTTCAATTCATAGAGGGATTTCTCCAATTTACAAACCTTATGTGTAGTATTCTTACTAGGTAATGTTAAACTAGGTGGAAGAGTCATATAAACTTCTTCTTGTAAGTCCCCCTGTAGAAAAGCATTGGTGACATCCATTTGCCACAAGTTCCAATTGTTCATACCTGTAAGAGACACAACAATCCTAATAGTAATATGTTTAACCACAGAAGAAAAAGTTTCTGTATAATCTATACCCTCTAATTGAGTATATCCTTTAGCCACTAATCTGGCTTTATATCTTTGTATAGTTCCATCTGAATTATGTTTAATTGTGTACACCCATCTACATCCAACAGGTTTTTTGTGAGATAGTAAATCAACAATTTTCCTAGTTTGGTTTAAATCAAGAGCTCTAAGCTCAGTATCCATGGCTTCAAGCCATTGTTTGTGTTGCTTTGCTTCATGATAATTATTAGGAATACTCTCACTAGATAGAGCAGCTAGATAAGCTCTATACTGAGGCTTGATCCTATCATATGTAACATATTTAGATATAGGATACTATGTACTGAAATTAGCATCTTTACTATTTGAAATAACACAAGAGACATAATCCTTGCTCCAAGCAGGCGGTCTAGTAACCCTAGTAGATTTTCTCAAATGATTATCATGATTTTCATTTATAGTACGATATGGTCACTATGATCAACATTTCCTTCTGAATTTTGAATATCATCATCATTATTAGCAGTTTGAATATCACTCATAATATCATCATGATCACCAGTAGTATAAGGCATAATCAAATCATCATAATAATGTCTAACATCATGCATAGGAAACCTCTTGTTACTAGGATCATTATTAGCAATAGCAAAAGGAAACACATGCTCATAAAAGATAACATTTCTAGATATAAAAATAGACCTATCACTAAGATCAAGCAACTTATATCCTTTTTGAGTATTAGAATATCCCATCATGACACAAGGTTTAGATCTAATATGGAACTTATCAGTTTGAGGAAGAATTTTTGCATAGCACAAGCATCCAAACACCTTAAGATGGTAGTAAGAGGGCTGTTTGCCATGTAAAATATATGAAAAGGAGTCTTACCTTTTAACAGAGGAGTGGGAGTCCTATTGATAATATAAACTGCAATTTTTACACATTCACCCCAATACTTAATTGGCAAATGTGAATGAAACTTTAGAGCCCTAACAACATTGAGAATGTGCCTGTGCTTTCTTTCCACCACACCATTTTTTTGTGGTGTATAAGCACAGGTACTTTGATGAATTATGCCAAGTGATTCAAACATATCAACATAGGTTTTACTAAAAACCCCCCATCCATTATCAATCCTAATTTTCTTTATCTGTATAGAGAATTGAGTATGAGCATATGTAATAAACTTCTTTAAATATCATACACTTCTACTTTAGCTTTCATTAAAAAAAGCCCAAGTGGCTCTTGAGTAGTCATCAAGAATGGTTAGAAAGTATTTTTCATCATTATAAGTGACTTCTCTATATAGCCCCCAAATCTCAACTTGAATAAGATCAAAAATTGAAGTAGAGAAACTAGTTTTATTAGGAAAAACAGTCCTACTATGTTTAGCTAAAGGACATATAGAACAATATCTAGTTTTATCTCTAACTGTTACATTCAAATCAGGTAAAAAAGCAAACCTAGCAAATGACATATGTCAAAACCTATGATTCCATAAAGTGGCTTTATTCAGGGTAACAGGTTTAATAGAAGATGAATTATAATCAACATTGAAACCTTTAAAAACACTAAACAAGGGATCACTGGGGACTAGCTGCAAATAGTATAGACCATTCTTGAGCTTTCCAATCCCCTTGATCATGCCATTCCACATCTCCTGTATGACAAAAAAATTAGGATAAAAGCTTATAAACACTTGCGCATCATTAGTAAGCTTGGACACAGACAACAAATTGTGCTTAAAATCAGGTACATAAAGAGTGTTGTGAAGTGTTAAGCCATTATCCAATTTTACTGTACCAGAATATTCCACTTTACTTTCTATGCCATTAGGTAATTTCATTGTGGATACATTAGGACTGGTATCATGAGTGTCATATAATCTTGAATCAGAAATCATGTGTTGATTAGCACCTGTGTCAATAATCCAATCATAAGTACTTGTAGAGCAAAGAGGAATACCTGAATTGCTACTACCTGCATTGTTGGCATTTGCTGCTCCAAGATTTGACATATTCTGAGAATCCTTTGCTAGATTACCAAGTAATTGCATGATCTGTGTATACTGCTCTGGAGTAAAGGTAGGTTGTCCAGTAATGGTTAGATTTCCAGAGCCACTATCATTCTTCTCAATACTTTCTTGAGGGAAAGTTTCAGAAATGGCATTAAATCCTCTGCCTATACCAGGTCCAGATCCTCTAGCATTGCCCCTAGCATTGCCTCTACCTCTCCTGCCTCCTCTCCAATTAGTAGGATATCCATGAGTCTTGAAACATGTATCCTTAGTATGCCTTGTGAAATTACAATTTTCACAGTGTAGAGAGGATTTAACAGTTTTATTTTGAGAAGCATTAGATAAGAATGCAATAGAGGATTCATTAACGCTTGCAGGTTGAATGTTTATTCCTCTTTGGGTCTCTTCATTGGAAACCATGGAGTAAACTTGGCTATGGGAGGGTAATGGAGACATCATGAGGATTTGAGAGCTAATATTGCCATAAAATTCATTCAAGCCCATTAGAAACTACATCATCTTCAATTGAGAACAAAATTGTACATATTCCTTTGAGATATCATTGGCATTGGCAGGGGATGGAGTAATTGAGTCATATTCATCCCATAGTTTCCTAAGCTTCGAGTAATACTCAGCAACATTGTTAGTTCCCTATGTGATTGTGTTGATTTGCCTATATAGAGTGTAAAGACGTGCTCCATTAATGCGATCAAATGGCTCCTTCAAATCCTTCCAAATAAGGTGAGCCGATTCACAGTAAACTACACCGTGAATTAAATCCCTAGATAATGACCGATGTATCCATGATTTGACCAACGCATTACATCTTCTCCAGTGAGGAAATAACTCCGATTCAGTGTCTAGAGCCTTGCAAGATCCGTCTATAAGACAAATAATCAGCTTTGGTGTTTTCAGCTCGTGGTATTTGATGTATTTCTAGCTTGTGGAAGTTTTATCGCAGTGTCTCTATAGTTTTGAGTATTTCACCATCCTTTCTTCCTTGGCTTCGTAGGTCCCGTCAATTTTCTTGGTAACGAGCTGCAAATCTAAGTATACTATCAAGTTCTTGGTCCCTCATTTGATCGCCATTTTAAGTCCCATGATGAATGCTTCGTATTTCACTTCATTATTGCTTGCTTTAAACTCGAATTTCATTGCATATTCTAATTGATCTCCCTCGGTTGTGGTGAGCACCACACCTGCACCACTTCCATTTTGCGTGGCTGACCCATCTACATGCAAGAGCCAAACTTTTTCATTCTCCTTCCTTTCCTGCTCAGGTCTGGTCATTTTGGTGACAAACTCCGCCAGGACTTGCGCTTTGATCGCAGCTCGGGACGTGTACTTTATCTCAAATTCCCCTAGCTCCACAGCCCATTTGACGAGTCGGCCTAATGTTTTAACCTTTCCTAGCACAGCCTTGAGCGGTTGACTGGTCTTCATGATAATCTTGTATGTTAAGAAATAGGGTTTTAGCCTTCTTGCTGTAATGACTAGTGCCAATACCATCTTCTCAATATCCGGGTATCGAGATTCTACCTCTAAAAGTACCTTGCTGACGTAGTATACATGCTTCTCCATTTTGTCTTCCTCTTGGACTAGGAATGTGCTGACAGCTCGGTCAGCCACAACTATGTATATTACTAATGGCTTACCCTGCACAGGTTTGGTAAGCAGTGGCACTTGAATCAGACATGACTTGAGGTCCTCGAAAGCTTGTTGGCATTCAGGAGTCTAATTGAACTGGTCCACTTTTCTTAATATCTTGAAAAATGGTAGACTTCGCTCTGCGGATTTGGATATGAAACGGCTTAGGGCAGTGATTCTCCCATTTAGCTTTTGTACTTCATTTACATTTCAAGGTGCCACCATATCTTGAATAGCCTTGATCTTTGCAGGATTGGCTTCTATCCCCTTCTCTGTGACTATGTATCCTAGGAACTTCCCTCCCTTAATTCTGAATGCCATTTAGCTAGGTTCAATTTCATCCTATATCTTTTGAGTGTTTCAAAATTTTCCTGCAGGTCTTGTACATGTGTGTTAACAATGCGACTCTTGACCACCACGTCGTCTACATAAACTTCCAAGTTCCATCCCATTTGTTCGCGAAACATTACATCCACTAGCCTTTGGTAGGTAGTTCCAGCGTTCTTAAGGCCGAAGGGCATGACTATGTAACAAAAGGTACCAAATGAGGCGATGAAGCTAACCTTCCTTTGGTCCTCCTCAGCTAAGGGTATTTGGTGATACCCACCTATTTGGTGCTTAGTAGCTCGTATCCAGCTGTGGCATCCACCTATTGGTCTATCCTAGGTAAAGGATAGTGATCCTTAGGACAGGCATTGTTCAGGTCGCGGATGTCAATACACATTCCCCATTTTGCTCCGCTTTTAGGTACCAGGACTACGTTGGACACCCACTCCGGGAATTGTATTTCTGCAATGTGCTTAGCTTTGAGTAACTTGTCAACCTCCGCTTTGATAATAGTATCTTTTTCCGGGCCAAAATGCCTTTTCTTCTAAATGATTGGCTTTGCACTGGGGTCCACGTTCAGGTGATGCTGTATAATCGTTGGAGCAATTCCTACCAAGTCACTAGCTGACCAGGAGAAGACATCCGCATGTTCCCGTAGCATGGCTATCAGTTCCTCTTTCAGGTTGGGACTTAAGTGGGACCCTATTTGGATTATTTTTTCTTTATCTCCAGGTATGAGTTCTATACTCATAAGCTCTCCTACTGTTTCTACATGCGATGGCACTATCTTCTTGGTGATTTCCTTTTCCTCTACCTCCATAGGTCCGGGCTTACGTTTCTTGTCTTCACTTAGTTTGTCACCTTACTTTATGGAGGCTAGATAGAACTTGTTAGATTGGTGCTGATTACCAGATACCTTTCCTACTCCATCGATTGTTGGGAACTTGATCTTCATGTGTGGTATTGAAACCACTGCTTCGAACAAGACTAGTGCAGGTCTGCCCAATATCACATTGTAGGCTGAGGGGGTATCCATGACCAAGAATTTGGTCAGCTTTGTCATTTTGTTAGGACCTTCACCTAGGGAGAGGGGTAGTGAAATGATTCCCATAGGTTGTACCGCTTCTCCTGAAAAACCAAACAATGCAGTTCGCACGACCTCCAATTTGCCAATTCCTAGATTCATTTGTTCAAACGCTTGGTAGAATAGGATATCTACCGAGCTGCCCGTGTCGACGAAGTTCCTCTGGACATCATAATTTGCTATGACAGAAGTTATCACCAATGCATCACTGTGAGGAGTTTGTACAACTTGGGCATCTTCAGGTCTAAACTGTATTTTCTGCCTAGGTCGAGTCTGACTAACGTTCATGAAAAACGCAGGTTGTGTTTCTATGGCCCTTACTTGTCTCCTTAGGCTTCGCTTTAATTCGTCCACTGCTAGGCCTCCCGAGATGATATGAATAGTTGCTCGATTTAATTTGTTCAGGAAAGTTTCCTCTGCCTCTAGGTCCGGCCCGTCCACCTCGCCATCCTCTACCTCGACCTCTCCAGGTATGGCCCCCTCGAGCTGGGGCTGCACTGCTTGCATTATGAGTGTCTATCACATATTCCTTCAGGTAACCCATTTTTGCTAGGCGCTGATTTCATCGATCAATTGTGGGCATTCATCTGTATCATGCCTATACTCACGGTGGCATCTGCAAAAAAGTGCACTAGGGGGATTCTTGGGTTCTTGATCTGCGCCTTCAGGCCATTGAATCAAGTTCTTGACCTCCACAGCCATCAAATGGTCGCTCCAATTTCCCCTCATGGGTATACATCTGGATCTAGGCGCACCTGGAGCAGGTGGTGCCACACGAGTTGAGCTGGGAGCCCATCCACTTCTCTTGTCTTTGCGCGATCTATTTTTGTTGCCATCCTCTTGCTAATAAAACTTCTAGATGCTAAGAATTTAAAAATGGAATCTCCAGGGTGACCGAGACAACGATGCCAGATGAGAGAAGATAAAGCAGCAAGAGAGACAGCGGTAGACGAGAGGTTGACAGGGGAAGGAAGAGCGGGATAAAGGTCACAATTACTATCACTTCAAAAAAGGTGAGTGCCCGTTTGAAGGTCCTTCACAGAGAAACCAAAAGGATCAAATTCGACAGTACAAGAATTATGTTTAGTAAATTGACGCACGGTAATAAGATTTTTAACAATATGAGGAGAGACAAGAATATTATTAAGATTAAGAGAAGACGAAGAGGTGGGAAAACGAGAATGACCAATATGAGACACATGCAAGGTATTAAATCTCGGTATCGGTGTCGATATCGGGGTAGTACATTTACGGAAATTTCGATGGAAATTTCGGTGATATTCAAAATTTCGGTTTCGATTTTAAAGAAATTATGAAAAGTTATAGAAATATTTGAAAATTTACAATGAAACTTTATGTAACTTTAAATATCATAATTATGCATTTTTTACATTAATAACATTCCATGTATAATATATGCATAATGAATCTTGTTAAATAGAATGACTAAAACCTGCTGTGAAAAATATGAAATAGTGGTAATAAAATAATAATCAAATATCATCAGAACTTAATTAAAATAAAGTGTACCACCATTTTAGTAAAAATCATTATTCAAAACCACAACAAGCTTGTAAGAGGATTTTTATGAAATTTTATTTAAATAATTTTTGTGTTCAGACCCAGATTTTTATTAACTTATTGCCTAATATCACTTTCAGATTCGTATTTAAATTTATTGCTTATTATTTTACATATTTGGTTAATAATTATCTTTTCTTTTAATATGAATGATCATTTAACCTAATTTTCAACTATAATATTTACAAAAATAAAAATAAATAAATAGTATTTTAAATTTCGGGTTTTGGTCAAAATTTTGGGAAATTTCGAGTTTCGGCCGAAATTTCGATGGATATTTGACAAAAATATTTTAAATTTTGGGAAATTTCGGGAGATATTCTGCAAAATTGGATCGAAGGTTCGATTTTGCTTCGGGACCCCCCAAAATCCAAAATTTAGGTTGAAATTTCGGTGTTTAGACCGAAATTTAAGACCACGGACACAGGTTGTACAGCACCATTACCAACCATAATAAATTTAGATAATTCACAAGGTACAGAAAAATTAAGATTACCTTAAGTAGAGGTCATGTGTGAACTGGCCCCGGAATCCATGTACCAACTATCATCAGAGGTGTGAATATTCACAGTAGAGAATAAATGAGAGGGATCTGTGGGCTGGGCGGGTGGGGCTGCTGGACCCGCATGTGGCAGTGAACCAAGAGAGTAAGCTGCCGAGTTGTTAGATTGTTGAAGTAGAGGCCCAGACGAAAAAGCAGGCCCATTCGCATAAGAGAAGGAAGGCCCAGATTGGTGGACCAGGTTACTGGAGGGCGCGTGTGGGTAAAAAGTCGCGTGTGGCTGAGGTGCTGAAGGAGGTGGGCCTAATATTCCTGGGCTGCCAGAATTAAAAGGGCCACTGTAAAAGGCAAGTTGTGCTGGAGCAAAGACAAAGCTGAAGGACGAGGACTGGCCGCTGAGTGTGGGCCGCCATATTGTGGACAGAATTGAGAAGGGCTAGATTGTTTGGCCTAATTAGATGAATAGGAATATTGCTGGCGGTTTGTGTAGTTATTATTTCCTCCAGAATTACTACCACCACGAGAAAAACTGCGGCCATAATTACGACCACGTCCGCGACAGTTATCATTACGATTGTTGGATTGGGAAAAGAGAAGGACAGAGGAATCGGAGGAATTGGAGGTGGGGTTGGATTGTATTTCAATAGCTTCATGAAGAAGAAGGCTATTACGGGCTTGAGAAAAATTTGGAAAAGGAGTTTTGTTCGTGATGACATCGATTATACTATTGTAAGAGTCGGGTAGATTGTTTAGAATTTGTAAGACGAGTTCTTGGTCAGAAATAGAATTATCAACATCTTTCAGATTATCAGCTATATGTTTCATGTCACGACAGAAATCCGCGATAGATAAATTTCTCTTTTTGAAATTTTGGAATTTTTCTTGAAGTTGTAAACAACAAGATGGTTTATTGTGGTGAAAAAAGATTCGATATTATCCCAAATTTGTTTACAAATTAACCATCGGAACTAACACTATCTAGAAGACTAACATCAACCGAATTATAGATCCATGTTTTTATTTTAGAATCGAGAGAATACCAGTCCTCAGCATCATCAGATTTTGGTAAGGAGGAACCATTAAGATGACCAAGAACTCGATAACTACGACATATATCAGAAAAAATTGTTTTCCATAACTTAAAACGAGGATCTTCTTCACAGAGTTTGAAATTGAAGAGATGAAAAACAGTATTAACAGCATAAGCAGGGTGAGAGGTAGGGGTTGTTGGAGGTAGAGGAGGAGGAGGGAGTGGATTAGGGTTTTCAGCCATAATAATAACAGACGAAGAAGAAGAAAAAAGACGAGAAGAATTATAACCGTGATGAAGCAATCGTTCGGTAGGAGGCCGTGTAGTGAGAAGATGATGCATCGCGGGGCGCCGACGACTGAGGAGGAGGAGGGAGGCGGAAGACATGTATGATCGAAAGGGTTGATAGATTAACCCTAAAAGGCTGATACCATGTTAGATTATGTAAAACCCCGTAGGGAACTTTGTATTACACTGAAACATATAAATAGTGTACATGAGAGTCTTGATGTACAAGGAAAGCCTATGCTAGAAATAAGGAAAGTAATATACATAAAGATATCCTAACATATTAATAACTCCTAAACCTATTCAAACTAACAACCACTTTTCTCTTATTCTATTTGTTTCGAGAAGGATTTTAGTTATAGCTTAATCCTAGTCCTATCTGATTTGAGTTAAGGAAAGTCATATTTGTTTACATTAAGTTAGAAAAACCCTATTCATTATAGAGTTAGGTTAGAAGAGTTCCAAACCTTCTACCAATGGGAAAGGTGCTTTATAGATACAATCTTTCTAGGTTGTTGTTGTTATGAAATTATTAGGTATAAAAGCAGACACCCCCCAACCTATGGGGGTTATGCACTTTGTTCCCCATCCTATCAAAAATATGCACCCGACGCTCTCACCTTTGGTAAATGTTGCATCTAACCCCCTTTGACCATGTTCCATAGACTCTCATTTTTTCAACGTTGTGACACGCACATGATATTACTAAGGTTAACATCGTCACTCAAGAGGCAAGTGCTACACATCCCATAAGATAGGATAGGATAGGGGTTGTCTGCTTTGATCCTATATTTCTTTAAATTTTTATTTCTTAAATCAGAAAAACATCAAAATAAAAAATTAGAAAAATGCAAAAAAACCAAAAGCAGAAGAAATCAAAAAATCCAAAAAAATATAAAAAATATAGTATAAAGAGAAAAACACAAAATTCCATTAAATTTCTAAAAAACCAGAAAATTGAAAATAAAAATATAAGAATCGAGGTTCAATCAGGAGCCAAAAGAAAATAAAAAATAATTTTCTCAATTTTTCAACTATTTAATTTATTTTTCTTCTTTTTTCCTTTTTTTTTCCCTAATTTCTTCAAAAATTCACTGGGTTTTTTATCAAGTTTTTTTATTTTCTGAATTTCCCAATTTCGATTTTTATTTTTATGATTTTTTCTGAATTTTCTAAGTTTTTTCTTTTGATTTTTCCTATTAGAATTAGCTTCTTCCGAATTTTTCCTTTTTATTGACTTTTTATTTCATTAATTTGTTTTAACGTTCTTCATATTTTTTCTGCTATTGTTTTCTTGGAAAGTTATGAACACTTGAATTAAAAAATTGAAGATAAATGAAACTGAGAAATTTTGGATCAAAGCAGACAACTCTCTATCCTATGGGGTGTGTAGCATTTTGTCCCGTGAGTAACGATTTACCCTTACTAATGTCATGTGCATGTCACAGGCTATGGAAAATGAGGGAATTTTCCCTAATATTCTATCGGATCCGGTCACAAGAGGTTAAATGCAACATTCACATTGAAGGTGTTGGGGGCACATTTTGATAGGCGGGGCAAAGTGAGACGGGTGTGTGTACTTTTATCCCTTATTATTAAGATATTTTGTTTTCAACCTTCGATTTCTCGAAATCTCTGAGGGTATTGGAGGTGTGTTCTTCAAGCTTTCAAGATTATAGCTTCTGCTCCATCATAAATATTTAAACAACATTTGAATTAAAAAAACTAACCACCAAATAAAACTTTTGTAGACCGGGGCACGCATCCAAGAACAAGCTGATCTTTTGTAAATCAAATTCAAGATCCCGAGGAACATGCAGAACTAGCTCCGTGATGTTGTTGAGTGTGTTAATTACACTTGGTATTTCATTGAGTCCCTGGAAAACGAATAAGAAAAATCAATCCATTATATTGGCCAATACCAAACGAGTTCTAAATAAAACAAACATTGCAAGATATTTCTCAGACATGATAGTACTTTGGACTAGTTGAGAAGGACAGCCTCTTAAGATGATGCAAGTCTTTAATAAGTTGGCCAAATACATAGGGAATGGCGTTGTCTCCATACAAACTGATAGCTAAATTTTGAAGCAGTGGTACATGATTGAAAACTATCTTGGACATTTTAACATCCAAATATTCAAAAGTAATAATGTTCATGGCGTGTAGATTTATCTCTTCGAGATTATAACAGACTTCAATCATAAGAAACTCTAATAGGAGATTTGAACCATGGATCCATAACTTGGGTGGAAGCATACATTGCAACATTGTTAATGATTTGCGGCTCAAACAATTTGATAAAATGCACTCTACTGCTCCAGGAGCTAAAGTAACATAACACAACCTAAGGGTGTTGAGGAAATTGCACGAATTCTCAAATCTCAATTTTTGCACAAACCCCCCCCCTTTACTGTAGATATTTCAAAGACGGTGTTGTAGAAAGCAATTGATGAAAAAGAGAAGTAGGACCCTTAGAGGACACGGGAAACATAGCGGCACAAGAGTATGAAAGAATGAGTTGTTCCACGCCCACTTTTTCAAAGTAACAAAACAATTTACAAAAACTATCCAAGAAAAATCTAGGAGAACAGCACATCAAGTCAAATGAGGTAATCTTACAACCGGAATGAAGTTGTATAAAGGTATAACTCCTTCCAAAAACTTTTGTTGCAACATCCGAAAGTTTCGCTTGTCACCATTTATGAAACGCAATCCGAGCATGTCGCAACAATGAAACTTGACTTGAATGGTAAATTTGTAAAGATTTCTCCTTCTCCTTGACAAAATGCTCGTCTTAACGGCAACTTGAATCGGTAAATGTGAGATAATTAAACAAAGAACTTTAGCAGGCAATTGACTAAGTCCATCTTCCATCTCCTTAACAACAATGACGAATTATTATTAGTTGAAAACTTGAAATATTAAGAAAGACTTTGAGTGCATAAAACTAAACTAACAAGTAACCACCAAACCCATGATTATTTAGGGAACATTAACTATGTCGCTAACACATGCACACTGAAAAACAAAGAAGAGAGATAGCCCCTTAAAAGCTGCTACAAACAGGTATAAGATAAGAATTAGTCAGAAAAGAAGTTGCAAATACCTCAACTGAATAACATTCTAAGTTAGCCTTAGCCTTTGAAGGTGAACATATTGTGTGAAACAACAGAAAACATGTGATTCCCGCAGCCAAAAATGGCAAATCCATGTTCTTACAGTTGATAATTGGTACTGAAAACCAAAAAATAATTAGGGATTGTATTGGACTTGTTCATCTGCACTCGAAACAAAACTCAGACTTCTAAGCATCGCACAAGGATGATAATTCATGGAATTGAAGTTACAAAAGATGCAAAAACTCTCCAGTTTTACAAGAATAACTAGCATTTTAAGGATAATTTGATTAGTTTCTATAAAAAGAAATAGTTTTACATGTCCATTTTCAACAAAATTTCCAGGGGATTAAACCACAATGTTCCATCTTTACAAGCAAAATACACTCATAATCCAAATAAAACGATATCTTTTGCACAACACTATTCCATCTTTTGCAGTCCATAGAACAAAATATCAGTAAACATTACCACCGAAACCCCCACATCATTAAATTATGAATAATTAGCCAGGAAGAATGCAAAGAGCTTGATTCCTTGTTCTGCTTGTTCCTGTTTTCTTTCTGTGGGAAAATACAAAAGTTTCGTAAGTATAAAAAATAGATCAAATGCCAGGACGACAATGGACAGGCTTGGCTGGACCTAGGAACTGTCTACCCGACTCTTGTCAAGACATTTTTGTCCTAATACGTAGTTGCGGCCAAGCCATCCCTTCTTGGAAGAATCATCCTCTGAATTCTTGTCGCTTACTACAGTTCACATGGTAGGAATGTACTAATGAATTCCAGACAAAGTGAATATATTCAATAAATATTCTCATTACAAGTATAATCTCACCTTTCAACTGAATTTTAAGCCTCCGGAAAGGAGTGAGCTGAATCCTTAACTCACAACAACCAGCGGGGCCAATCCAGAGAGGGGAGAATCAAAGGTCCAAATTCTTCCAGAATCCCTTGGTGTCTATATAGATAAGTTATCGCGACGACAGAGATGAACGGCATCTAAGACGCGCATATATACTAGTTAATTGCCACCGCGCAATGGGCGTTGACGATGCCGATATAGATCATTTTCAGCTTGTACTGTAAATGTCAATCATGGAATACAAGCTTTGTGTATAAATCAAATGAGCCTAGACTCCTTCAATTTAATTAATTACACTTTTAGGTGCTTTATAAGCCGATTATTTAAATAACAATGTATTTCAATCTAGCCCCATTACTTAACACCAGGGATGTACATAAACCAACCAGTACTGCTCGAACCGCTCAAATGGAGTCGATCCACACGAAAACCGCTGATTTAAGAATTTAAAATAATAGTAGCAGTTTGAAAATATTAAAACCCACCACTTTCAGGTCAGGTGGTGAGTTGAACAATTGCAAAACATCTAACCCGCTACCCGACCGCTAATTATATGTATTGCACATATATGTATATATTGTTAAAGATTGTCACCAAACTTTGAAACAATATATACATATGTACTCTCAAACAAGAATGATTTTATTCATATTCAAGTAAGACACTTTATTTTTATTTGCGCAAACAAATTGAACACATTGTTTGAACACTTGTTTTATTATTTGATTTAAATGAAAGTTTATTTTCCTATTAGTGATTCTTTTTTGAGTGATTGTGTAATTTGTTACGTAGAAAAAGATGTACTTGAGTATGTGACTAATGATGTTGTAATTGACCACTTTCAGAAAATGAAAACTCGTAGACTACAATTGTAAAATGTAATTTACTAATTATTGTTGATCATTTTGTGTTAAAAATATTGTTTATATTTATTTTTTATTTTATTCGGTAAATTGTGCCCCCACTGATCCAAATTTCTAGATCCGCCACTGAAACTAGTGGAAGATATTATGAAATTCACTGTTGAACAACAACATT
Source organism: Buddleja alternifolia (assembly GCA_019426215.1). NCBI lineage: Eukaryota > Viridiplantae > Streptophyta > Magnoliopsida > Lamiales > Scrophulariaceae > Buddleja > Buddleja alternifolia. The sequence goes on from CM033395.1 coordinate 5,210,692, forward strand.
GTCTTGTTTGTTATCAACAGGCAAAATGACTTTTTTGATACTTTATCCTGGCGTGTTCACGATTTTGCTACTTTAATGTAGGGGGTGGCAATTTAGATACAGTAGTGATACAAAAATTGGCAATTTGAGTACAAATTTGGCCGGAAAATTGAAAATTGACCGGAAATGTCTGTCATGCTAGGCATATGACATCAAAATTTGAGGATTTTTCTGATTTGGAGGGAAAATTGATGATGTGGCATCCAAATAGAAAATAAATTGGTGACATGGCAACCAATTGGACAAAGTTTAAAATTTTTGCTTCAAATGAGGTTTGAACCCATGAGCTTTGAGCTAAAATTTAGCACTCCCACCACTACACCACATGCTAACTTGTGTATTTATTTGCTTTCATTTAGTTGATAATCTTCTCTAAAGTAATTTCCTTTTTAACATAAAAACATTCTTTAAAAAATTTTTAATAAAATATATCTATATTAGAAATACATATAAAGATATTTTAATAAAGATTTAAAACAAATATATTTAAGCATTTAATGAGTTTTTTTAAAAAATTATTTACATTAATGATTAATAATAATACATTTACATTAATTATTCATAATAATATATTTTAGTTGATAAATTTCCATATAATTGAATATTCTAATATATAATTTATCTAAATTATTTTTTCAGTTATATATTTTTTTCCAGAAATTTTGTTTTCCAGAAATATATTTTTATCAATAATTTATCATATATTTTTCAATATTAATTGTAAATTTTAGTTAATAAGTTATCATATAATTAAAATATTTTTTCCAGGAAATTTTTTATTATATATGTCGAATATATAATTACATTATTATTCACATAGATTATAATTAATCTAATTGCAGATTTTTAAGTAAAAATCTAAATATATATTTGACATATATAGTTAATTACTAATATTAATATTCGATATATATAAATATATATATATGTCGAATATATAATTAGTTTATCTATGATTTATTATAAAATATGCAATTATATTAAATATAATCTATGTAAATAATTATAATTAGTTTATTCATATATTTCTATATCAGAAATAAAAATGCTTAAGTAACTAAACAGAAGGTAAATAAAACAACTTGAGTGTTGTGGTGGAGTGGTGTGAGTGTAAGTTTTTATCCCTAAGGTCATGGGTTCAAATCCCATTGATAGTAAAGAATTTAATATTTTTTCATTTGGCCGCCATGTCACCAATCCAATATACACTTGGCACCACATCATCAATTTTTCCTCCAATTTTGAAAAATTCCCAATTTTGACATTTTCCGGCAGCCACGTCAGCAATTTCCGGTATTATTTGGCACCTTGTCAGCAATTTCCGGCAAATTGTACTCAAATTGCCAATTTTTGTATTATTACTATACCTAAATTGCCACTCCTCACATTAAAGTACCAAAATCGCGAACACGCCAAGATAAAGTACCAAAAAAGTCATTTTGCCGTTATCAACTTATAATTCTATGGGGAAATAAATAGGTAGAATTAGAAAAGGAATAACTATTCGCTTTGAGTTGAAACATATTTAAGCTCATCTATTAACTGGTAATGGATCACATAAATAGTTGATGAAAAAATATATATAATCATTATGTAAAAATTCTTGGAAGAAGATACTATAAAGCAAGTAGATCCATAAGCTTCTTCACTTATGATACGTTAAATAGGAAAACAGAATTCGTTCCGCTTTAGTAATAGAATAGAATTAATTTTAGGAATAATTACACTCATACCCCTCAATGATGGGGTAATTACACAAACCTCCCCTCATTAATTAATAAATACAAATACACCCCCTCAGGGGTAATAAATACAAACACACCCCCTCAGGGGTCTCTTTGTAAGGTTTACAGGGGTGCAGTTGTAAGAATTGTTACACACAGGGGGTGCAATTGTAAGAAATCTTTAATATGAGGGGGTGTGATTGTAGTGAGGGGAGGTTTGTGTAATTACCCCATCATTGAGGGCGTTGAGTGTAATTATCCCTTAATTTTATCAACTACTCAATGCACTCGAGTGTTGACTCCTTGTCCTTGGTTATATAATACAGTCAATTTCACCTATTGTTAGATGCAGCAATAAGTGTTGTTTGACACTAGCATAGCATATGCGTTCAATTAAGATCTTTTAAAGAAGCTGAATTAAATCAGTAATGCATAAGGACCAGAAGAAACATTTCAGAAACATTGGAATCATATAATAGTCACATAAACGAGAAGAAGAATATTTCACAATTACCGAACAAACCGAAATTTAGAAGCCAATATTTGATCCATTCCCAAGAATCAGAGTTTTTTCTTAAGCCAATTTGAAGTTTTGAACGCGAGTGACAGAAAATTACAACTTATAGAACAGTTGTCCCCAATCGTGATGAAAATTGTCAAGTAGCAGTAAAATCATAAATCAATTTTCATCTTTTAACTTTGACACTTGGTATGATCAAATAACTGAAGCTTTTACCATTAACTGGAACAAAAAAGATTTCAAAAATTGGCAAGCAAACAGGAAAAAATTATATGTTTCCTGCTTTTTAAATATTCATCAATTGAACTCCGGTAAACAAACAGCAAACACAAACAATTCTTAAAGCTTTAGAATTGAACTCAAGAAGAAGCACAAAACACATGCCTTCTAGTTCAAGCGAAAGATCCAAACGCTACCAGCGAAAAATTGAACCCTCAAAAACATTTATAGTTGCCAATAATTGCACGTAGACGCAAAAATTCAATTAGATTTTCAGAGGGAAATAGAGCAAACGACTTACTAAAAACCTAATAAAACAAACTTTTATATCCAAAAAATCCATTCCAAATTAGGGTTAGTAAATTTAATGACTTAATTGCCTTTGTTTTCAAGATTAAAATTTAAGAACACAGTTTTTTTTTTTATATAGAAATTTAATTGTTTAAAACTTTTATATTGATCATTGATACTAGTTATGTTTTTAATTTTCAAATATTTCAATCTTCTTGAAAATTTAAAATAATATATTATTAGATAGTTGCCACATTACAATATTAAAATTTTTAATATTAAAAAATAAATGTATCCTTGTTAAGATAATATTCAAAAATATCTAATATTAGATAGTTTGGCTTGGCTCAAATTTGGCTCACATTATTTTAAAACTTCATCTTTATTTTTGGGTACGCTCACTCTGTAAAACAATTCTTGAAGAAAAAGAAAAGAAACCAAAAAGCAAAAAAGGAAAAAAATTTCTCAGGGAATAGTCATGCATAGTACACAGATAAAAGTTTAGGCTAATAAAAATATATAATTTCAAAGTTTTGAACAAAAAAAGGCATAACATGTTAGATTATCAAACTTTAAAGTCTTTCAAATTATAAAGAGATACATAAAAAGAATTCATAGTTCTTTATAGATTTATTATTATAATAATTGCATGAGATATTTAAATTGTTGAAACTCGGCTCTGACTCGACTCAAATAAAAGTGGGTCAAATAGAATAGGTTTAGAATAGAATACAATAGATAGACGTAGCAATTCGAAAAGGTTTAGAAGGAAACCAACGACGTCGTTCTGATCCAGGGAAAATAAGAAAAATCATAAAAATCAACCAAGTGGCGGTTTCCAGTGGTTTGGTCGATGTCAATGTCACCCATACGGGCTCCAACCAAATCCATCAAAAGCTGACACATAGTTGTCGAAGCACACTCGATACGTGTGCAAACACAATATATGAATTTTAAAAAAATGATGTGTATTTAATAAAAAGACATTTAAATTTATTAAAACAAATTCAGGATATAGAACAAATTTTATATGAAGAAAAAGAACATAGAGAGAAACCCAAGACCTATTGGTCTAGTGGTATCCACCTCCCACTTTATGTGAGAGGTCATGGGTTCGAATCCAGGCTGCCACAAGTTGTGGCTCTTCCCTCATTTATGGAGCTAGATAGAGTCTTTACGGCTCAAGATTAAAACTATCAACCCGAGTTTGTCGGGCTAGATATGTAGGGTATCCCCTCCCTCTTGAATTAAAAAAAAAAAAAAAGATAGAGAGAAATTTTCAATAGAATATAATTACTTAGTGTTTAAGATGCACGGACACAGGGATATGGTTACGATACGACACAGATATGAGATACGCAATTTTTTAAAATTTCAGGATACGATACGCCAGCGATACGAAATATATATATATATATATATATATATATATATATATATATAGGGTGAGTTTGGCCTAACTTTTGCAGAATTGATTATGAGATAATTGATTCTTGCAGAATTGATTATGGCAAAAGCTAGGATTTCTAACTTTTTCATAATGTGATTATGTAACACAAAAATGTCCAACATAGATTATAAGAAAGGAGGTCAAAAAGTCATCAAAATAGCGTTTGGACTCTAAATGCAGATTTTAGCTTTTCAACCGATGGGCCAAACACATGCTTATATATATATATATATATATATATATATATATATATTATTACTACTTTGTATAAAAGGGGACACCCCAAATCTACAGTTATCTTTTCGTCATCCTCTATTTTAATTTTCACTTTTTGTTTGTTGTACAGGACAAACGAAAAGACCTTGTTTTGTGTGTCTGGCGTTTTGAAATAAATGTATATGTGTATATGTATATAATTATGGCTATAAACTATTTATAACATGTTCTTACATATTAGAGTTTTTTGAATCCACAATAAAATTTTACTTTATGAGGATTTCATCACAAACATAGTTGCAAATACTTAAATTTTCATGTGATCAACTGAATGAGGTCACATTACCATTGCATACTTAAAAAAATGTTATTATAATAATTATTCGAACTAGATAATAAATAAAACGATCCATAAATTTGAGAAAGTAGTCGAACTAGATAATAAATATATATATATATATATATATATATATGAAACTCTCGAATAATCTTTCTTCATTTAAGGAGGATCATCATCTAAAAATTTCTTTTCTTTTTTTTGCCATAAAAGTAGTGCATAATATTAGATAATACTCGGTTCGTATCAGATACTTCAATTTCTTGTATCCAAAATGTGTCTACTGTATCCAGGACATATCCACCCCCTCTACCCATATCTGACCATTCCTGATGCGCGATGATATCCCATAGCCATGTGTGATCCTAAGGGACTTTATTCTAACATATGCAACATATAAATACAAGAATAAAGATTGTCATTAAGAATTGACTTTATTTATAAGGAAAAGATTATCCATAGATTCTAACTATTACAAGGTTGGCGCCCAAATAAATTGGCGCGCCGGGCATCTACTCTATATATCTCCCACTTGCCCTAGAACCAATTGCCCATGTATTTGAGGCCCATCCTTGTGAGATATTTTTCTAACATGTTTTGGCTAAGGGGTTGGTGAAGGGGTCTGCTACGTTATCTGCCGAGTCCACACGCTCCATTTGGACATCGACTCTCCCAATGATCTCCCTGATCCAATGGTATCGCCTTCATATGTGCTTGGATTTCTGATGAGACCTTGGCTCTTTTGCTTGCGCAATAGCCCCATTGTTATCACAGTACACCGGTACCGAGTTAACAATAGATGGAACGACACTCAATTCTTGGATAAAGTTCCTCATCCAAAAAGCTTCTTTTGTAGCTTCCGAAGCTGCAATATACTCTGTTTCAGTGGTGGAGTCTATGGTAGTGGATTGCTTGGACATCGCCTCTCCCAATGATCTCCCTGATCAAATGGTATCGCCTTCATATGTGCTTGGATTTCTGATGAGACCTTGGCTCTTTTGCTTGCGCAATAGCCCCATTGTTATCACAGTACACCGGTACCGAGTTAACAATAGATGGAACGACACTCAATTCTTGGATAAAGTTCCTCATCCAAAAAGCTTCTTTTGTAGCTTCCGAAGCTCCAACATACTCTGTTTCAGTGGTGGAGTCTGTGGTAGTGGATTGCTTGGTACTTTCCCAACTCACCGCGCCACCATTAAGCAAGAAGACAAAACCCAAAACAAGATTTGATTCATCCACATCCGTCTGAAAACTAGAGTTTGTGAAGCACTCTATTTCCAGTTCTCCATCTTCGTAGAACAAGAGCAAGTCTTTAGTTCTTTTAAGATACTTAAGCATTGTCTTGACTGCGGTACAGTGACCTTCACCAAGATTCGCCTGATAGCGACTACATACACCCAGTACATATGCTACATCAGGTCTTATACATATCATAGAGTATATTATGCTACCTATTGCATATGCAAAAGGTGTACGAGACACCCTCTCTCTTCCTAGCTCTGTCTTAGGAGACATTGTTGTAGAAAGAGTGATCCCATGTTCCATTGGTAAGAATCATCTCTTGGATTCCTCCATGCGAAACCTTTTTAGCACTCTATCGATTGTACAAGGATTGGGAGACTCCTAGCATCCTATTCGATCTATCTCGGTAGATCTTCATATCCAGTATATAGGATGCTTCTCCCATATCCTTCATGGAGAATTGATTGGATAACCAAACTTTAGTTGATTGCATCAATCCTACATCATTTCTGATTAGGAGGATGTCGTCAACATAAACTACTAGGAATGTGATCGCACTACCACTAACCTTTTTGTACACACATGCCTCATTAGCATTTTGAACATATCCTTATTTTTGTATGATAGTGTTAAAACGCATCCAACTTTGGGAAGCTTGTTTGAGTCCATAAATGGATCTCTAGAGCTTACACACCTTGTGTTCGCCCCCTTTGGATGTGTAACCCTCTGGCTGCTGCATGTATATCTCTTCCTCAATTTCTCCATTGAGAAATGCAGTTTTCACACCCATCTGCCAAATCTCGAAGTCAAGATATGCAGATATAGCTAGAAGAATCCTAATGGATTTCAGTATCTCCACTGGCGAGAAAGTTTCGTCATAGCCGATTCCTTATCTTTGAGTGAATCCTTTCGCCACGAGTCGAGCCTTATAGGTTACAACCTCTCCATCTGTTCCAACTTTTCACTTGTAGACCCACTTGCAGCCAATCGGCTTAATGCCTTCGGGTGGGTCCACAGAGGTCCATACCTTGTTGGAGTACATGGAGTCCATCTCGGATTTCATGGCTTCTAGCCATTTTCTCGAATCAAGGTCCAACATTGCTTCCTCATATCATTTAGGATCTAAATTGGTTTGAGGGTTCTCTGATTTGCTCTCTTGCAAATGACCGACCCATCTTTCAGGGCCATGCGAGATCCTTTCGGATCTTCTCAGAGGTTGTATACTTTCAGGTTGGTCTTTATTTTATGCTTGTGTGGTATCAGGTAGAAGTGTCGATGGTTTTTGAGGTGTCTTATTACTTTGGGTTTCCTCAAGTTCTATGACCGACCCATTTTCTATCTAATAGAAATTCTTTCTCCAAGAAAGTCGCATTTCTTGAAACAATGATCTTTTGTTCCAATGGGTCATAAAAATAATATCCAAGGGTTTCCTTTGGATATCCCACAAACTTACATAATATGGATCTTACATGCAATCTATCTCCCACTAGCTGCTTCACATAAGCAGTGCAACCTCACACTTTAAGGTGTTTGTTTGAGGGCGTCTTACCACACCACAACTCGTAGGGAATCTTAGGCACAGACTTAGAAGACAACCTATTCAATAGATAGGCTGCGGATTCCAGTGCATAGCCCAACATGGAATTTGGAATTTCAGTGAAACTCATCATGGATTGAACCATGTCTAACAAGGTTTGATTCCTACGCTCAGCTACCCTGTTTAGTTGAGGCGTGCTAGGCGAAGTCCTCTGTGAGAGAATCCCATTCTATTTTAGATAATTAAGAAATTCAGTGGAAAGATATTCACCTCCTCGATCCGATCGAACAACTTTGATATTCTTTTTCGTCTGTCTTTCTACTTCATGTCTAAACGCTTTAAATTTCTCAAAAGATTCAAACTTGTATCTTATCAGATACACATAACCATATTGTGAGTAATCATCGGTGAATGTTATGAAGTAATTGAACACACCTCTTGCACTTATGCTAAGGGGGCCGCAAACATCAGTATGGATCAAATCCAACAATCCCTTGGTTCGTTCTCTTTTCCCAATGAAAGGTAACTTGGTCATTTTTCCCTTAAGACAAGATTCATAAGCAGTCAATTCATCTAAATCATTAATATTCAAATGAGTTGACAAGCTTCGAATTCTCTCTTTGGAAATATGACCTAGTCTATCATGCCAAATATGTGTGTCTATTTGATTATCTAATTACGTTTGCTACTTTGTTGAATATGGAGATTAGAAACAGTGGAAAAAATAGTATAAAGCCCGTCTTGCAATTTCGATTCCAAGATAAGGGAAGATCTATAAAGTACAGATACTCCAAAAATTATTCCCGAACGGTGTCGGGTGCATGTCAGACACGACACGCCTCCGACACTCTTCCTTCACTTGTCAGACATGCTAATATGTGTCCATGGTTAAAAAATAAAACAACAATTCGGACACCGTGTTGGACACGACCAAATGCATATCCGACACGGTGATGACACGGTTGACAGTTTTCCTAAGAGATTTAATAAGTGTGGAGTTCCAATTGTAAATAGAAAAAACTTCAAAAATTCTAATTCTAATTCTTGAGCATTTGATACTTTTATTGTATTTGTAATTAGGGGTATAAATGAGTCGAGTCGAGCCGAACGAGTTGTTGTTCAAGCTTGTTTGAATTACAATCGAGCATCAAAATTTATGTTTGAGCTTGTTTGATTGTTGATCGAACCGAGCTCGAACGAGCTTTAATAGAGCCAAACACGAGTCGAGCTCGAGTAGTTTGACTTTTTTATACATGTTTTTACCAATTTTACTAATCGAGTCGAGTTTCAAAACTTATCAAACGCAAAATGTTGTTCAAGCTTGGTTTGATACGTTGACGAACCGAGCTCAAACGAGCTTTTAGCGATCGAGCTCGAGTCGAGTATCGAGTAGCTTGGTTCGTCTTTCAGCCCTATTTGTAATTGCTTTGTAATTTGTGGTTGTTTGTATTTTTATTTTGTATTCGTTATTGACTTATTGTTGATAAGTAGTTGAATTTTTTCAAACATATAGAGATTTACAAAGAAGCAAGGAAAATATAAATTTAACAATAAACAAGTAAACAGATTTTCGTAGTTTATTTTTCTAACAAATTATATTAAAATTAAAATCAATATCTAATTTATGTTATAACTTATATATATATATATATTTGACTTTCTTGTCGGAGCCGGGTCGTGTTCTAATTTTTTGGAAAATACCATGCACCGTGTCCGTTTCGTATCGCGTCCATGTCGCTGTGTTAGTGTCAGTGCATTATAGGGGAAGATTCATAAAATAAAAGTAAACTTTTGTTACGAATCTCAAAACAATATCCATCTCGATCTAAACAAAGAATAGAAATGATATTTCTAATTATCCCAGGAACAAAATAAATAGAATTTAAAACTAATTTTATATCTCCTAAATCTAAGTAGATAGTCCTCACGGCTTTGGCAGCAACCATTGCTCCTGTTTCCCTCCTCAGGGTCATCTCTCCTCTACTTAGTTCCTTGCTTCTTGTCATCACTTGCATATCATTGCAAAGATGAATACTACACCCATTGTCAATTATCCAAGAAGTATTGTTAACAGACATGTTAACTTCAACAAAGAACTTACCTTGAGCTTTTAAGGGCTCTTGCAGTTCCTTTTCCAGTGTCCAGGCTTCCCACAGTTGAAGCAGTTATCAGACTTGGTCTTTTTGACCTTTTTCACACCACCAGTGCTTTTTACCTTCTTGGTCTTACTCCTCTTCCTTTTATTTTTCTTGGATTTAGAAGTAGAGTTCACAAGAAGCACTGGTTTGTCCTTCTTTATGGTGCTTTCGGCTGAAGTCAACATGTTCAACAGCTCATTCAATAAGGCATTCAAGTTGTTCATGTTGAAGTTGATGAGGAATTGATCATAAGACCTTGGGAGAGATTGTAGGAGCAGATCGATGCAGAGTTTCCCATCAAGTAGCACATCTAGATCATTCATCTTATGAATTAATTGAATCATTTTTAACACATGCTCACTCACTGAGGATCCCTCGCTCATTCTAACTCAAAACAGTTCCCTAGATATTGCATATCTTTCTCTCCTAGTTTTAGTCCCGTACAACTCTTCTAGGTGTGCGAAAATATCCTTTGTGAGATTCATCTTTTCCTGTTGCTTTTGCAACTCATTTGACGTCATAATGATATAACGCGCTTAGATATTATCATCTACCTAGAGCTTAGCGTACTCTTTATCCTCATCATTGCTTTCAGGAGTTGTCTCAGGCTGTGATGCCATTAGGATGTAATCTTTTCTCTCAGATTGAAGGACAATTTTAAGGTTTCTTAGCCAGTCAGTGAAGTTGGGACCAGTCAGCTTGTTTGTTTCAAGAATTACATAAAGAGGGTTTTTAGCCATTATGATGGATCTACAAATAAGCGGGGCAGATAATTAGCATATTTCCTAAATAAGGTCCTTATACAATTTGGTCTTTAATTGTACAAGTCTCCCACTGTTTTTCCAAATTCCACCACCTTCTTGGTGAAATTCGAAAGAGATATTATCTCTTTTAGTGTGCTTGAGATCTACTTAGGTTGCAACCATACACCCCTAATTTTATGAGCCAATATGATTGGTCCAAGTGGTAGCCTTACCGAGCCCTCTACCTCGTTGGATAGTTCTCAAGATCGCTTATCCTCATCTTTCACATATGCCCCACTTTTATGAGCCCATATGCTAATCAATGTTAGGCTTGACCCATCAAATATCCAATGGTCAATTCATCGATCTAGTTACTCTCCAATTTTATGAGTCAGTAATAGACAAACAAATCCCATTGGGTATCTCTATGCTTAGTAGTGATCACAACCTACCTTAGATTGAATCCACCCCAATTTTATGAGCCCAGATTCAACCTCTCGGCGGAATTTCTCACGTCATCTACTTATGACGGAAGGCAAGGAATTAAAGATCCCATCTTTTATTCCTCATAAGCCTAATATTTTCTCAGGAGGGAATAAAACATATCGATTGGTCTCATTAGATTACAATTATCTTGTCTAGGTTATCTATCATATGCATGCATTCCAAACACATAACATAATAAACATGATAGATAAAATAAACATCCACAAAGCGAGTAAATAAGGATGAACCACCTCAAGCCCTAACCTATGCAACCCACTGAGCCATAGTGGGTCTGGAATTCTAGGAATGTAAAAACAACTAATCTATTACAATGGAATCTACAGAGCATACAGATCTTCAATTTGGCCTCCATCTTCTTTCTTCGTCTTCGATTAAAACTATAATCTAATTACAGCTAATCTAATGACAGAAAATAAAGGAGCCAACCAACTATTTTTACAACTCTAGAAATTACATACAAACAAAACCAAACGCATAACTTAGGCTCATGATTCATCCCATATCACATAAATCATGCCAAGCTCACATAAATGCAATATTTAAATTCACCCATTCGTCGTTCAATTTAAATCATGCATATTGAAATTTATTTGGATTTTCCTTCAAAATATTATTTCTAGGCTTGAAATAAATAATTTCCAAAATCATAAATCTCAACCTAAAATAATATATAATTTTCGAAAATCTAATTTCCAAAAATTTCCACTTATAAGGTTTCAAAAATAATTATTTCCAAATAAAAACTTTTAAACCTTAAATTAATAAAATCCTTTCAAATCGAGTTTAAAGAATTTTATTATTCTCAAAAATTCAATTTTTAAGAAATTCATAATTTCCAGAATTGTAATTTCCAAAATTAACATAATTCAAGAATAAAAAAAAAAATTAATCAAGAATCTGGGTCAGGTACTGGATAACCTGACCCGCTGTCGATGCTCTATTTCTCGGCATTTGTGGTGACAGTGAATGATGTCGGCAGCTGCGGCCCGACAGGGTCCGACAACAGAAGTTGTTTTGGCCTGTTTGCGTCGCCTGTCGCTGCAGTGTTCGAGGTGGTCCGACTGCAAACTGGAGGCGATAGGCCATGCTCAGGTGGGTGGCCTTCGAGTTTTCCAACCGATCACTTTCCATCACTTCCAGTTGTCAACGTCGTACCATCAAAAATTTGGCGCAACACATATTTTCGATTTAATTCTTGATACCAAATTTTGTTTTAATAAATAATTCAATAAGATTACAATTAAAACAAATTCAATCCCAATTAACACAATTCACAATTAACAACGAATATATTTGATTTAGCATGTTTTTCAATTTTCATTAACATAAACAAAATAAAATGAAAACACGTAAATAACATAATAAAAAATTAATCGTGCTAACCAGTCTCTGATACCACTATTGGGTTGGGTAAACCCCGGGGTGACTAACTCAGCGGAAGATTAAATTTTTTACACTAAACAAGAGTATAAACATAAAATACCCAGGCAAGGATTCAGTCGGCTTGATTAATTCGTACTAAATTATAATTTCCAAACATAAAATTACCAACAGAGAATTTTAGTTTCGGTTGGATTTTTATCAACCCGCTACGAGCTTCCAAAACCCGTACTTTGTTTCCACACAAAAATGGCTTTTGTATCTCCGATTGTAGCGCCTCAATTGCTGCGCCTCTATGAATAGTTCACACCTCCTTGAATCTACAAATGCCCTATTTCCGGTGCTAGCCAATAAACAAATCTAGAAGCTATTTCTAGGCTTATGTGAAAAGGTGTGGAATATATTTAATGAGTAATTAAGTTCAACACATGAGCAAAATTACACCTTGAATAAGAGGTAGGGGCGGCTAAGTGAGATAGGGGAGGATCGACTTTTTCCTCTTCTTTTTCTATGTGTTGGCCGATTTTTCTAGTGTAGGAATAAGTGTGTTTTTCTCTTGCTTGATCACATATATGTAGAGGTAGAATCCTAACCCTAGTACAATTAGATATAAGGAAGTGTTTAATGTCCAAGATTTAATTCTTTCCTTATTTCTAGATATATCTTATCTAGGATTCTTCCATAATATGTATTAAATAATAATATATAAACACATATAGATAATACATGCCTAGCGTGTATATGTTTTTGTGTGTGTGTGTATGTATATATATATATATAATATACTAGAAACCGAAAATCCCCAAGCAGCAAACTGCCCACAACAAATTTACAGTTTCTGCCCTGCTCGTGTCTATAAAGCTGAAATATATGTAGAAAACCTATAATTATTCATTTGTGATATGCATTTATATGTAAATTATTGAAAATGTACATATTTAACACACAAGTCTAATTGTGTAGCTTAAGGAAAACATTATAACAACTCAAATTTGAATTGGTAAGAGAAACAGAAGGCGGAAATTTTATGCCTACAATTATTTTGACTTAAAAACCAAGCTGAATCATCAAAAGAAACAAGAAGATACAAAAATGGGAATTAAGTCCTAATATTTCAGCCCGGAATGGATGGCAACAACTCCTCCAACAAGGTTTTCATAATCAACCTTATGAAATCCAATCTCTGCAAATAATTTTAGCAGATTTCCCCTGCAAATGCATATTCCAAATATCATAAAATATAGAGGTTAGAATAAACTTCTCAACATCACAATGTTTTCTACTTATAATCAAGGACGAAAGTTTCAAAGACTCTTTTCTTAGAAAGATATAAAAATCTATGGATGTTTTGTATTATAGAGCAATCTGTTCCTCTACGCAAGCAAAGGAATTTCACACAAGTATGTGTCATAAACATTGCCATACAAAGATTTGTCAACCAAAAATTTACCATATAAAGAATGCGTCAATTACATAAAAATAAATAAAAAATGCTTGATTCTATCCACATAGCATGCATCAAATATAAATCAATGCTCAATGCTTAAAATAGAGCAGAACAAGTATATTACACTATTCAAGAGAGTTACTAAAGCTAAAACACCACGAATTGGAAGCCAAGAATGCCTAATTCTGTGAAGAATGCAGGATATATCACGATAGAAAAACGCCAAAATTTCATTTTAATTGAACAATGGCTAGGATAAGTTTGGACCTTAGATTCCTCAGTTCCAAATTATGGGTACTATATAGTTTAGGTTTTAGGATTTATACTTCTCTGCTTCATTTTCCTCACTAAAATCTTTGAACCAGCATCAATCTCATGATGTTTTAACTATACTAATTACTCAAGACAGAAACACCAATACTCAGTCATAGACATAAAAGAAAGGACTATATAAGCAATCCAATTAAATCATAAATTTTCCAACCATACTGCATCAATTGTAGGATTTTCCATCATCATTCTTCGTTATTTGTTCTCAAAACAAGTAAATATTTAGAAAGTTTCATCAATTCAAATATTTAAAGAAAATCTCTTTATTGAAATGGCCAAGTAAATATGGTTCGGGAAAATAGTCCCTTGAACAGGGAATTTAATTGTTGCTGCATACCATGGATGGATCCAGTTATATTAATTCTCAAATACCTCATCGGTATATTCTCCTATATAGAGCAAAATTGACCTTATAAAACTTCTCCAGGTCATGACTCCAGTTCATTCATCAAATAAAGAAAAGATTGAGTGAATGCGGTAAAAATTTGAAGACTATAGAGCAAATTAGTGTCCTTTTTTTTGGTTAATTGAATTGGTTTGGATGTATCCCATATGAATGGCTAAGCTTTCTGACCTACGCACTCTCTAGCTTAATGCCATGCAAACAACCGTTTGGCAACCACCGCTGCATTGAATCTCTCCATTGGTTTCTTGAGCAATTTGCCTGAGCAATTTGCCTTATATTACGCAGGGCCCAATCATATAGAATGATTGATTTACTTAAAAGACGGAAAAAAAAAGAACATGCAAACACAACAATCGAAAGAAGAAAGTTCTCCCTTAACAGTGCAAGCCTGTACCTAGATAATAATTCAGTAACAAGAGAAAACTCGAAAAACATAATACAAAAGCATAGTGTGATATTTCCTTTCGTTCCAAATTAAAATGGTCAACAACGCGAATAATGGAGCCACCACCCTCAAAAAGACGTATTAGGTAACCACCAAGCAGCATTAATGGATTGGCCGCCTTGATCATCTCATATCTAAAAGAAGAAAACGATATTGCAGAGAAATGAGGAGAGAGATGGTTGGGATTAGGCGCAATGGTTGGGTCTGGCCAGAACTAGACTTTGGGTCTGGGTCCAGACCCAAAACAATTGAGTTTGGACCTAGACCCAGACCCAAACCCAATAAATTTGCTTTAGACCCATAGAACCAAGGATATTTTTTTCTGTCTCTTCATCTATCTCTCTTTCGTCTCTCTCATCTCTTGCTCTCGTCTCTCTCAGTGTTTCTCATCTCTCTTCCTTTCTCGTCCGCCATTGCGACCTCCGCTGCCTCTAGTAAGCTCTCTGACTCTCTCGTTTTTCTCTCTTTACCTCACCATATAAATGTATACATACATACAAACATACATACATATATATAACTATGATGCACAGATACTCCTAAAAATGACATAATGCAGTGTCGGACACTTTAGGGACACGGATACGCCTCGAACACGACATCAATACCTATCATACACGCCAGGTGGAGTGTTTGTAAATAAAATTAAAAAGAAGAGAAAGGGACACGGTCCGGACACGGCTAGGGAAGTGTCCGACATGTTTTAGGACACGACGGGGGTTATTTTTATATTTTCAAGACTTGGGGGCCTAAATCGCTAACATGAATAACATATCTAAAACCAAAACTTCGATGACAAGACAACATACATACAACCACATATTTCCTCTTTTTTCATTCTTACTTCTTCTAGCTCTAGAATCAAAATAAAAAATGCAATCCAATCTTTTCTTTCACCATTTTAATTTCCTTTTTGTTTGAGATAATAGCTCTAGTTTCAAAGTAATATTTCATTCTTCTTCCACTCAATTCTAATGATGTCAAAATCCGTCAGCTGATATTTGTCACGTGATTGACCAAGTGGGGTGAAAGAATCGATCCAACACACGACAAACTAGGCGGGGGTTGGTGGATTTATAGACTGCACTCGACTATGGCGAGCTGCCTATGTACCAAGATAGTTGGGATCAAGTTTATTCATAGTTCGACGATGAGGCTACTCTCAATAGCCAGTGATTTTTACTGGGGGTAGATAATCTTATATAATAGTCAGCTGCTTTCTCTCTAGCACTCTTTTTGATGGGGAGAACAAATAATGAGCCACCTCCAGCTCCTTTGAGGTATTTATAGGGAGCTGGTTATGGGCTATGGGCTCTTGGGCCCTATCTTGTCATCAACCCAATAGGCTTAATTTAATTATTATTATTATTAGGCTGTAGGAATAACCTTGTTATGCTTAATGGTTTGTAGTCCTTTTTGGGCTTGGCTAATCCTTCCACTGCGGGCTTTGACCCATGGTGGGTGCCTCAACCCGACTCGGGGATGGGTAAATTACTAAAATACCCCTGGACATTTTTGGCCCATATCATATGCCCCCCACTCCTGGGTTTACCGGGTGGGATACCCGGGAGTGAATGTAATACCACTTAGGTCGTGTCACCTAATTCGGATTCTACTAGGCAATCCAAGGGGTATCAGTTGTATCGACTCCCGCTATGGAGGCGGATCCCTTGGACTTCGATGCCATGATGTCAGGCTTATCAGCCAGGGGCCTTCGTGACTTCGCTATTGGGGCTTCCTCCCAATCTCATCAAGGGAAAGCTCCGGTGGAGGAGGGAAGCGCGGTGGAAACCTTAGATCGCTCCCCAGAGCTTACCTACAGTCGGGCTCCTCCACTCCATAAGAGAAGTTAAGATGCCTCTCCGGCGAGCTCGGGTAAAGGATTTTGCCTCGAGGTGAGGGGGCAAAGTCCTTGGCCTCTACCGGGAATGGGCAAGGTCTTTTTGCCTCGAGGTGAGGGGCAAAGTCCTTAGCCTCTATTGTGCATGGGCAAGGTCTTTTGCCTCGAGGTGGAGGGGCAAAGTCCTTAGCCTCTACGGAGCATGGGAAAAGAGTTTGCCTCCAAGTGAGGTCATTTTTTGGCCAACACTTAGTTAATTCACTTCATGAGCGCTAGTGGGGTACTTAGTCATTTTTATGCGCCTTTAGGAGGATCTTTTGAGCACCAAGGGTCCTAGCCTCTCGTGGCGTTTTGCTGATCCTAAACATCACTTACCAGCATCTTGACTAAGAAGACACTAGCATGTTGTTAGCTAGTTACTCACTAGCGCTTGAAAGAACACTACCACGAAAAAGCCTTATTACAGCGTACCTATGATAGCGGTTTTGAAAACTGCTGTAACAGGGGGTACTCGGTTCGGACCTATGATAGCGGTTCGAGCCGAACCGTTGTCATAGGTGTCAGAACAAAATTAAAAAAAAAAAAATTTGAATGCGACAGCGGTTCGGTCAGAACCGCTGCCACAAAGTGTACATGTGCCAGCGGTTCGGCCGAACCGCTGGCACAAAAACACATGTGCTAGTGGTTCGGCCGAACCGCTGGCACAGGGGCCGGGTTTTCTTCAACCCAGCCCCCCCTCTCTCTCACTCTCACTCTCACTCACTCACTCACTCTCTCTTTCTCTCTCCCTCTCTCTCTCTCTCTCTCAACTCTCTCACCACCACCACCACCACCGTCTTCCGTCCTCGCTCTTCTCGGTTTCTCTCTCTCTCTCTCGATCTACTTCTCTCTCTCGCGCCGCCGGTTGCCGCTCCGTCCGCCGTCCGCCGCTGTCGCTCCAGTATCTCTCTCTCTCTCTTTCTCTTTCTAGATATATATATGTGCATATATATGTATATATTCTATATATATATAATGTTAACTCTCTATATATATACATAGTACCCGCCGCCGCCGCCCACCTCCGCTGCCGCCGCCGTGGTCCATTTAGTTTAGGTATTTTCTTTTAGATAAATATAAATATATATATATATATATACACACACATAGAGTATATATAGATGTATGTATACGTGGGTGTATGCATATATGAGTGTATGTATATATATTTGTGTATGTGTGAGTGTATTTGTGTATATATGGGTGTATGTATATATATTTGTGTATGTGTGGGTGTATATATATTTGTGTATGTGTGAGTGTATTTGTGTATATATGGGTGTATGTATATATATTTGTGTATGTGTGGGTGTATGTATATTTATGTATATGTGGGTGTATATGTATATATATTTATGTATGTGTGGGTGTAGGTATATTTGTGTATATGTGGGTGTATATGTATATATATTTGTGTATGTGTGGGTGTATGTATATATTTGCGTATGTGTGGGTGTATGTATATATTTGTGTATGTGTGGGTGTATGTATATATATTTGTGTATATTCTTGAAATTTGCTTATTTATTAAAAAATTTAAGGGAACTAGGAATTTGACTGAATTTAGTATTAATTTTGGTTAGTCGGGTGTTAATTACGTTTGATTTGAGATTAAATTGTGGTTATTTGGTGGTTTAGGGTACATTGATTCAACTGGTGATCTATATTTATTCTTAGTTACTGAAAATATGATGTTTTATTTATATTTTTATGTGATTTATGTGATCCGACTGGTGATCAATATTTGTAGTTGTTGGAAATATGATGCTTTATGTGATTCAACTGGTGATCAATATACTTTTATAAAATGGTGCTTTATTTTTAGTTTTATGTGATTTATGTGATCCAACTTGTGATCAATATTTGTAGAAATATGATGTTTTATGTGATCCAACTGGTGATCAATATTTGTAGAAATATGATGTTTTATGTGATCCAACTGGTGATCAATATTTGTAGAAATATGATGTTTTATGTGATCCAACTGGTGATCAATATTTTCGTATAGTAAGATCGACATTTTGGGTTTGTTGTGGGTGAAAGATTATAATATTAGGTTTGTTGTGGTTGAAATATACGAATTTTGTTGGTTGCAAGTTTCGGGGAAGATTAAGTCGAGAACTTGGTAGAAATTTTTGCGTCGGTACTCTGCCGAATTTTTTATAGGATAATGTGAAATAAATTAAAATGAAAATAGTTTAAATAATTTGACTCAACTGATGTTAAAATTGTTTAAATTAATTAATTAAGATCGAAATTGGATTTTAGCGGATCGTAAGATCCGAATTTTGTTGGATTCAACCTACCCGGGTGAAGATTAAGTCGAGAACTTGGTAGAAATTTTTGCGTTGTTACTCTGCCGAATTTTTTCTAGAATAATGGGAAATAAATTAAAATAAAAATAATTTAATTAATTTAACTATCAACTGATGATAAAATTGTTTAATTTGATTAATTCAGAATCAAAATGGATCGAAGTTGGATTTTAACAGATCGTACGTCGGAACAGTATGAGAAAGGTGTGAAAGAGTTCATAAAGTTTGCGGTTGACCATGCACCAGATCAAACTAGGATCACTTGCCTGTGTTTACGTTGTTGTTTTGGAAAGAGAATTAGTCCACGTGAGTTGGAAGATCATTTGGTGTGTAATGGAATTGATAAAAGCTACAAACGTTGGACAAGACACGGTGAAAGCAGTGTCCCGTTGGATGATTTGGGTGGTACATCATATCCATCACAGGATTTCAACATGAAGGATTATGAGCCTGATCGTTTGGAGGAGATGACAAATGTCATTGAGGAGGATTTGCGAAATTGTCCTAAAATGTTTGACAATTTGACAAGTGATTCAAAAACACCACTGTATAGTGCTCACGAGATTGAAAGCAGTTCTTAACCTATACAAGTTAAAAGCCAACAATGGGTGGAGTGACAAGAGTTTCACAGACTTGCTTGGTTTATTAAAAAGCATGCTACCTGAGGATAATGTGTTACCTAATCGTACTTATGAGGCTAAACGGATGTTAACCTCAATTGGCATGGGATATGAGAGGATAAATGCTTGTCTCAATGATTGCGTATTATTTAGAATTGACTATGCATCATTGAAGGCCTGTCCAAAATGTGGCGCCTCACGGTACAAGAAGAATGGATATGTGCCTGTCAAAACCATGTGGTATTTGCCTATAATACCACGATTTAAGCGCATGTACAGTAGTAAAGAGTTAGCCAAGGACTTGACATGACATGCTGATAGAAGTCTTGAAGAAAGGATTGAAGATGACAAGATTCGACATCCCTCAGATTCTCCTCAATGGAAAAAGATTGATGATGATTTCCTGAATTTGGTGAAGAATCAAAAAACCTGCGCCTTGTATTGGCTACAGATGGCATGAACCCTCATGGCTTGCAAAGGAGCTCACATAGTACATGACCGGTGATTTTGATGATCTACAACCTTCCCCCATCGCGATGCATGAAGCGAGAGCATATAATGATGCCTATACTCATTTCTGGGCCGAAACAACCTGAAAATGATATAGATGTCTACTTGGCTCCTTTAATGAGGGTTGAAGGTGTTGTGGGACACCGGTGTTCAAGTATATGACGAGTTGAGAGAAGCAAATTTTAATCTCAGAGTCATGTTATTTGGAACAATCAAGATTTTCCGGCAAGAGCAAACTCGAGGGATATGGTGTACATGGCCAATGTGGATGCCCAATGTTGTCAAGAGTACAAATCAATATCGATGACACACTCCCAGAAATATGCATTCCAAGGGCATCGAAGATGGCTAAATCGGAACCATCGAATCGTCGGTGGAAGAAAGCTTTCATTGGGAATATAGAAGAAGGCCGAGCTCCTTAACTGGTGAAGAAGTGTTGAGAATGTAGAGACTTGGAGGTTAAATTTGGAAAGACTTTTGCAGGTGGCCTTGCAAAAACTGGGTGGAAAAAAAGGTCAATTTTCTTTGAGTTGCCGTATTGGACGTCTTTACATGTTAGACATTTTCTCGTATAATGCATATTGAGAAAAAGATTGAGAGCGTACATTGTACACTTCATGGTGCCCAGAAAGATAAAAGAGGCGAAGGCACGTTAGAATGGTTGAAATGAAGTTAAGAGAAAATATGGCACCAAAAATAAGGGGGGGAAAGTAGTATTTTCCTCCAGAGCTCACACTCTAGCCAGGAAAGAAAAAGCATTATGTTGCGTTTCTAGGAAGTGAAAGTTCCAGAAGGGTATCTCTTAAAACATTAGCTTCTTGTATCAATGAAGGATTGAAGCTAAAGCACTGAAGGATCCGCATTGTCATGTAA